>CM043121.1:29045056-29645056 GCA_023701765.1 Hylyphantes graminicola
TTCGACTTGCCATTGCCAGGAATTGTGTTCGTCTGTTGCAATTAAAAATAATCTAAATTAAAGGGAAATTTAATTTGTTTGTGCTTCCAATTAATAAAGGGTCATTAACCTGCTTTGCATTAAAAAAAATTCTAACAGCACTCAGGCTCTTTGTTAAATATATAATTAAAATATATTTTAGTACAGTAGTATCTTGGTAATGGGACTATCATGATTCATTTTACAATAAGAATTTTTCTTTTCTATTGCTGAAATAATAATTTTTTCAAAAAATTCCAATGAAAAGTAAATAATTCAAGCATTAAAGTTACCTCGCGTATTGAAATCCGATCTGCCCAAATAAACAATATTTTTTTAATATCGTCTGAATCTCCAGTTTTAACATTGAATTGACAATTTTTTTTTTGCATTCAATGAATAGCATATAATGCAGTTGTTATGAAACCAGTTGTTTACGTAAATATTTGCGTTAAGCCTTCTCCAACAACTACTAAAATCTACATTCCAATAAGTCAGAAATAAATTAGATTATCGATGTTCTTTTAGCGACCGTTGAATTTTAGAACACAAATCATAATACTGAAATAAAAATCATTTAAAGATATTAAAAACTTAGAACGAAGTATGCATTAAATTCTAGGTGATTCGAATATGTAAAAATTCTATAATGCTTTCATTTTGGTTTGGATAGTGGCTAGTTTGGTAATTATTTCCGACTGCTAAATATACAAAGCAAAAAGTGGCAATTTGTTAGATAATTCTTTTGATTTAAAATGATAATACATTCAACTAAAGAAACAATAACATTTTACTTACTTTTAATTAGATTCCCACTAGAACCATGCTGCTTCGTCTTCCAGTCCAGTGTTTTGGTTTGTTTTTACCGGGTTGAAAAACATCACGGTTGCAGTTTAGGTGTGACGTCATTCCGAAAATGAAGGGATTTTCCCTTGGCCGATGTAAATTTACGGCGTGGTGCAGTAATTTTGCTAAGAGATGGGCTGAAACTGTAAAAATACGGGGGTCGCCCTTATTTTCTAACAGTTTAAGGGATATAGCCGCTTTTTTAGTGGGTCAGGCCGTATTCCATCAAATACGGCCAATGCCCGTAAAAATTGAAGGGCAAATGACCGTAAATTTACAGTTTTTTTTTACAGTGTATAGCATTCGGTGTTTAGAAAAAAAAATTAAAACAAATCCTTAAAAAGAAAAATGGGCCTGATTTATATGTATGAATTGAAATGTGTGTTATTTTCTACAAATATACCTACTAGGATTAAGGTTTTTTAAAAACTGCGCTTTGTAAGAAAAAAAAGGCAGATTCATTCTTAAAAAAAGCAAAATTTCCTTATTTATTTTCTTATTATTTTATCGAAGCCCAATTTTAGGTCTTAATGCTTATTACATTGTACTAATAGTTATGTATTTATACGAACAATTCGTAGACTATTTCTTTTATTAACTAAATGTAATTTCTTTATAACCTGGCTGAAACTTTCATTAAAAATTACAGTAAAATTACTATCACCATTAGTCTGTCCATCTATTTCTTAACTTTAAAAGGATTGAAACCATATATAATACGGGTATGGTTAAGTGGCTGCAAATACAAAGCTACAAGGTGCTATTTTAACCTTTACATATAGTTAATATATAGATTTCTTACTATGTGAAGTCACATTGAAAGACACTTAAATTAAAGCATTATGAAAAAAACATCGAAGAAGATACCTTTGGGGTGACAAGTTAATTCTGGGGATCCTCTAGTTGGCCTTTGTCTCTAAAAATTAGGTGGATCCACTTATGTGTGTGTGTTATGTGTCTGTTTTACTTGACGAAGGTTTATAAGCGGGTCTCTGACCAAGCACACAAACATGAATATATATGTCTACCAACCAACCAACATTGAAGAACAAATTTTCTTTATAACACACTCTTAAAAATGAATGCTCAAAAACGACGAAATTTTCCTTAATTTTGAGGAATCAGTTTCCTGGCAAATGCTCCGAGTTTTCCTTTCCTCAAAGTGAGGACATTTGAATCGTCATTTTTTTGAGGATTTGAATGTCGTCTAATCTAAAGAAATATTTCGTTATTTTTGAGCATGTGAATTTAGTTGTTTTGAGAGCTAGTTTCCTTAAATTGAGGATTGTTATTCTTAATTTGAGAGTTTGGCATCGTCATTTTTGAGCATGTGATTTTGTTTTTATAGTTCTGGTTACGTTAAATTGAGGATTGTTATACTTGATTTGAGAGTTTGGTATCGTTATTTTTGAGTATGTGATGCTGTTTTGATAGTTCCGGTTTCGTTAAATTGAGGATTATTATTGTTCATTTGAGAGTTTTGCATCGTCATTTTTGAGCATATATATTTATTGTTCGGCAGCTCTATTGTTAAACTCATAGTTTCCTTGCACAGAAGCCACGACCATGGGCGGAGCTATAAAACGCGAGGGGCAATCAGATGAAGAGAAAATTTCAGTCGTGTTATTTTGTCTTCATCTAATTGTTCCGTGCGTTTTATAGCTCCTCCCATGGTCGTGGCTTCTGTGCAAGGAAACCATGAGTTTAACTAGAGTTACGTCGTATTCGGTCTAGTTTCATCATATTTGAGGAGATGCATTTTTCTAAAAAGTTTTTAGGATGTTTTATAGGATTTTACTACATCATTTTGTTATTTTTCACCCAAATACAAAAAAAGCTATTAATTATATTCCACATTTGTCTTTTTTACGGACACGAATCCACCTATGTACAGCTTCTGAAATATTGAAGGCATTTTGATACAAAATTGACTATTTGCATGTAAAACTATAATATATAATGTTTATAAAATATTAAAAAGATTCTCAATGCATTTCGGAACCAAAATTTGCTTTGAATATAAGTTATACAATCAGTTTATTACATTCCAAATCTCGAAAATCCACTTTTAAATTGTTCATTTATTTTTACAACAAAATAACATTTCACTTTATTTAAATCTGTATATTTATTTTATCAAAATAAACACAAGTTTCGAATTTTTTTTATATACATATTGATTATATGATGACGGGCTGGTGGTCTGGGAACTGCTGGGCAGGCTGGCATTTTGTGTAGTACTTCACAAACTGCTGCTTCAATCATCAGTACTTCAGTCGTATCATTACAGCAGTTTTGTCTTCTAAAAAAAAATTGGAAGCATTTAGTATACTTATCATAACCTAATTGGGCCAACCCTTATAAAGGCGAGTCTAAAAAAACAACAAATATATTTGTTTAACTTACAAGTTTAAGTGGAATACTAACACATCAAATTTACTGAAATTAAAATTTTAGTATTTTTTTTTTTTTGGGGGGGGGGGGGGGGATGAGACAGTTTTATAGAAGTTAGGCATTTACACGATAAAATAGTACACAAAATTTCAGGTGGATAATTTTCTCAAACAAAAATTACAGAAAGAACTTTTTTTAAAAAAATAATTCCTTTTAAAAAGTTAACCTTATTTTGAATATTATAGCTTTACATTTCTTGTTTTTAATTATTTCTATTAGAGATCCAAATCCCTATTCCTGAAGCTTGGAATCAACATAGTCCATGGCACAAAACTAATATACTATATTAAATCAATTTTAGTTGCATCTTCGAGTCGAACCCAAAAGCATCTACCTAAAAAACAAGGCCGCTAAATATTATATTAAGAAAAAAAACTTATTAATTACGGTATTTTATTAAATACTTTTTGAATTAAAAGTACCTTTAAAGAAAAAAAATTATGGAAATATAATGCATTCAGTGCACATAAATTTTATCTTTCAGTGTGAAATATTTTTTAATTATAAAACCATAATTTAAAGACACAAATTATGCATCGTCAAAATAATACTTTTCACTTTTAATAAATATGCAGAATATAAATAAAAAAAAATTTATTAATAGTTAACTAATAATTACTTTAAACCATATTAGTTAAATGAAGAAAATAAAACCATTTTTATTTTGACACAAAATGAAATGACTTAAACTTACCTTAATAAATATTGATAATAATCCAAATACTTTCCAACAACATAACCCCTTTTCTATATATTTTAACTTTTTTCCGTTTCGACTTTACATATTTAAAAAAAAAATCCTAGAGTATCGAAGTTCGAATTTAGCAATGGCACCTGGCGATGATCACATCTGCTGTCCGAATAAAAAGCAGTTTATTATCATAGAAAGGCGAACTTCGAATTCCATGTTTAGAATTCGACACCTGTCATTTTTTAACACATAACAAAGTGTAATATCGTCTTCCTTTTTTCAGTTGGCTCAAAACTTTATGTGACTACTTTTTACTAATTCGTATATTCTATCGAGCTTCTAATTTCACCGAAAGAAAACGAAAAAAAAAAAAAAAAAAATTATTCTTTTTCAAAAAAGAAGAGTTGAGCAGTACCATGCAATCTTCAAAAGTTTTTCAAACGATTTACGAATATTTAAAGTTGCTTTAAAATATTATGTTTTATTATTTAATGTGTTCCGTTTATGCACTCATTATCTAATTATTATTTTTAAATACTGTTCTTAATTTTAATGTGCAAGATTTATTAAGTCGATTGATGAAACCTCTTATTTGCAAAGCGTTCTTTAGCTGCGTTAAACTTGATTCAAGAGTGCAGTGTAAATTAACAGTTGAAAATCAGCATCAATAGTAAACAAAAGCTATAATTCCGTTCTATTTTTATAATACTTACATATTCTAATGAAGGCAAATAGTTTTATATTTAAAAACATGCTACTTCTTGTTCTTTACTGTAAAATTTAATGTTCAAGCTGCTTGTATATATTACGAATTATTATGTTAGGCCTAACCAAACTTCAAGAAGCCGCCATTGTTTGAACCGCTAAGTTCCAATCCCAGAATGCAACGGTGCGAGTACAACGAGATTCAGTTTCCTCAAAATCAAGATACAGAATCGTCAAATCACGATCGTAAAACTGAGGATTCGCGTTTACTCAAAAGTCACGTGATAGTTTGACGAAACAATCCTCAAAATTAACGAAATGAGGCTTGAGGATTCATGAATCGTCAAAAATGAAAGTGTTATTTTTAAGAGTGCATAAACAGAAACACTGAGCAGTCAGTCTTTAAAAAGAACCCATTTCCACCTCCCTAGAGCTTCCCCATCCCTTCTCCCCTATCCTTCTCCCCCACTCGACGTTCTAATGTTCTATTCTGAAATTCTAGGTAAGCTTGTTCCGGCATAATTATCGTTTGCACAGAAAAGGGAGGAGGGGGGGGAGGGCGATAGGGAAAAGGGGGGTGAGCCTCACGGATCGGTTGTTAAATTTTAGGGCTTCGCCGACCCCTTTGATTGGTCGATAGGTGACAACAGAGCCGGCTCCTATTGGCGGCTATGAGGCTGGGATTGACAGCTTTGCAGGGGGAGAGAATGGGGGGAGGGGGAGAGGAGGCGAAATTGAATGATTCATACATTCATCGAAGCGGTGCATTGCAAAAGGGGTGGTAGAAATATAAAATATGTAGTTACACAACACTGAGCTTTTATGCATATAGAAGTGAATAGGTTTTGTAAAGAGATCTCTCTTTTTTCGGTGACGTCATGGTTTTGTCATAAGTGTCATTGTGGAGTGTCTGTTGATCGATCGCTGAAGCTGTGATAGCTTGCATTTATTTCGTAAGTGTGGCACGTTTTCTTGGCTACTTCTGGAATTTTTTTTTAAAGGGCAGTCATAAAAATAATACATAAGTCGAAAGAAAAACGTGTTGAAAAAAAATTTCATAGTTATTGATAACGCTTTGTGGTTGTTCAGGTGTAGGCTCGTCACTTGACTATTGATCTAAATTAGACGTCCTTCTCCAATACTCCTTGTTTAGCTGCAGTTTGACCATAACTAAACTTAACTCAACTCTTAATAGATGTTGTTTACGAATAACTATTTAGATAAACACAATTTTCATTCATAGTGCAAGTCGCCAAGTGATCTACATTGGCTCAAAAATGTATAATTTGAATTATACTATAAAAAAATATTCGGCAAATTACTACACATTTGCGTTTATTTTTTTTCATCATAATGTGGAAATATTTTTTTTATGGGAAATTGATGTTTTCATGACGTACAGAGTCATATCAACAACTTATTCCAATATAATTTAAATAGAAAAAATGGGTGCATCCAATCACTGCCCCAAGTGAGATAAAAGTTTTCGCTGGTATCAAACAATAAATTACACATGATATGTAAATTCACAGCGCAGAGATAGAGCATTCTTTTTACCTTCACAATGTGATAGTAAATTAAAAGGAATTTTCTTACTATGTAAAAGTGTTAAGGACCTTAAACAAATGAAAATAAAATCGGCAAAACATTAGTACTGCGACCTTTTTTAAACTATATGATATAATTACATACTCATTAGTGTTCATAGATGATTCCGCTCAATTTTAGTATATTATCTCTGTTTGTATAGAAATCTGATACTCATCGGACAAGTAAGACGTATTTAACTTTTGCCTGATTCAAAATAGATTTCTGCTCATTTAGTCAATACTGGGCGAAAGTGTTCTTTTAATCAAAACAGAAATAATCTGTATCTATGGTTACAAATTTTACATGTTTTAATAAGAGAAAATTAGTCATTTTATGAATTGTGATTTAATTTTGCTCTAAATTTCATCAGTTTTAGAAAACATCAATTTTCTGTTGAAAAACCATTTGTTTTCCTATTCATTTTCTTCATTCTATTTTGTTTTTTACAGAATGTTCTTACACTGTCCATTCTAGCTGAGGTGTAAGGGTTATTTATTGATGACGCTGTTTTCCTGTCATAAGTGTCTTCTGAAAAGGTCCAACCGATTGTTCCATCTGCTGATGCGACGATACCTTGCATTTCTTAAGTATGGCCCGATTTTCTGGCCATCAGCGAAAAATATTTCCCAAAAAATCCCAGTGGCAAGTCCTTTGGGTTTTAGTTGATAAAAAGAAGAGAGATTCTGATCCAAAGTTTTACATGATCGTAACAAAGTGCTTCAATATGGGATATTGGGTTTAAAAATTGTGCCGAAACAGGTTTTAAAATCTGTTTCAATCCTATTTTGATGTATAGGAGACATAGACAAGTATGTGAGAAATAATCGATCAAAATATTTCAGCATCAAAAGGAACACACAATTGGTGAATTCTTGACAGTTATTTTTTGTTAACTTTTATAATCATTTCTTAAAATCTCATTATTTTTGGTAAAATAGAGTCTACAAAATATGAAAATATGTAAGGATTTTTTTTTCTTTATTGATAGTTTCATGTGCCTGCATTACAAGCATTTTACTATGATGCTTACTTCCGATTATTTAAAAAATTGTACTAACCGAGGAGCATTCGCTATTATATATTCACTTAAGAATTATTAATTCATAGAGTGTATTTGCAAAACTCACATTCTCCAAAGTATAACTTAGATTTAAGGGCCGGTACGTTCATTTGTGACTTTATTCAATGGAATTAACAAAGTCAGAAATTGCCTAAGAACGGATCGAACCCTATATCTGAGTCTTACTTTGGAGAATGCAAGTTTTACAACTATAGTCCATTCACCTCTCATTAAATAGCAAAAAAGTTAGGTTTTCTGAAATATTTGTTGTTCTAAAATACGACGCCCGTCGCCCTCGTGTAGCTCTAGTGCGACGATACCTCAAACATAACAGAAATATTTAATGAGTGACGTTATACTGAAATGTTACCAACATTCAACTATCAGGTTTACCTTATGGGTTCTACATTATTATACATTAAAATATGCTCGAATTCCATACCTCTGTAAGCACTTAAAATAAAATTTTCTCTTTTACGGAAGACATTTTAAAAACAAACAAATTTATTTCAACCGAAGGAAAATGGCGGTGATAAGGCGATCCAAAGACGCTTCTCACGAACGCGAGAAGACATAAAAATGTGAGGAAAGGTTGTAAACTGTAAATCCTACGGGGTTATAATAAAAAATAAGTTATTTTCAAAAAGTAGTTGGATTTTGACTCTGTTGTATCAAAGTTAACTCATAAAATTAACATTTACTTGTTTAATATGCTCTTTTGAAGACAACATATTTTTTAAAAAGTTACTTTGACGTTTTTCATGTAAATAAAGTTTTCTGCGCCCTTTTAGATGCACATTAAAATTTTTATTTAATTTTTTTTTAGTCCTATCAATTTTGTAGCTCTTCCAGTAAATAACAACAACGTAACTTTTTTATGTTCGAACTTTTCTAGCAAAAAACAATGAAATATTGGCTGTAATTCCCCTGAAACCACTGTAAAAACAATTCTGTACAATTACAGCTCCTTTTGAGGTTAATATTTACTCCACAGTGTTGTAATATTTGCTTTACAGCAAATTGATGATTTCACGACGTAAAGAGTCATAAATATAAACAACTTGCTCCAATAGTGATGCTATATTACAATTCCAATAATGATACTATTATTATCTCAACTACCAGATTAACAGGCAAAAATAAGTTTTGAATGTGTCCTAGCAGTACAACGTAAGTCGTGTATATGGCAAGAGGTTAAAAAAGGCATATTCTGCATTTATTAGCAAGGGGGAAAGAAACATCTGTTCCTTTCTTTACCATATATTCCAAGTTCCAACACAGCGTCTTGGCGAACGCCTTTCACCAATGTTACGACCGGATTCGCGCTGTCGCTCGTAAAAACACACACGTTTTATCGCTTTCCGGAAATTACAACAGCGCGTCGCTTAGCAACGACCGTCGCAATATCTCCGGAGACTCGATTTGAGCTGTTGGAAATAAGAGTTGACTTGATGGGTCTTTCTTGTGTTTCACGTTGTTTATGGGGTGATATTTTTTATAATGGAAGATAGTGAGCCGTGCTGGTTAGGTGTCAATTTAATACCTCAAAAGAAAACGATCCGATAGTGGGATGCTATCATATTCGTTTTTAGAAGATAAATAAGTCTTTAGCTACAGTATAAGCATATCACCAACTTTTTTGAAAAATAAATTTAAACATCGAGTCTATGGTACAATTTTTCTGCAAATTCACAATTTTCTTAATGGGAATGTTTCAAGTCTAGAGTGGCAACAGAAATGCTGAATTAAAAGAAATTCGTTCTGGAATCTCTATTGGTGAATAAATGAGACAGAACGTCAATCGGCGCCCTGATTGATGGAGGCATAGGAATGAAAGCTGGAAGGAGTACGTCACCTGAAACAAGCAGATCGGCTCACCTTCAGGGACATGCCTAAATTGTGGAGGTGGCGCGAGATAGATGGCAGCATCTGTCACGTATGTGTGTGTGTGTTGTGTGTCTGTCTTACTTGACGAAAGTTTATAAGCGGGCCTCTAAACAACCACGCTGGCCTCTGACCAACCACGCACAAGCCTGAAAATGTCTGTCTACCAACCTTCAAGCAAATTGCAGTCTAAAATTATATTTTCAACGAAAATCTTCTAGTTTCCTATTCAGAAGCTTACAGTACAGTACATACAGAAGCTGTAGTACAGAAGTACTTAATACATTCCTACTAACAGGAAATATAAATACATCTAATTGGCTAATGAAACAGATTTTATATACAGGTTTTATAAACCCTCCCGCCATTAAAAAAATAACTATATTTCCATGCTGGCTTCTCCCCAATACATTATATCAATAAGTATAGTTTAGTTTATTGTGACTGCACATTTCAAATCAAAGCAGTTTCTCACTGTTAAACAACTTCAAAAGTAATAACTTTCCAAACTACTATCATTGTTACTTCCATTCATTTCAGATTGTCAATGATGACAAAATAGAGTTTATATTTTCTATGTTATGCACCGTTATTAAAGTATTACAATATTAACAAGTACACCATTGCATTGTATCCTTAAATGTTAAGATCAATGTTAGATAGAGATCTTAAATACATGGACAATCTTTCATATGCATTGGGAATATCACTTCTTTCTCATATTAAGGGTTATTGTTTACCCCTAAAAATCTTTCTTAATTTTTGCTTCTTCATTATAAACGCCGTTTTAAGTACTTTGTCAAAGGTGCACTACAAGAAAAAACATGTTCGGAACATGAGAAAAAAAACTAACCCTTTGTTATATGGACTTTTGTCGCCAAATATATTCAGTTAAGTCCACAACAATGGCTTTGTAAGAGAAGCGAAAATTTAAATGGCAATTATTTTCCTTTAAATGGGATGGCAAAAGACAATGCTATCACGCTAATAAGTTGCTTTCAAATCACCTAAGTTAAAACATCGTTTTTTCATTGCAATTAAGGGGATCGGACACCCCCATTCCCTGTCCTACCTCGATCGGGCTGGCTAATGCTAAGTCTATGGGGAAAAAATTATTCTTTTTCCTATGAAAAGCAATGAAATTATAGGAATATTTTAATGCGGTTTTTTTTAACTCATAAAACTTCAATTAAATTGTGTTTCTTCATGGCAGTTTTTTTAAAAAGTTATTTACTCTTTTTTAAAATTCAAATTTTAGTTTCAACGAAATATTTAAGTTAGTTAAAAGGGGGAAAAACAAAAAAATTCCATGCAGGAACAAAATTTCAACATTTTTCTACTCATAGAATGTCTTTAAAGTTAAATTTAGTTTTTTTAAGTAAGGTTTTTAGCGGAATTATAAAGGAAAGTGTAAGAAAATTGGCTGAAACTCCGCCTCCACACAGGCCCCGCCTCTCAGACACTCTTCGGGGGTCAGAGGTCAGAACATCGTGGTGTGGAGCGCTCTTGGGGGCCAAGCCTCGGGGGTTGTTGTCCATTAGGGGTCGTTTTTCAAAAGAGGGATTCTTTGAAAGAAGGGATGTGGTTTTGCCGAGCGAAGTTCCTTGTTTGTTAACTTGCTGGTGTTTTCATGCTTGCTGTTAACAAATGCTTTTTTTTTCAACCCTGTGATTAAAAGGTGTCGTTTCACTGAGCTGATAATGTGTGGTTGGTTGTTTGGAAATTCTGTCATAATTTGATTTTAAAGTAACCTAAGTACTGTACTTTGCCTTTTTATAATTTGCATTATAAAAATTGTTTTATAGTTCAATCTAAAAAAAGATTTCAGGATTTTTTTTCGATAATTTTTTTTTAACTTTTTTTTAAAGTTTTTTTAATTATAAATTATTCAATACACAATTTTTGTCAATGAAGCGCATTTTTCAATATAAATTGACTTAAATATTTTAATAAAAAGGTTGAAAAATATGTAAGTAAACAAATTTGAAATTTAAAAAAAAATCCCTTTTTTATAATAAATACTTGCACTACTATATAAGACTACGGACTCTCACTATACTTTAAAGATTTACAATTTGTTTACGATAGAAACAAGTGCCAAATTTATATTAATAAAAATAAAATTTTGTGTGTTTGTTTATGTGTGTGTTCCTTTTAAACTCATAAACTAGACATTTGTTTGAATCGTATCTTGGCACAAATGCGTAGTTCATGCTTAAATTAGGATTTTTAAACTTAAAAAAGGCTTATTTTTGGAAAAAATTGGATTTTCTGAAAAACAAGAAGTTCTTAAAGAACTAAAATAGCCTACTTTCCTGTTACTTAAATTCTTACTAAAATTCTTATCTTGAAAAAACTAGGTTCGTAACAGTAAGTGACACCAACAACCGTTTTTCCACATTAAATTTAAAACAAATTTCACTAAACACAGCATCTTTCACTAAACACAGCTTTATTTGCAGTTATAAATAAATATTTAATTTTTTGTAGAACAAAAACCAAAAAACTACTCCTCAATAAACATTTACTTGCTAAATTCGGCTAGTTTCATTTATTTTATTTCGAAAATTAAATAATTATTACTTAAATCGTTTGCAAAAATTTATATTTCAAAGAATAAATATGTAATATTCCTCGCTTTTAAATAGAATGAAAACAATTTATGTCGACAACAAAGCTCTTATTGTGAAATATATATTTGGCGTCATCTTAAATTGATCGATGTCTCAAGAATAAATTTATTTTAATTTATTGTCTAAAAGAATTAAAGTTTCTCAAGCAATTGTTGCGATGGCAATGGTGATTTAATTCTATTAAAAATGGCTTCCTATGCTTTTTAAATGAGCATTAAATTTTGCAGTTTTTTAAATAATTGAAGTACTTCGAATTCGAATTCTTTTCTGAAATTTTCAATGTATTCTAATTTCGATGCGCTGAATTTTTTGAAGCATCTCACTTGTCCATAGCATTTGTAGTTAAATTCAGCGATTTAAATGACTCGAAATTGAATTTCAATGCTAATTCAATGGTAAATTCGTCGTCAAATAGCAGATTTATGTCCATCCTATCGTACAGACAGACGGACAAAAAGTATGAAAGTTGGATTTCTGAGGTTATACCTTTCTTATAAAAAAAGAATTTTTAAGATCGGATAGATAGAACTGATTTTGGAAGGGGGGTACGGACAGACAGACGGACGGACGGACATCGACCGCATGTCAATACCTACTTTTCATTTTTTTTAATTCTTCGAATTAAAAAAAAAAGAAAAGTAGGCTAAAAAAACTATGCCACTTTTACTCAAATCCGATAATTATTTTTCTTTCCTGTTGAAATATAGTACATTATTTAAGTCCCCAAAATCTAATTTATTTTGCCTTAAAACCGTAATTTTTTTTGGCAACAAACTACTGACAAATTTATTTCAGAAAATATTTTACTACTTGTGAAAGCACGTTTGGTAAAAGCGGCTCTTTCTTTGAATGCATCTAAGTAATGACCAAATGTAACCAAGGCGCGAAAGCACATCAATCGTAAATAATTGCTGCAACTATTAGTGCACTCAATTGATGCGTACTTGAATGAGGGAGGAAACACATGACAAAACTAATCTCTGTGTTTAGTAAAACTACCCACTAATAGTCTAAATTTGGATATCAGTAAAGTACGTGTAACTCTCATTATTTGCACGAGTTTGTAATTATAAGGCTTCTACTAGTTATTTGGTAAAGTGCTGGAGTTTCTTGAGCAGTTGGTGCAAATGAGGTGATTATCGGCCCTTTGAAAGGAGGTGAAGATCTGGTGTAGCAATCACCTTGGACAGCCTGACAATTTTTTTTTGTACCTGAATATGTTTCTTCCTATTCAATAAATTTGTTTTTAAATGATTATTTTTTTGTAATACCCACAGATACAATCTGTGGTGGCAATCTATGAGGATCTAACTTGTTGCATCTAACGATGCACTGATTGGTGCATCTAACGATGCAAGTAAAGCTTGTCTCTTGTCTTTACAGAGGGTCGCAATAGAACGCAAAACAGTGGGCTTATAGAAAAGAAACATACATAATTTGCAGGTGTCAAATTGTTTCTTAGCTTTGTATGTGTAAAAAATAAAACGTTTCGAAAAATTATTCAGGGAAATCCTGGACAGACAACTCAACTTGGATGTGTTTCCAGGGTCACTAGCGTAAATAAATTAAATTTGTCAAATTGTTTATTAGCTTTTTTTTTGTAAAAAAAGCCACCTTGCATGAAAATTTGATCCTTTTTATAGCTATAGTAAATTCCCTCCTAATCTTTGTATAACATGGATCTTTATATAACATGGATCTTTATATAACATGGATCTTTATATAACATGGATCTTTATTTTGTTTTGCACGTAGAAGCATTTTTATGTCTCTAGTTTGATTTATTTGAGAGTGCTAACAGTCTTCTTTCTTTTTTTTTGCTACACGAGGTAGATCGGCACCTACTTTATAGCTAATTCTAAGAATATATATGCCAGAAACTGTAGCCACTAGATTAGTTGGAAAATTTGAGAGAGAAAAATACGTATTTTTATGTAATTATTTATTCAGCAGAAATTGCTTATTTTTTTAAAAAAAAGTGAGACTGGAAGATTTACATCATTCACTATTACTTTACAAGAGACATCGACATGTAAATCTAGGAGTTTAATTTCACAAAAAATATTGATGTATAGAAAGAAAAAATAACTTTTAATTTTTAAAAATCCCAGATAAAAATTACTTCAAAAAAATCAACAAAGTCATTCGATAAAATAAAAACAACCCCAATCCGATTAACTACTCAACAAAACACACAATATGACAGGAAAAGATACATAAGTCCTGCCCCCTGTGGTCCACGTAAATATATAGTTAAGAATTCGACTCGCGCATCTCAACAAAGTCGTGACGATCGCCCAATTTTCGCCAAGCACTACTACTGAAAAAGAAAAGGCCTCAAGACATTGCAGATTGGTCCATCCTTCTACGATAAATAATCATCAAAGATCCCAACATAATGATGGTAACTTTGAAAATGTAATTCATTAAAAAATGACACTAAATTTGACAAAATATTAAATTTTACATGTATTTTTAAATGATCTATTTCCTTGTGTGTGTGTGTGATGGGTAAGGAGTACAAAAGAAATAATATATGCTGAAGGACGAAATAAAAGTTTAAAAACTGACAACTGTTATATTTTCCCTATAATTTCATTGTTTTCGATGCAATAAATGGATAACCCTTTTTTAATACAAATGATTTGTATATATTTTTGTAAAAGTTTTGCATATTTTTCTATCTCTTATTAAGATCTTTTGAAATATATTCTTTCCTGGAAGACATATTATTTTGAAGACTGCAATTGCTTTTTGTCAACGCTACAAAGTTTTACCTACTTGGTCTACCTTATACAAATTATTTTGGTAGCTATAGCGATATTGTTGTTCAGTTAACAACTCTTCAAAATAATCCCTTGTTATTTTACAGGTAATGTAGTCATATTGCAATTTATTTCGACCTATCTCAAAATGAAAATAATTGTCAAAATAAACTCCATCAGTGTATTTGCCACGTCAAACTTCTTTTTAAAAAGTGAGATTTCTACTCTCAGTACCACCCTAACTTGGGTAAAAAAATTCTAAAAAGGCAGGGGGAAAAGCGTGATTGGTCCGTTAGTTGAAAACTCTTGTAAGTTAAAATTTACATACAAAATGGTCTGAATACAATTTAACCAAAATACACTTTTCATTCTGAAAAATTGCCAAATTTTCTCAAATAATATTCAAATCTGTTAGACCTTAACCGAAATTAATGTTTTGAACATGCTTCCTGGATGGATTCACAAATAATTTATGGAACTCTTTACATCCGTGGAAGGATAGCATATTTCTACTTACCCAACTTAGGTTGGCAAGGAGTGTATATCTGAGAACTTTTTTAATAAATCATTTGTTGATGTTATCTTATGCCATTATATGCGATTCTGCACCAAAGCTAGCAATCCTACAGGTAACGGGGAGCTCGTCTGTCTGTCTGTGTCCTGGTGTCCAAGGGGGGTAAATACCAGTAGGGAGACCCATACATACGTTTTATTTTGACAGGTTAATTTTTAAGTTTTAAATACAGACAGGGATTGCCCCGCCGAGCGGTTGATGGACGACACGCACGCCCGGGGTGGCAATTTAGGTAGTTGTTTGTGCGAGACTGACTCTGAATGACGGGATGAGGTTTGGTGTATGTGGAAAGATGGGAGATAGGAGGATGGGACAGAACTAAATTGAATATTTCAGAAGACATTCTGTATTGAAATATTGATGACCTCCATTCTTATTCAGCTTAAAAAAAGTTAAGGAATTTTAAATTCAACAAGTAGACTGGTGATTTTTTCTATTTAGTTCAATAGAATATCTGATAAATTTACTATACACTCATGTCCAAAATATTATCTTTGTATGTGATTTTTTGACATTTTTTTAAAAACTAATTTGAAGTACCTGGTTTGATTTGAAAATTTGTAAAATACATATATTTTCGAGCATAAATATAACGTCTCGATCGTAATAATGTCTTTTTCTACGCATGTGTCAGACATTTCTCATTTTACGCCCAATTTTTCCAAAGTAATGTATTGTTCAATTCACATATAAACGGCGATTTCAAATTCATAAATTTTACATATGTATAAGTGTCTTGATTATTCCTTGATTCTCTTCCTTGAACATCAGCCTTTCTTATACTAAACTCCAAAACCATTTCTGAACATTTATTTAAATAAATTTTCGCCCAAGACTAACCAAAAGCTGTACTTCCACCTACTGTGTTATATTCTCTTTCTAAAGCAAAACAACCATCTGCCTTAAATCGACAGATGACATGTCTCACAACTGAACCCCCTCTTGCTTCGGAAAACAATCAGAGCGGCAGTTCTGAATTGTAAATCACACAGACAAGCCTGCTGCCATGCCGTACCACCTTTTGCACTACATATTTGCTTTGTTATGCACTGCTTTCTTTGGTTTAGTGATGAGAAACTGAATCATACTATGATGATGTCTGGACTGTTGAAGGGTGAGAAGTTATGAACATGTGGTTGTTTGTTGTATAGGATAGAGAAATTGGAAATTTACCTGTTGTGATGTTGAGTATTGCCCTGATTTTTCCAATCAATTGATGCTCAGTGTTTTGTATGCTATTTTGCAAAAAATAATAATGTAAGGAATTTAGTTTTGACATATATCATTACTTAATTCAAATGGAGAGAACCGCAATTTTATTTGATCAAGAATATTCAACGTGGGTGTCTTAAAAAAAGTCCCCACTCTTCCTTGAGTTAAGTCAAACTTGAACAACGTGTTGCGGAACAAATAGTAAGTTAATACAAAAGACGTTGCATGGAGACCAGTAAAAGAACTAATATTTCTATCAATCAAACTAAGAACGATGAACCCAATTACAAGAAAAAAATAGAGCTGCCATCTTTGAAATTCACACAAACCGCAAATCGCCAAACAATGTAACATATCAAACTTTAAATGCAAAGCATACATAAAATTTGTTTTAAAAAATACACAAAAAACATAACTTGAAGACTCTTTATAAGTTTTACTCAAAAAATCCTTCTTGTCCAAACAGCAGCTTGTCGTAAGAAGAATTTAAATAAAAATGAATTAGTCCTGAACAAATGAAGACGCCAATGCCGCAATTCTCGTACAAATCTGACGCCCATCCTCACCACGTTATTACTATCTTTAAAAGTTTATTAGCTCCCAACAAGAACAAACATATCACTGTTCCAGCCTAGCCCCTTCATGTGGTCTCTATAATAGCCCACAAACAGGTATTCCCTATATGTATCTCTCTTTCCCACAGATAGAAATGCTAATGGTTTCGTCTGCAAGCTGTTGGCCAAAGCTAGCTCTCTCACATTAGTACTACTTCATTGATATAATTAGATTTCCAGTAGAGTTGGTGGAATTTCTGTGAATGGAAGACTTTTGCGGAAGGGCAGACCTTTATTTGGTTTGGGGTCTTCCAGCTGTCATGTTTGGTAAATCGGAAGTGGTACATGACAGTGATTTTTGTAAAGTTGTGGTAGTCAGTGGGTTGGAACGAATTAGTTCATTTCCGTGTGTCTTAAAATTGGTAAATTACTGTGAGATCCTTGCTTGGGAATGACTGAGTTTTGTAGGTGATTAGGATATTATTGAAAACGTTTTGTTTGAGGTTTCGATGCTGCTTTGTATCGAGACAAGGCAAGCATTTTATTTCGATATTTTTGAATTAAATACTTTTAATTTTAGTTTACAAATATCACGAAACTTACAAAAAAAATAGTAGTGATAAAGAGTCAGATAAGATCAAACATACATGAAACTGTCTCAACAACATCAATAAAGTATGGATAAAGTATGGAAAAATAATAGAGCCAAGATTCAGCTCGTTTTCAAGGGTTTAGATAAGCTTTAACTAAATTACAAAACATTTGAACATCATGCGTTTTTTTTCTATTTATTTTATGTACACGTCTATACCAAAGAAGGTTTGTAATTTTGTTTAAAGCAAGAAAACATAAACAATATTTTAAAAATAAAGTTAACTAAACTTTGAATTTTGTATGCCATTTCATAACTAATATTATATTTCTTTACAAAAATAAGCATAATCAAACTCTTTTATAGTATAAGCTGAGATATAAGTATATGCCTAAACGAGTTTCACTTCCCAGTTCTTGATATTTATATTTTTAGCGCATCTTCTTTTTTTTCTCTCGCATTGACTTCTACAATCTCTTGGTTAACTACCAATGTCAAACAGTTTGGCACTCAAAGCTCAAGGGGTCACCCATCGCCCCCAAACCTGCTCCTTGGTATCTCCTTTTTTTTCTTTGCCTCGTAATCTTCGTTTGAAGAAGATAGGCACTTCTTTAATTACTCTCGTTTAACATATTTTTTACCTCCTCTTCCCCAAGTCATTCGACCGCCAAGGAAAGGAAGCGACAGCCAAGAGATAAGGCGGGTCTCTTATGTGGTGCGAGGTATACACGTTTGAAAGGTGTGCCAGGTTAAGAGAATTTTCGCCTATTTGGCTTATTAATTTATCAAAAAATTACATTTAATATTTTTTTTAAGTAACGATATGCTTTACATTCATAACGTTTTACAATTGACCACTAGAACAGCCTTGCCAAAGGTGCATCACAGCAACTTCAAACGTTGTTTTAAAACCCAGAAACAAACCCTCAGCTAATTCTAAAATCGAGCAGCTAATTCTAAACTAGAACGGTCACGTCTATTGTGATGTCCCAGCTACGTCAAACAGCAAATACTGTATTTTATCGCAGAAGCAAATCATGCACCACCTCGTACGAATCGTCCATTTGCCTAAAAATTAACAGAAGATGAAGAGAATAGCAATTGATTGACAAATTTTGCATTCTTTAGCGAGTATGTTATGTAAGTAATGTGCAAGGAATGAGTCATATTGATCAGTGAAGAGAAACAATCGAATTGTGTAAAGCAACATTCTTCTCTCTCTTATTTTACGGTGTGGTATTGGCTATTTTGTGGGAAGTTCACGTCTTTATTTAATATACACGATTTTTAGAATATTAAATTTTCCTAACAAACCAGAAACGAAATGACCAGGTCTCAACTCCTTCGACAGATATTTTACCTTCCAAAAGTTCTGGAAATGTGAGAAAAGTAAGTTTTTTTCTTTATAAATTTTAAAAGAACAATTTTGGGTGATGATGGGAATTTGGTTAGTGTTTGGAGAAATGATCTTGAAATTATTTCTAAATGAAAAATTGGAAAACCAATTTTTTTTTATAATTTATAAAACGACGTGTAGTGACGAAATATTTATTGCTAGAAAAACTGGTGCATAATATTCCGGTCTGAAATTCGTAATTTTAATGTTATAATCTCGTTCGTTCCCACACACTAGCGCGTGAGTAATCGAATCCATGGAATGAAGAGCAAACTCAGCAATTTTTTCCTCTAAGGGATTTTCTCCCAGACAGAACCGAAATTGCAGGGGTCATGGGTGAGTTTCGCAAACCCTCTACTGAAGGAAGGTTTGACGTTTCATTCCATGGATTCAGCCACAGACTATAATTTGGGTTAGAAATCCTGCTTTACCAATTTTTCCCCTAATGGAGTGATAGCATTCAATGGAATCGATTGCTCATGTAAACGCGCCGTACATGAGCCAGCAAATCCATGGAATGCCAAACCCCCCATTAGGGGAAAAAGTGGTCTAGCAGGATTTTTAACCTAATGTGGCCGAATCTGTGGAATTAAACTTAAAACCCTCCTTTATTTTAGGGTTTGCGAAACCCGCCAATGAACACTGCAATTCTGGTTCGGCCTGGGCGAAATCATGAGGGAAAAATTGCGGGGTTTGCTCTTCATCTCAACATTCGTGTGAGTGTGCAATTCCATGGATTCGATGGCTCTTGTAAACGCGCCTGCAAAATGTTGGCGAATCTCTTTCTTTAAAGCTCGTCACTTGGCAGTCCTTGTCATTCCGTGAGTGACAACGCCGAGGTTCCACCTTCGAGTCCTGATACCGCCCAGCGATAGCGACGCAATTTGGACCGAAAATGAGGATGTCGAGTTTTACAGCGTGACACTTCGAGATCTCGACTTGATGAGATTGGCAAAGAAAAAAAAAGTTTTTTTTATAAATAGTGGAGGAGGTAATGTCGTAGTCAGTTGACAGCTACAAATAAGTGTTTCTCACACTGATAAGCTAGGTTTGATGCTTGACTTTGTTTATTAAAATTAAAAGAAGAAGTAGACTTTGTGTGTTAAGAATTTTTGGTTTAAGGGCGTGATGATAAGAAATTACTATATGCAAGCTGACTGGTATAATATTTTCTTTAATAGGAAAAAATATAAACCCAAGTATAGTGAACCTCAATACAAACCGCTCTGAGGGATAAGCAAATTGACGAAAGTGTAAACTTTGCTTTTACTGCAGGAGATTTAAATTTAAATTTTGAACATTTGAATTATGTAAAAATATATTTCTGTAGCAGATGATTTTTTAGACTCCTTCATATTCCAATTTGAATGATTATTCAATTATAAAATTTAAAATTTTTTGAAAACTATATGCCTTGCTGGAAAGTGTGACAGTCTATGTGAAAAGTGTTTGTTATTGAATAAAGGTGATGGGTTTATACATCTGTATCTCTAAGAGGGTTAAACTTAAAGTATCTCTTTAAAAAAGTAAACTTTTTGTTGTACAAGAGAGAGATATCTAGAGATATTTTATAAGGGGGTTGTAGGAAGGCTATGTATATAGGAAGGCCTTGGTTTTTTTATATAAAAAATATAATATAGCATCATAGATGGATTACTTTTAAGATACTTTCACGTCGGAGTGCGATTACTTTTAAGATAACTTTAAGACTCGGATACAGGGGTTTATTTTTGCAAAAATTGCTACTTGCTATTTTATCATGAGACATTATAAATAAAATTAAGACTATTACTAAAACGTCGAATTTATCTAGGGCCTTTTTTATTTCAAAAATAATAATTATTCGCGTAAGCGTACATTTTCAAACATTACTCCTTACGACGATTTCTCCTTAAAAAAAATCAATAAAACTCACAAAAAGATTCCTCACTCTGGTACTATTACCAGAAGTCAAAAATTCCATTTTATAAAAACACTTACGCCAAATCCATCTGGCGACATCAGGAGAAAAAAAGAACAGAACCAAACATCAATGAAAAAAAAAAAACATGTCATATTCGAACCGAAGATTTGTGTATCATTGTCTGCAGGTATAGCTGAAGCCTCAGAAGTGCTACAGACTTGACAGGGCGTAGGTGATGTTCGATATCAGAATAGGGACTCGTCACCTGAGGGTGGAATGGACATCTGTTTGGGACACGGCAGGTGCTGTCGGGCTTCGTAATAACTCATCACAATTGAAATACTTAGTGGAAGAACGTTCTAAGTGTCATTTTTGAAACAATTGGGATTTTTGTATGTATGAGCATATTATTCCATCCAAGATAACAAGTTTCACTTTTTTTAAAATAAACTTACAGTTAAGTATTTTGTTTTAGTGTTCACAAGTACCGTCGTTAACGGATATGAATGCAAAGGAAAAACTGTAAAGCTCGTTTCCTCGTTTTTACCTTTTTGCGACTTAGCATGTTCTCCCACTAAGCTCTTTCATTTTGTGATGATTCTGCAGAAAATATACAGGAAGTGTAGGTGTCATTGTCTTTTCATGTGATTGGATTAGCTTGGGTATGAGAGCCATGACAACTTGTGTTTTTATGTCACTAGTGATTTGATGATTTGAAATGCTCAATAGCAATACCAGACTTTTCCGGCTTGTACCGCTTAATTGAGGGTATATTTGTACCGGAAAGATTTCAGGGGATAAGCACGCTGTTAAAAATTTTATGCAATTTTGCACCGGAATACTGGAACTTTCTGCTTGCCACCACTATTTGGAAATCGAATTCACCAATTTTACGGTAAAACTATGACTTTGATGCGGCGTAAAAGTGGTAAATCAAAAATCCAAATACTGTTGTCAGCTAAAAAGTTCTAGGATTTCGGAGCAATCTTGCACCAACATTTTTAACAGTGCACCGTGATACTTTCTAGAATGCACCGCTAAATTGAAGTTGCAGATATATATGGGATTGGTTGACTAACTTTTTATTTCCCGGCATGCACTTCTCTTCCTTGAAGGGTGCTACGTCAAACAGTATGGTTCAACTAGATGAAAGTGAGACAAAAAAAAATGAATCTTTAAAGGTTTTGATGATTTGCTAGAATGGGATTGTTTCACGGAGAATCTGGCAATTGCTCCTCGGTCTTGTCTTCCTTACTCTGGAATTACTTTTGTTTTGGTTAATTTGGTTTTTTGTAGACCTATATTCAGGTTAGCACACGATAATGATTATCTCTACCAACCAACAATTCCACAGTAAGGAAAACAAGACCGCTTAGCTATTGCCAGATTCTCCGTGAAACAACCTTATTCTGTCGTAAGAAACTCAATAGAAAAGTTTTAATACGTATTAGTTTTAATCGCAATTGTGGAACGTGGATGAAATGTTAAGTAAGACATAAAAATAACTATTTACTAATCTGTATTGGGGTAAGAAATTTTACTCTTTTTTTTATCAAAAAGACACTAATTTCATAAATTTATGGTAATATAATAATTAATATTATTATGGTATCGTTGATTTTACACAAATCTGTCAAAAGTTTAAAAGTCTTTCCTCCATATAATTTTAGATGTATGAACTATCACCCCAATGTTGTTTCCTTACTTATGTACTTTCAATGTAGGGAAAACAACCAAAAGGAGTCTTGCATATGTTTTCACAATAAGTTTTAAATTGGTTGTTTTAGTTTAGATAGCCCATAGGTTTTGGTTGCATTACCTTTCATTATATGTTTCATGAAGTCTAACCTTATATTAAAGCCAGCTGAGCAGAATTTAAAACGAATTTCAATTTAACTTTTTTAAAATAATAAATGCAAGTTTATTATCTTTAGCTAATTACTTATTACTTTCCCTATACAGGTAAAAATAGGCAAGCAGCACACATTACAACTTCTTGTTATTGCAGAACTGAAACTGCTATCAATAAAAAAAGTATAATTTATAATTAATTACTCACAAATTACCATTAGATAAATCAGTTGATAAATTCGACGCAACAAGCATGAAAGCTCCACTATCTTCCCTTCAAAACTAAATATAAAAACAACAAGACAAGTAGCCGAGGAAGAAAAAAAACTTCACACGAAGATGGAGATAACGGTGGCCAGTTAGTGCCCTCAAAATATTGCCGCCACCTAGACAGCTTCAGCTGCTATCTCCAACTGTCGTTACTACAAGACGTAGTTAACACACGAACTTTTTTCCCCTCCATTTTATCTTTCGCATGCCTACGTTCGCGGGATGTCCCTTTTCAAGAAATCTTTGCCGACTTTTTTTTTAAAAATTATTTCTTATTTTTTCGATTATTTTTGTGGCTCCAGAACAACAATGTTTCAAGCCCTCTCCTGACTTGGCCCATATTAAGTATGAGACATTCATTTAATCGGTGAGGAAACCGAACGAAATGGGGCTAAGTCAGATTTGGACTTGAGTCTTTTTTATTATTCTGAAGCAGCTATTTCTTGCTAAAATAAGGACAGCGTTGAGTCGTATCCACAGAGTTAAGAAGATGGAGGTGCTTGGGGGAAAAAAAGTGAAGCCGCCTGAAAGTCGCCAAGCGGCCCAGGTAAGCCGAAGCAAACCTCTAACTCAATGTTAGTTCATACTGAAACACATTATTTCTTTTCCTTAAAAAACGCTAATTAAATATAAAAAATGGCTGTTTATTTAATTGTAGGCTGTAGCACGTGATCTGAATTTTCACTTAATTCACTTCTCAGGTAAGAAGAATGCGTTGTAAATATAATTTCGATTAGATAGCAAAATTCACCAAGCCGATGTAGTAAGCCTATACAAGCCCCATTAGGCGCGTTTACATGAGAAATCGAATCCATGTAATGCCAAACCCTCCATTAGGGGGAAAAGTGGTTGATCAGGATTTCTAACAAAAAGGATAGTCTGTGGCCGAATCCATGGAATGAAACATTAAACCTTCCTTCATTGAAGGGTTTGCGAAACCCCCCAATGAACCTTGCAATTCTGGCCAGGGCGAAAATCCCCAAGATTGAAAAATTGCGAAGTTTGCTCTTCATTCCATGGATTCGAAGGCTCATGTAAACGTGCCAACTGTAGAATAGTGCTAAATACTTCGCCGAGAGCATTTGCTTGGGCTTACTACAAAGCGATCGATTGCTTCAATTGGCAAACCCGTTTTTGTATTGGTTTTTAGCCGACAGAACTCTCAACTCTATGGTCGTATCTTATACGCTCTGTCAACGCGAATGACATTCGACATGGGCGCCTTTGATGACACTTATTGGAACTAAACACACTCTATTGAGGTAATGGTTTTGCATCCAAATTGTCTTATTAGGACGGCCTTGGGATGGAATATCTTCGTGTAGGTCTTTTTTGGAATTTTTTATTCCATTGAGTGGACTTTTATTTATTATTTGGCACTCTTCTTTATTAGGGGTCACACCTGACTTTTTAATGATCACGACTGAGGAAAAAAATGGTGAAAGTCACGTTTCATAGGCCAAGACTGTTATGTAGGTGATTAGAGTGTCTTCTCTTTTTTTTTCTTTTTAAAGTTGATTCGTAGGTTAAGTGATTTTAAGAGGAAATTGAAAACGTTTTCCTTTTTAGCTTCTTATTGCAATGGATAGGTTTCTATTTTACTGCTAGGAATTGGAACCTGCCATGGACACATTATTTGGCTTTAGTAAAAAAACTTTTTCAAAATTAAATATTTTTTTGCAGTTCACAGTGTCTATACACTATTCGTGTTTTCCGAAAAGCACATATTATTTATTCAGTCCTTTATTCAAAATACATGTTGAAGAATAATATCTTTTTCGATTGAAAACGAATTCATGGAGGGGAAAAAAAAACTACTCGTAGATTGAAAAACGATTAGTTCCAAAACTAAATACTGTCTGCTTGAATAAATTATAATTCTGGAGAAAGCTGGAAGAAGCCATTTATGCTACAAATGTAAAAAAAAAAATGGGTGGCAACGCTGTGACGGATTTCAGATTAGTTTGTGTTGTGTTGAACACATTTTTTAGTTTTTCCCAGTGTTTACGAAGTAACGTTCCGTCAAAGTTTTACTGTTATAATAAGAGGATTGTCCCATTTTAATGGATTACTCAAGCTAAAACACTTTATTACAGATATATTTTATCTTGAACTAATTTTTGATAACCTTCATAGTGACCAATCTGCACTGTTAAAAAGATTTGTGCAGCATTACACTGGAACTTTCCAGCTGCCACCATTATTTGGATCGTTCATTAACAATTTTTGCAGTGTATCAAATGTATCAAAATTATGGTTTTATCTTGAAATTGTTGGCAGCTAGAATGTACCATGATTCTAGTGCAATCTTGCGCTACAATTTTCAACATTAATTGCTTCTAATATCCTATATTTATTAATCTAGTCTTAAAACAAACGAGCGATTTTAATTTGAGTGAGTTTTTTTTCACTTCTCCAGTGTCGAAACTGCGCTTCTCCTACAGAATGGTTTCTTGTGTATGTTGAAGTGACAAGAGATCACTCCAAACAGGATTTTTTAACAGTCTGAGTTAATTATCTCACTCCTTTCCAGTGTCGAAATGCACTTCTCCCTACAGGACTGGTTTCACTCTTTGTTTTAAGTGTGTAGTTTCCAAGTAATCTCAACACGAGACATCCAACTCAAAAGATCCATCGTCTGCAGCCATGGACCATCGGCAACAATGTCCGAAATTCATCGAATGTCACATCACACTCATGCGGGTCTGAAAGTATCTGCCACTTTGAATTTTATCCATGACAGGTCAAATAAAATCAAACGCTTCGTCTTACCTACATCGTTACTCTCCTGTGCTGAAGGTCCTGTTTCATTTTACAAGGAGTTAGCTGTAAAAATGCAGTATCCGGGTTCATTTATAATAACAGTTAATCTCGCTTCCGATTGTTTTTTGTGGCAAATTTTTTTTAATCCTTTGGACAGAATATGTTAAAGGAGAGGATGTAATTTTAAAAATAAAAAGATACAAAATTATGGTTAGTTAAATATTTATAATCGATAACAATTTATGATCAAAGCAATTCATAATCGATTTTAATTACCAATACGGATTGTTATAAATGAAGGACTTTATTTTAAATAAAAATAAAATAATTATCCTCATATATTGTCATAATAAGAAAAATACAAATTTCAGTTCATTTTTTTTTGTTTATGAAGAAGTGCATTTGTATATAATAGTTATTTTTAAATGAAGTTATTAGATTACTAATCTAAAATTTTCCATTATATGAAAATCCATAAATGTATAGTAAATTTTTTTTTTAAAAAGCACAAATTTAGCATTTATTTTAAAAGCATATTATAAAAAAGCAAACTCAGAACTCTCAATAGTATAATTTTGTGAAAATAAACAAACCCTTCGAATTAATTTAAAAGAACGACCATTCAAATAAAATGTCATTATTTCTTTACTGTCCTTGGAAGAAGCCACTTGGGTGGTCTGACCCTTTGGAAAAAGAAATCGCTTTCTGTTTTCGCAACTCTTGTTGCAAAATTTCACTGCTTTCCGTAACCGGATAGGGATTAGCGGGCGACGGAGAATAGCATTGTTTAACCGGATCGCTCAAGTCCGGGTGCTTTGGAATTACTTGGAAAAATGACGACATTGCATTCGTAGAAATTGATGGGTCAAAATGTTGTTGTGTGGTGGCTTGAATGATTATTTTGCTTTATCTCTGTGATTTTACTAGGAATCAAGTCATTTGAGAGGGTAAATGAAGAGTGTACAGTAGAACTCAAATCATCCGAAGCATTGCCGGTTATCTGAATTTCAGGAAAAATTCGACCCAGTATATCTTTCACTTTGTCTAGTATTTTTTTCTTTTTTGTAAAAACATCCAATAATTATTGTATAATTTTTCTTCCAATTAACACCAATTATCCGAATGTGAACTACTTGAATGAGGTTAGGTACCAATTACTTCGAAAATTGGAGTTCTATACTGTAGTTTCAAAACTCAAATTTTCAGAAGCATGACTAATATGGTCTGGGTATGACTTATGACTTTCTTGGTGGTGGGCAAGAGCGCCAAGCACTGCGACTATAAGTCTATTGTACTAAGCCCCAGAAATGACACAAGCACAAGAGACAAAGAAAGAGAACACAAACACATAGACAAATAACAACATTTATTGACAGTCACAAATCCATGCCTGACCGGGATTCGAACCCGACCTCAGCAGATCCAAAGGCTAGAACAAACGAGTGTGCCACGGCGGCGCGCGCATGGTCTGGGTAACTAAGATATGGGGTCCGGCCAAATGAGCTGACTGGACCGTACATCTCAACTATACTTTGGATAATGTAATGTTTAAAACGAAACCTTTCAAATGTGTGTTTAAATATGAAGAGTACACGGGCAAAACCGATTGATTTTGCAGAGAAGTTTCCTTAGCAGGCCACTTTGGCGGTGATAGCGAGTGATCGCCTAAACTTGTGTAAGGAAACCAGTTCCTACCAAAGATATCATAGTTAAAGTAATATAGTGGCATGTCCCGTGACCTCCAATGCTAACGACGGGACTCGCAAGGAGCCCCAATGAAGTCAGTGTTGAGTGTCACGTGATATACCACGTTAATACTTTAACTACTATCTCTGTGGTTCCTAGCTACCAAGATTCAGGCGATTGGCGATCCCAACGCTTGGAACCAAGCGACGAAAGAGAGAAACCGGTTTTCTGCCGCCAAGCCGACAATTGGGGCGTCCGCCGCTGATCAGTCAGTCGGTCATTCCGTGTACTCTTCATATATTACCATGTTGTTGTTAGTAGTATGCTGAAAAAAATACGTAAATAATTGAACTATGAAAAAAATAGTTTAAACATTTTCGTGTTATTTTCAATCTATCGATTGTAAGGGGTTCTAACCTTTACGCCTTCTGTTTTTACAAACTTAAACAATAGCTTATCACCTTTTTAAATACTTGTACAGTCCAACCGACGTCTTATCAACTCTAAACAATAGTATTTAAGAATTCTCTTATTGGTTTTATTCTTTGTATTTTCATTTATCGACCACAAACTGAGCCACTAAAAATCCTTTACTGCAAAACAGTGAAGACTTGTATCGACTCTGACATACAGCTCCAACAAAACACCAGTAAGCACACCCAATTTACTGTTTACTAAGCGAATTACGCTCAACAAAACTACCTTTAGCCAATTAACGACCAATTCACCATTCTATACACCATTAACGAGACCTCAAGAGCAAATCTACCCTAAAAAAAACTCCACCATTTCTATTAAACAACACTACACAACACGGCTAAACAAACAAACCCCAAACAACCGTCCGGTTTTTAAGCTCCATCGGGACACCAAACACAGAGCCGGTTAATCGAATTAAAACGTCTGGTTTTTAGGGGGGACCATACTGTAATTGGTGACATCCCATTGTACAGATAGGGGGTCATTTTTATGGCTCTGTGTGACTCAGAGTAACGTTTGTAATGTTGCGTTTGGGACAGATGGCGCTTGCTGGTTTTGTAGCGCAACCACAGGTGGGAGTGTATATGTGACATTGTTGGATTTATATAATTTACAAGGGTTGGGAGATAACTGGTAATTGAGAGATATTTATGTAGCTCTTTGGAAGCGTGATCTTAATTGATTTTATGAGTTTTTTTTTTTATTGTTTGTGAAGGTTATGTTTAGATTAAGTAGGTATAAAATAAAATTGTATGTTTGTAAGTAATATATTTATTTTAAAATAACAGCTTTATTCTGAGCTAGGAGTTATTCGTATTGATTTATTCTACTATTTCCTTTTATAAATAGGTATAAAAATCAGCTTTCAGCTCAATTTATCAAACTGTCAAACCTAATAATTTTAATCACAATATTAGTATCCTAACGAATGAAAGTTAGAACAAGAAGATTTCTCTTTGATCTATAAAAAGAATTTAACACAACATATTTAAAAAAATTAATCATTGAACTCTTCGCATAATTTTTGTGATCTTAAACCACATTGGCTATTTGGGCTAATAAGGACATTTTTCCTGACTAACTTTTTCGTGACAAGGAAATAAAAAAAACTAATGCTGGTAATATATAGATTTTGAAGGTAATTAATTATAAACGAATACTTCAGTTAAATTTAAAGTGTTACTCAAATTAAAATTGCTTTTCAGGAACTCTAAGTAAAATTTAAAAAAAAAAAAAAAACTATAATCTCTCCTAACCTTCAATAAAGTTTTTCTAAGTCTTTAATAGATGGCGCTGTATGTCCACGTTTTTTCGATTGTCTCCTTTTGAGCGTTTTCCCTGCTCTTCTTCCTCACTCATCCTTTGACGCTAAATTCAGAGGCGAAAAATATTTTTTTTGTTAAGTTTTCAACATTTTATGTAAAGTAATTTGTAATAAAAACAGTATTATATTTCTCAAGTACAGTTTACATAGTTTTCCAAAACTGGTCGATACTCGATTGCAGAAAACTAAATTTTGTAAACTTATTTTAAATGAACAAGTAGGTTTGCATCAGAATCTGTCACTCAGCCCACTTCCACACAACATTTTTGTTCAACAGTCGCCCAACACAATATTAATTCTATAATAAACATTTGCACTCTAAATTTGGCTCGTTTCATTTATTTTATTTCGAAAATTCAATAATTATTTGTTCAATAATTATTCATTGACAACTATATTGTTTGCAAAAATTTATTTATATTTCATAGAACAAATAGGTAATATTCCGCTCTTTTAAATGGAGCCAAAACATTTCATATCAACATACAAAGAATCACTTAGTGAAATGCATTCATCAACGTCATTTTTAACTGATTAATGTCGCAAAAACAAGTTTCTTTTAATTTATTTAATTAAATAATTAAAGTTTCTCGAGTGATTGTTGCTAATGGCAATGGCGATTTAATTCCAATCAATGTGGCTTCTTATATTTTTTTTAATGAGCATTAAATTTTGCAGTATTTTAAATAATTAAAGTGCTTCAAGTTCATTTTTTCTGAGATTTTTAATGTCTACTAATTTCGATGCGCTGAATTTTTTGACGTATCACACTTGCCTGTAGCATTTGTAGTTTGGACTATGAAAGTGGTTGACAGACGGACGAACGGACAGACAGACGGACCGAACGATTATAATACCTTTCACTTTTTACGTTATCTATACGTAGTGTGGAGGCTAAAAATACCTTCAATAATATTTTTTTACAACTATATAATGTTTTGTTGACCTAAATAATTTATCTGCATTCAAAATAAACAATTTTATTATTTTTTAAATGTTATTTTAAATAAATCCTAGAAATTTTTTTTTCGAATAAAAGTGGTCATTACAATCGAGGATAAAAACCTTCAAAATTCAGCCCCATTGAGTAAGAAAATCAAACAAATGATCTTATATTCATTATAAATTCTCCAAAATTAGTCTACTCCAGTCAACTTTGAGCTAGGAAATCACATAAGAAAGAAATTGGGAAGTTACACCACACTGTAAAAAAATTCAGGAACGTTACTGGGGAATAATGGGCAGCTGAGCTGCTCAATTTTTACCAGTAATGTTCCTGGAATACATCAGTAACCTTCCTCAAAAACATAGAAACAATCCCACTTAGAGCCAGTAACTTCTCTGGAAAATGCCAGGAACATTTCTGGAAAATAACTGGAACCTTTCTGGAAACTGAGCATTCACCCAAAGGAACTTCGAGCGGCATCGTACGCTGACGCCTTCGGGATTTTGGACTCCACAGATTTAACGAGCACGTCTGTCCCCGTGTACTCAGGTCCATCCGTCACGAATTGGATTTTCTACTCTTTCCCAGTAAAGATATCCGATTTATATGAAGACTGGCAGTAGGTGGGATTCGAACCCCCGCATTCTTGAGAAGGCTGGATCCTGAGGCCGATGCCTTAACCACTCGGCCACGGACGGGGCCTTTCATGAATTTAGTTATACCAACAAGGTTACAAAACAACTGATTTTGAGCGAGTTGACGGTTTATAGCAAACGTTGCCAGATTTGAAAGGGAAAACCTGAAAATGCCTCACGAAGCGATGGATACTTGAAAAAGCCAGGAAAGTTCCAGGTATATGTACGGAAGTTTAAGGAAATTTTTTACAGTCATTAAAAAATTATGCCATTAAACTTCTGATCAAAATTACTGTTATTAACTGTAGCAGGACATAAAAAATATCACTAACTTATATTCAGCTGCATTTAACCCACAAACAGTTATCTTTTCGAAGAACCAATGTTGGAGCAATAAAAAGCTTCACAGCTCTCTCTCATTGGCGAGAAATGAATTAAAAGTGCTAATGATTTGCCAACACCAAATATTTGGTCGTGACTTTGTCACATAGTAGTGGTTTGATGGCAGCAAATGATCTATCGTAAAACTGTACTAAAGGAAGCGAAAATGTTTAAAAACTATTGAGGCTAAAATAAGATGACGATGTTTGGCGACAAAATAAGTGAATCCTTCTGAAGTTTCAAAACTCAAATTCTCCGAAACATGACTAATATGGTCTGGGTAACTGAGATATGGGGTCCGGCCAAATGAACGGGCTGGACAGACAAATGGATGTTAAATTGATCCCAAACATACTACGCTTTCAAAATCTCGCCAACCTAATGCTATTTAAATAAGAAATGTCTAGTTTTATTCATTAACAAGTAATAGTAAAATTAAAAAGCCGATGAATTTTGCAGTTGAAGACAGAAGTGCAAGATTCGAAATAATGCAGGTAAATAATAGGTTAAATTTAATTCGAAATAATAAGATTTAAATTTTTTCTTCATATGCATGATTAAAATTCTTTTTTATTAATTTTATTTGGTATCTACTTTTATTATATTTATTTTATGTCTCATTTATTTCATTTTGCAACTCCAGTCGGCGTACCCCAAGTTAATTGCAATACATTTTAAAATAGCGCCAAATTACCCGCCAAGCTCTCGCTTGGGTGTATTGCTGCAGCTAGTAATGAGCTCACTTGGCAAATCTGTTCTGGCACTGTTTTGAATGAGGCATCACCTCAATCTTATTCTAACCTACGTGCTAAAACCTACTGAATGTATGTTATCAAGGTTTGGGATCTGGAAGATTTGGTGTACAGTTAACAAGCAGCATAAATATTCACTGGGATCCACTATTCGAACTGGACAGGTTTGTTGTGGAGGAACATGAAGTTCTGATTAACTCATAAAAAAAGGAATAAATAATTTCCACCAGTTTAGGTGAAAAAATCTTAGATCTTCTAAAAATAGTCCAACGTCTAAGATCTCCTTTTAACTGAATAGTTATATGTACAGCTGGGGAAAAAAAAACGCTCCACCCCACGTTTCTCAGCTGCTATTGAACAAGGAACTTTGTGAAAGGTGTCATTTTTCAGGAAATAGCGTAAGGAACTGAGAACTGGCAGCAAAAATTGTATAAGGGGTCGTCTACATATTAAAATGTGTACCAACTTTGAAAATTCCAATAGCAACACCCAATTTTTTTTACATTAAAATGTTCAGCACCTTCAAAATACCCCATGTGTAAAAAATAATTATTTACTTTGCATTATTTGCTAAGCTATAAGCATTCAAAGTTGAACGCCCATAATGTTAAAAAAGTTTCATAAACTTTTATTCATATCTCCACAAATCAAAGGAATTAAAGAAAGTTTTTATTTTCATTATATACTTCTTAATCTTCCAAAAACAAATCACACAAGTTTTTTCATCAATTTTTCAGTTTTAATAATTTTTTATTTAAATTTAAATAATAAAAAATAAAACATGAATAGCAACCCCAATTTTTTTTACATAAATCGATAAAGTAGATCAAGTAGAACCAAAATCCCAAATTTTTTAATTCAAAAACAATTATTTGCCGAGTTATTGTAAAAAAACTGAAAAAGACGAATTTTAGGGATCGTGTAAAAAAATACTTGGCGAATTCGATCCTAACTTGCATTATCGTTTGGTGACTGAAAAGCATTTGTTGATAAATGTTTATTCAAATTATTGATGTCTGAAAAAAAATTAAAAATCTTTTCTTATTTCAAGTGCATGCAATGTATTTTGTTTGTCGAATTAACTTTAAATTATATCGATTACTATGTTTTTAAATATGTGTTATTTCCAATACAATTTCAAGAAGTGAGTATCAAAAGTAAATATGCTAAAATATAATTGGAATTCGGTTTTCAGTACATTTTATTGTTACCACATTGCTTATTTAAAATTTAGTGCCCACTTTCCTTGATTATAAATCATTGCCCAATCATTCTGAATAATTTTATTTTGCTTTCCTTAAATATCGTGTTAAGGTTGTAACCCTCCGTTTTGAAATACGTGGTTTATATTACCGATAAAGGGCGACAAATTTTTAACAAACATTTTGCAGCAATATTAAGGAAACAAAAATTTGCATAAAAAATGTGAAACATTAATGCAATAATCATGTTAGTCAATGTGATTATAACTAATCGCATTTAAAAATATGTTCGTTATAAATAACCGTATATGCGACCTAAATTAAAATTAAAACTTTTTATCTTCTAGTCTATTTTATTTCTGAATTTATAATTTCAAAACAAAAAAACATTAAAAAAATCACAATATTAGTGACGAAGGTTAAATTCTAGCATCCGTTGGCGAGATTATGTTAACCCATTTAGTTTGTTGTTTTGAAAAGACGCAACCCAAATATTACCGTTTTCACTTTAGAGATTTCCCCCTAAACGAGTTCAAAATTAATGCTTTAATATCTCAGCAAATAATGCAAACTAGATAATACTTTTTTATACATGGGGTATTTTGAAGGTGCTGAACATTTTTGTGTAAAAAAAATTGGGTGTTGCCATTGGAATTTTCAAAGTTGGTACTCATTTTAATATGTAGACGACCCCTTATGCAATTTTTGTTGCCAGTTCTAAATTCCTTACGCTATTTCCTGAAAAATGACACCTTTCATAAAGTTCCTTGACCAATAGCAGCCGAGAAATGAAGGGTGGAGCGTTTTTTTTTCCCCAGCTGTACCATATTAATAAGTAAACAAGTAGGCTTGTAACAGAACCTGTCACTTAGGTTGGTAACTGTCACCATAGATGTTTGTTGAATACGATTCACTTGTTGGTGTTGATGTTATTTTTTTAGACAAATAAATGAGTGATAGCTTGATCAACGGAGGTTTAGTGATTTTCGGATCCTCTTATATCAAACAATATCAGTTCTTAAAGTTTAAAATAAATTGCAAAGTAACTAAACAAGTGAGTAATTGGAGTAAAAAAATCCATTTAAATGAAGGGTCTAAGGAGGATATAGTAAATAAACTTAAATTTTACTCTTGACTGAATTTATTAAGTTGTAAGTAAATGGGGCAGTCAAGTTCCCAACCTAAAGCTCTAAAATGCTTTGATCAAAAGCTAGAGCCGAGAATCAGGACTAACCTTAAAGACAGAACATGGTTCAACTCACCAGAGAGCAATTGGAATTCCAAATGAACCCGCAGAACAAGAAGTTTCCTTTTCAAAGACAGCAACTTCAGATCTCCAAAGCATGTCACCTCGCCATAGAACACAGTCCTCACGTATCCGCGACACTTTTCATCGTGCCTAACTCAGTTCCTTGTCAGATTCGAAATATCATGAAATTAATAATTTTTGTAAGGAAAATTCCATCTAAGGCTTTAAAAAGTTTTAAAACGGTTTCTTATTAAAATATCATAAAAATGCAAACATTTATATTTCTAACAAGATATCAAGTTACTTATTACAAAAATAAGTAACTTGTCAGTCAATAAGTCTTATACTTGTCAGTCAATAAGTCTTAGTACTGTCAAAAAGTCTGTATTGCGAGAATAAAGAACATATTACTTATATAGTAGTATGAAAAAATGCGTTTTATTCGATTGAATGTGTAAGTCTTCTTCTACCTAAAGTCCTAAAATGCTAGATAAACGCCAGAGTAAAGATTCAAGACCACCCTTAGAGCAAAGACAAAACAAGGTTCAACTCACCAAAGAACAGGCAGAATTCCAACTGACCCTCAGACCAAGAAGATTCCTCTTCAAAGACAGCACCTACAAATCTCCAGAGCATGTCACCTCGCCATAGAACACAGTCCTCACGTTTCCGCGACACTTTCCATGGGGCCCGACTCTATACCGTGTCCGAAACAAAGTCTGAGAAAATTTACGATTATGGTAAGAAAAATTCCATCTAAGATTTGTAAATGTTTTTTAAATGTTCCTTATCAAAATATAATAAAAATGCAAACATTTATATCAACATATCAAGTTACTTATTACATAAATTCTGTCAATAATTCTGTATAGCAAATAATATAGAACATATTACTTGCATAGAATGTATGAGCTTGAAATTGCGTTGAGTCGTGAGTCAAGACTACCCTTAGAGCAAAGACAAAACAAGGTTCAACTCACCAAAGAACAAGCAAAATGCCAACTGACCCGCAGATTCTTCTTCAAAGACAGCACCTACAAATCTCCAGAGCATGTCACCTCGCCATAGAACACAGTCCTCACGTATCCGCGACACTTTTCATGGGGCCCGACTCTACCCGTATCCGAAACAAAGTCTCTGGAAATTTACGATTATGGTCCTGGAGATTTGCACCCCCGGATTTCGGAGGGTCCCCTTGAGAACCCTCTATCAGGACCCGATTAAAAATGCATTGGGAGTGGAATTGGAGGGGTTTAGTTCTGTTGACACGTTTCCCAATTCGCTAAATGGTTGTTTTGCGCGAATGACCCTGTGAAGGTTTTATTTGCTGTTGGGCAGCGTTGGCTTGATGAATGAATAAGTTGTCGATTGAAGACTTGTTTTTTTTTTATTTGTAGTGTGTTATGTTAATCAATGTTAGTAGATTTTTTATTGAAGTAGATTGGGGATTGCATTCTGCTTTAAATTCTAAATCACATTTTTAAGTTAAGAAAAGGAAACAACAAAGGTATTTTAATTGGCTATAAATCGGATGAACATTTCGATAGGTTTTGTCCTTTTTTAGTTTTATAGTCATATTATTGAATTTAATAGAAGGACGAAATCTATTTATAGCATACACTTGGTTACATCTGAAGATAAAAAGAAAGCATCTGAAATTAAATAAAGATGTCAGTTGTCGAGCTACAGTTTTCTGACGGATCGCAAAAGGGAATGTGCAAGCATGGTGCTTAAAATTATTTTTACTATTTATTAAGAGGAATAAGATTTTCTTTACACGAAAAACCTAAAAAAAAATATTTTCATTAGAAAGCTAGTATATATTTTTAAAAAATATGATTTGAAGAACTTTTTTAATATTATTGCTATTTCCAAGATTTTTTTTCGATGGAATAAAAAAATAATTTCGTTCTTTCATTCAAAAACTTATTTCTAAGTGATAGTTTTTATAGCAGAATCTAACCTTACAAGCCTTACAGCATAAAAGTTCCTCTTGACAAACAATTTTCCAACGATTAAGGGGCAAAAAGGTGGAAGACCCATAAAGTCACTTCACCATAAAGGTCCAATCTTGATGACGTCATAAAAAAACTCCAGGGCGGGACCTCATTTATATTTCAGCCTCTGGCTCACTTTTATTAGGATTTGTCACCTTCACGGACAAGGTTAGAGCCCCGTTACGGATGCAGTTAGGACAGTCGTAAAGCCTTTTTATTGTTTTTTGAGAGGAAGATCATTTTAGTAGTTGCGGGATATTCCCGCTGGAGTCGCTAGTTTCGATTTTCTGGAGCACGTATGGAGTGGGATGGGATGCGACATGAATGGGGCTTGTAAGTGTTTAGGAGAGTGATTATTTAAGAGGACGTTGTGTGTTTTAGTGTCAAGTTGGCGACGAAGTTTTTTTTAGTACCAATCTAGCTGATGGGGTGGGGAACGGCTTGCTCTATGTTTTTTTGTTGTTCTAATTTTCCTTTACATACATCTCCTTTACATACATTTCCTTTACAGGTAGCAAGCTTTTATCTAGTTGTAAATTCGGTGGCACCCAGTCTTTTCCAGGAAGTTATGTTTTAAATATCAAATAAGTGATGCAATTTACTTATAGCATATTATACCATTCCTTTATACTTAAGTGATCCATAGGATAATACTTCTTGTGATGGAGATTAAAATTGAGCTCAAAACGCTACCATAAAGGACTTTGGTGTGAAAATAAATAGAATAAAAAATGGCATGAATGATTACTGCACACTACACCCCCTTCGGACTTTCCGAAACTTTAATTTTTCAAAAACAGAATATATTGGATGTATTTAGTAACAGGTTTTTGTATGTAATGTAAAATCACTTGAGGGAGTATCGCTTATTTTCAAACAAATCCTTCGCCGTAGACTTTCATGGTGAAGATGAAAAATATTTTAATATCAGTTAAGTAACTCTAATGGTTTTATTTTAAATGCTATTTATAACCCCCTCATAGATGAAATGTTTTATTTTAAAAAATGTGCTGGAGCAAAATATTGCATAATATATGCTCATGCCAGTAACAAGATTTTTTTGCTGAAATATTTTCATAACTGATTCAAATTTGCTCTTCTTAGTAAGCTGGATGTCTAGTTTATTTAGTAAGCGATATAAATTTTCACATACTAAACCCCTAAATTAATGAAGAGCATTTATAACATACATTTCAATAAAAGAAATTTTTGTGGGAGGAACTTTTCGCAAGATAACAAATGACACCGTTTTCTTTAGTTTGAGAACCCTATAGACATCCATATGAAACGCAATGACAGCCATACGCTTTACTTCAGCAATAAGTCAAACGTCATCAAAACGAATGGCCAGGAATTAAAAAGCGACCCTTCTAATACATCCCTCGTAATTGCATATCTCATTTACAAAAAGCCCCGTCCCCTCATTAGCATATTAATTCCACCGAATTAACGAAATGGGAATTCGTGAATATTGGAAGAACTTTATTTTTCCCCCCTCTGCGTTTTCACTAATTTCCGACATCACTAGGGGTTCGAAATTAACACTAATTAACCGGCTTAATGCATTCGGGAGAAATTGCCCATGCGGTTAATACCTAAGCCCCATGGGCTGAAGTAAAGGGTAGAGCGAGTGACAGGTACATGTTTTATAGCTGATTCGATCTACCCTCCTATAAAACGGGCAAATGTCCCATATTAAAGTCATGTATATCGGCCCTTTTTGGAATGGGATGCAAAATTTATAAAAAGAATTACGTCCTGGGACTTAATACAGAAGCATACTCAAGCAAATTATTTTGGGAGCCGTAAATAAGGTGAAATGGGTGGTTTTTAAAATATGTAATGATTACTCGATGTAAATTTTGCTGGAGCTAATGAGATGGTTTTTGTCTTAAATTTTATGATTCTGTTCCAGGTAAAAGGTTTTTATTTGCGGTATTATGTATTAACCTGTCAAATTTGTTAATGGATTAAGATTAGTTATGAGTTTATTGGACTTAAAAGTAATTTTTTTAAGATACGGATTTTTTCAATTTTTTATGATGGTGCATGAAGTAGCTTGTATATATGTTTTTTCTATTTCCGTTCAAGATAAATGTATGGACATCAGGTTAAACTGAGCACTTTGTTAGTTAATTGTTTATAATTAAATTCGCAAATTTTTCATTATTTCATTACCGAATTTTTCATTAAAGAATAGAATTGGTTTTTTGAATTTATTTACGCTATCAGCGCTGTAATCATCTGCTTTAAAATTTACGGTTATCAATCATATAGAATAATGACTGTTAATACCTATTGTCTTCATTAAGGCTATATAGAAGGGGAGGTTTATTGATAGGCGAATAGGATGAGTAATCTATCTTGAACCAAAAGTAGTTCAACTAGTTGGCTATATTTTTAGCGCCAGCTCACTTCTTCAATAAACGCCTCTGACTTAAAGTAATTACATTAAAAGACCGTCGAAAGTTTTTGTTAAAATACCGCTGTTCTCTTTTTTTAAGACTTAACAATAAATAAACAGGCTACTAGTCGTCTTAGGTAATATATCACTGGGCCGAAGCATTATATTGAGTATTAACTACCAACTGAACAAGAAACATTACCCCAAAAACCTTCAGACACAGCAAATAGAATTAAGCCAACCAACAAATGCAACAACTAAACACACAACAACAAAAATACAAGTACCTTGTACTCAAAGGTATTAAATTAAATGCAGCAGAATCCCTTTCAATCGGCTAAGCCACAATACGGTCCGAAACTCGACATGGGTTTCGGCTTACACCTAATTGCCTTTGAAAAAGGTGCTTCCATTCATGAATAAGGCTCACTTTAAATATCCCTCTGAAGACTCTGACTTACTTAGGCTGCTTTTTACAAGATGCCACCGCCACAACAGCCGAACGATGAAGAACTTCGTCAATACCCTTCCACGCTGTTTGTCAACAGACGAAGACAGAAATCAGCAAGGGGTTAGGGTGGAAAGTAACAGGTTGTTCGTTCACACACGTTTTTTTAATGATTATGGATACATCGTTAAAATCTTTCAACCAAATTATTATACCAAAAGGGGATTCTTTGATAAGGGTTTTTTTTTTTTTTTTGAAAAAATAATTTTAAATAAGGTCTAGAAATTTCAAGAATTGAGTTATACCTTTTCTTGTTCTATTTAATGGCAAAACAATATGATGATATTAAATAGACTCGAATCGAAAATCGCAAAATCAAATTTGGAAAAATCGCAGCTTCTTAGTTACATGTTCTTGTTAATTCTTAATTAAGTTTATTTAGTTGCAATGTTATCAACATCTACTTTAAATTACTTTTTTACCAGTTTAATGTTTCCTAAATTAATGAAGTATTGGTTGTTTTGAAATGAAAACCGTTTATCCTAATTTTCCAACGATTGTTCGTGATTGATTTCAGCACAAAGCTTGCTTTTCCTTTCATGGATAACTATGGTGATAAAAAAAAAAATTCAAGAAGCCCGTTGCAAATAATTTATTCAACAAAGATTTTCATACGATGCAATTGACTATCTTTATGAAACATCAAGTCAAACATCCATTTTTTATAACCAAACCGAAGATTTAAATTTCGACAACTGTTCCTCATCGAGAACCCCAACACCCCAACTCCGGAACAGCAGTCAACTCTTTCAACTCCACTCCGAAGATGTTCCGATGTCATCGTCAAATCCTCCCTCCCCATAAGAAAAAAAGATCCAACCCCCTTCTTGAGCACACACAACCCCCCGGAAACAAGGCCCTAAAAAAATAAACAAACACGGCCCTAAAGTCTACATATCTTCATAAGCCTCTTTAGGCAGGGACAAGGGTGTCCTTATGGCCTACCTGGCGGTGCCTTCTACTGCCGGCCTAGGCGGCGCCCGTCGCCACGGCGCCTATAGGCCCTGGGCCGACCCCATGCAGTCAATGCTCATTAACTTCTGGAATGTTAAGAGCTGTTTTAGGATGTTCGAGTTACGTGTTAGCGGATCTGCTTGCTTGTCAATGAAGAAGAAGGCGGGATATGGTATTGTGCACCTGCTTATATAACAGGGCTTTTACTCCGATTAAGATTGATAGAAAATATCACAAGTGGCTATTAAACTTCTAGAAATTGCTCTGAGGTATACAGACCCCGGATAACCCATCATCTGACCATCAGGTTTTCCGGCAGCACACATAATTTTTAAAATTTTAGAAAATTTTAAAATTTGACATAGAATGAGTCAGTGTTAATAATCCTTCACAGAAATATATATTTTAAAAAGTTAATAAATGTTTAGCTTCCATTTAAAAATAAATAAAATAAGCTCATGATGAGAAAACAAGATTGTCCCTAAGTCAATTTGCTAAGCCGTCAATGGGTTAAAATGTGTCAGAGAATAAATGTTGCCACAATTTTGACATTTAGATTGAACTCAATAAAACACAGCTCAAAAGATTCCTAAAAATAATGATGTTCAATTTCTCAAAGCCTGGTAACAGATAGTTTTATTTTTAAATTGTCCCATTTTTTTTCTATATATACATATACTAATGTCCATACCGTTTAATACATGATTGAATTGATTGAATAAATCAGGGCTTTAAACTTTTTGGAAGTCTTAAAAACTTATGGGAATTTATTTATTTCATCCTGGGAAAAATAACTGAAATTTAATTGAGATTCAGAAACTAAACATAATTTCGACTAGAAATTATTGTATAATACATACTAAGTGGGTGCTAACAATACTAGTTTAGTGTAGAATCCATCTGAAAAACCATTAACAAACTTAAACACTTCTTTATCTTTTTCATCTACCATTTTTCAATAGAACCTAAAGAGATTAAAGTTGAATGTCCGGTATTTCAGAGAAGTACAAGAGCAGCAACTGAAACTAACTGTTATAGAAAACCACGCAATCGTTACATCCATAGGATTTTCAACGATTTCGGAAATAGACCGGGGCCTTCTTATCTGAGCGAAATTTGTCTCTGCCCCTGTCAGGGGGTCTTGGCGGAAAAAAAATAATAATGCCAAAAGAAAGCGGAAGAAAGTCTCTCACGGAAAAGAATGTCATTGTTTTCGCAGCCTTAATGAGAAGGAGAAAAGGTTGCCACAAAGTCTTACGAAACTTCGGTTGGAATTTTTTTAATCCAAAAGAATGAATCGATATAGTTTAAAAGATTTTCTTGAAAAAGAAATTGTAGCAAATTTTCGCAGTGAACCAAATTTTTAATTTATAGTATATGATGAGAAACTCGATTAAACAATGTATTTCTTATTTCAAATTTTGTTCGGCCAAAAATAATTTAGAATTCAAGTTTGTTCTGAGTCCATATAAGATTACAGAGATGTCCGGGACAAGTGTATGAAAAGTAGTACAATATTTAGGAAATTTTATAAAGAAAGCTGTAAGTGTGACCACTGGTCGAATTCTTTATTTCTGACCATTTAAACTTAAAGTGTATCTGCTTTAACCCAACTTTATAGTATCTCGTGACTGAATGAGGGAAATTTTACTTACTTCTTAAGGAGCTTCTTATTAAATGGCTTCATATAAGAAACATTCAGGAATTCCTTAACTACTGCTGGTAATTCTTTAATTAAAAGTTTCAAACTAGTGTTAATAATTTTTATACTCTTTACAATTTTGTTGATACACTGTAAAAATTTCTGTAAAAATACAACACAGTGCTGTTAAACGCGACATAATGTTTTTACAGTGTTTATTCTTCGATATGTATTAATTATTTGCTATCTCTAATTAAATTTCCAAAGAAGTGATTGTGATAAAACAGAAAGTATTTGCATGACCGCAATTTCCTTATGAATTTATTGAGTATTACTACTGCAAAATACATGTATTCATGAAAATCTCTGACCAAGCTTCCTATACACAAAAAATCCAGCCGCTTCTTTAACGAATCCTTTAAACAAGCAACTCCGGAACTCCGGTAAAAACCGATTCCATCCTACAACACAAAAACACATCCTCACACGCATCCTTTTGGCTACATCACGTAATACTCCTTGTTAAAGCGCGAAGTAGCCAAGTCTTTAGCAGGCGCTTTCTTACGGCCTGTGACATTTTCCTCCTTTGTCGTTGAACCGAAGTGGGGGTCACGGAATGATGGTGCACCATCTTCCTCTGCATCTTCCTAGGGGGTGGGAAACGCGTTTGTTTGGATACAAAAAGGGCATCCTCGGATGCGGGTGGAGCGAATTGGGGACGTGATTATCGTGGGAATGTACCGCGAGGAAGGAAATTGTTAGGATGTGTTCAATGATGAATAATTTTTGCAATATTATGCAAAAACCGAGCTTAAGTTTGCAGCAGAGAAATGTACTAGGTGGAGGAAACTGCGTAAACAAAGCTGCTGGAGCCGAAATTTCGCCTGTTCCTTGGTTGCTCCTTTGACCCTGATATTCGTGCGCCCTGTTGCGTCAAAATCGAAGGAAAAAATAATTAAAATAACACTCTAACTGAAGCTAAACTAATAAAAATAATACATTTATGTCTTGAAATAACAAATAAATTTGTTTATTGAATGGAAAATACCTTTTTGTATTCGATTCTCGCACTCGAAAATGAGAACTATTTACCCTTTTTCTACTAGAACATTTGTATACTGCAAACTTAAGGTCGGTTTTGGTGTAGTGCAGTGAATGTTTGTGCAAGTGTATACCGAATAGAAGAAGCTTAGAATAGACTTTTTCTAATTTTTAATGCAGTATCAAAAGTTAGTCATCAACTAATTTATTAATTTGTAACTGTCCATCACTGAGATCTTCAGAGTGTCTCTCAACAAAATCATCTCACTCCGAATTGGTAATCTCCCTTCTGCTTTCCATATAAGATCAGTGATACCACAAGGAATTATCTATATATATTTACACTTCATTTTCAGATATTTCTTTCGAATCCTGAATCCCCCCCCCCCAAAAAAAAAAAGTGCTAAAAATCTTTTCGAGCCAAGATTATAAACTAATCTAAAAATCTGTTTCACTCTGTTTCCTTTCGTTTGGATTTTTTTATGATACTTTGTTTCAAAAAAATAAATCGAATCTTCCATTACATGGTGTAAAAATTTTAATTTTATTTGGTGGACAGCGTTTCGGTCCCTTCTTCTTCAACGGTGATAAAATAAAAAAAAGTACAAAACATAAAATTTTTTGCTTCCTTTGCTATAGTTATTGTCATCTACATTGCTAATATTCAACAAACATACTGGAAATAGGTAATTGGGCAAAACTCTTGAATTTATTACTCTTTCCTATACACTTACATTTTCTATAGTTTAGATGAAGCCACAGTTTTCAATTGAGACATTTCCTCCAAAGGAGCTATCTAATGACTTCATCTAACTGGTAAAGCTCCAGAAACTACTTATACAACATCCCCTCTTCTCCGTCGTAGTTTCTATTCTTGAATTTCTTATCAAATCAAAGCTCCCACCACATCTGGTGTAAGACGACCGTTTTCAGTCGACACCTCACCCTTTTCAACGGCGATAAAATTAAAACATAAATACGAAGTCGAAAAAACCCGACAATGTTCACTTCCTGAGCCGTCGTTATCGACATCTAGGCCTGAGTATCTGCGGCAACCATCGCCTTGCATACCTGAATCTTGACAGTCGACGACGAAGTGAGGTTTGGCTGAGTTAAGGTTGGTATTTCAGTCCTTTCAGAGAAGCAGTTGTTACCTTATTTTGTTGGTAAAAAATGTTGGGTTTTGATGTTGGTTCAGTTACTTTGCGTGCAGGAAGAGTAAAATATTCTACCTTCTTTTTAGAAACTTTTTTTTTCTAATATTTTTAAACCGGGATTCAGATTTTTAACAACCACATATTCCAAAATACGTATAGTACTAAAAAGATAAAGTATGGTATAAAAGTGAAAGAATTTGCTTCAAATTCTATTAATATGCGAAAATATATAGAAGAAATACTTAATGTCCTTTACTGTTCAGCAGGTGAAACAGTCATCTATCCACTGCAGCAAATAAAAACTATTTAGCGAAGCTTTCGACAACTTAAGCTACATATGGCCAAGAGCTACATAATTTTGAATCATGGTCTACTTACGAGGCTGGACCCTCAGTGATATTGATATCAACCGTCAAAACAAATAATCTCCCCCCAGTTTAACTTTACGTATTACTCTCTTACATTGATTTTCTAATAGCATAAAATCTGTTTATGCATGTAAGTGTAGAGGACTATATTTGGTCTAGAACCTGATGGTTTTGAATATAACTTTAATGTTAGTAAAAATCCCAACTAATGTTAGTTTATTAAAATCCAACATTAAGGATTAGTGTACGGTTTTAATTTAATTTTAATTTTGGAAGATTTTGAATACAAACCTTCTTGATTGTTTTTCAACAACCAACGAACAGTTCTTTTCAAAAACAGGTGAAGAGGATTTAGCCAGTTCATTTTTGTCCTGCACCATCGCAGCATCAGTTAGTCCACACAGTTAATGAGATGTGAAAGTTGGGTAGGCAAGCAAGCGTGCTAAGAATTGGCGCCGAAGCCGACGGAAATAGACGAAGACTCGGCTGCGAAGAGTATTTTTTGCCGGCATGTTTGGAAGGCCCCTTTTGCGGCTAAACGATGCTTGATGAATGTTGTGATTTGTTTTTGCAAATGCAACGAACGGAAATCCGTAAATATTAGCTTAAGTTAATTTTTTGGAATGTTATAAACGTTTATTTATGGTTTGAATTGCTATCGAAACTGGTTTATGAGTAGTTGTCCACTTTGGCTTACTTTGTTATGATTTGGTCTTTCTCTAACCGCCAGAACGTTAAATAGCGTATTTCCTCTTTATTTACTAAAAACAAAAACACAAAATTCAGTCCCATATAATATTTTAGTTTAACTACAGATAATATAAACTTATCATCATAAAAAACGGACTCAAACTTTTTACTTCTGAAATTTCTTATATTTGAGTAAATTTATAATGCATATGTACACGGTTTTAAAACTATTAGCCTGCAAAGCATTAAGTTTTCTATAGCCAACTATGTCCTCGGTATCATATGAATATTCAAAAATCTAGAGGCATTCTCCCAATATGTATAACAATTTTTCAACTCATCCTTGACCAATCTTGTAAACATTCCCTAATCTGCCTGGTTGTTTATTTAGAGCAACGTACGTATGATCGAACTAGTGAAGTTCGTTAAATTCAAAAAGGAATCAAGTAAATTTATGAAACAAACCAATTGGGTGAATTACTGATAAAACAAAGTACACCACTACTTTTTTAATAATGCTTTAACTTTTTTTAATCAATAAAATAACTGAAAATTGTAACATTGAACTTCGTAAAGCTGCAAAATATTATGAAACGTATGTTACAGAACTATTACGAAACTAGTTTTTCACCATAACATATTATTGCTTACTACCCTTTGATTTCTAAAGTTTGTTTACCATATACATGCCAGGAGCTTTCAGAAGGTAATGTGAGGCTAGACTGTAAAATGGGTCGGATTCTATCCTAACGAGAGCATTCAGTTACCAGCTTTGAGAATCTCAGTCATTGATGATCACATTGTTTAGTCGTTAGACACTATTGTAGAGGGTTGCGAATTCGTGGCTACCAAAGAAATGTTAAGCTCTACAAGGGTAAATGATTTCCGGTACGGCAACTTATGGCAACATATACCTGATTGAAAAATTTTGATTGACCTTTTAGTGGTTTTAAAAGAGTTTGTTTGCCGTAAAAATATATAAGAATTATCTATAAAAAGTTGCTAAAATAAGGGGGAAATCAATTAATACTTTCTTTGTATTGACAAAGATAAAATAAGTAAAAATGATTTGCATTACTTTAAATTTTAAACAAGTAGTAAACTTGAATTTTTAAAAATTGGAATTTGTAAAATTTTAAAAGTTAAAAATTATTTGTGAGTTGGGGGAGACACCATTATTAGATGAGATTTATTTTTTTAATTTTCTTTTTTCAATTTAGTTTTATATTTATCGGAATCTTTGTAAAGTTTCCTTAGAACAACTCAAACTCCAAATTTTAAATAATGGTCGAAGAAGTTTTATTACGTCATTATAAGCTTGAATATTGTCATAAATATAGTTTTTTTATATATTAAGGGTGCTAAAAGGACAAGTGTAATGTTATAACCAGGCAAACGTTCCCTTGTCAACTAAGCACAGAATTTAAATAATAAATTCTATATAAATATAAAAATTAAACATTATTTTATAAGTATTTATTGAAAGTTGCGAAAAATCTTAACATTAGAACTAAGTCATACAAAAATAAGACGAGCAAACAGGATTATGTCTTCTGACAAATCAAAGAGCGCCTTATTATGTGTACTGAAACAGCAAAAGGCATCAAAATCCTTCAGTTGCAAAAGGATAAGAAAGCATGTCAAATGGTGAAAACAAAGAAAGAGAAACCTTTCAAATGCTATAATCTTTAGATAGCATGCGTTTATGAATGCAGAAGGATTCTGTAGCAAATCGGATTATAAACTAAAGATTTTAAATGTAATGCCTCATATATCAACTGAAGATGCAAAAAATAATGGAATGAGTCTTACGATCGATCTATTTAAATAATGTTAAATATTCTATTATTAAATTATAATGTTTTGTGTTGTTATTTCTGATGCCACTCAGTAACCGGGCTCAGTAGCGGGCGTAGAGAAATACAAGATTTTAAGGCGAAGAGGGGCGGCTTCTGTTTGTATTGAGTGCCACAAGGGAGGAAGTCCGACTTTGCTCGTCAGCATGACACATCTGTTGTACAAGAAGGTCCCTTTCACAATCCCTTTCCAAGCAATCAGTTAAACAAAGTTTATTTTTATAATTTTTTTCTTATATTGATAATAAAACAAAACAAATATTGCAAAAGCAGAGATACAAGGGCATGTTCTTATGATGTAGCAACCGAAATGGTGAATTCTTTAAAGACCAAGATTGGTGAATTATTCTCATGTGGTAATACAGCACCATTCGGAGCACCGATCAAAGACAATGGAGGAATGAAAGCTTGGAGGACTATACGTCACCTGAATCAAGCAGTTCCTCAGCAGCAAAATGGAACTGTTTTGAACTACCGTGCACTAATTTTTCTATATTACATATTCGAGAACCTTATTATTTGAGCAACGTAGTTGTCAAATGATATAGCTTATTAAATGATTCACTTATATTTCAGTGAAATTTTTTTTGTTAAGTGATTCTTGTTTTCACCTAGATTTCGTGTTGGTGATGATTGTGTATAGAATGTGTATTGTGATTCTTGTTTACATTTTTATTTAATTGTTTCTTAGTTTCAACCAGTAACTACTATCCTAACGAATACTTTCACAACACTTACTTCAAGCACTCTCTCATCATCAACCAAACCAAAAGACACCACATTGATTCCATGTCCCTCTATCAATTCCCAGAAAACACCCATTATACCAAGCCATCCCAAAACAAGCCATGGGCGTGCCCATCTAAATACATGTCACTCGGCAGAAACAACATGACGACCCTACGATGACAAATGGGTACAGCTGTTAGTTTTACCATCAGAGCCCATCCCTGTAAGTACCCTCCCCCCTCGGAAAGAGTCGCCTTAGTACGTATCCGCCGCATCATCTCGGATGTTGTTGCATGATGGACTGGCCCGTCAAGATGGTTGATGTCTCAGGCATAATAAGGCACCCATTCCTCCCAAAGAAGGGTTATTTTTGGAGAAAAGTTTGACGCTGTTTGTATTATAAGTTACTTTTTATAGAAAATTTAATCTCTGCTAAAAAGTATTATGTAAGAATCTTTTATGAAGGAATTTAAATGTAAATATTGAATGCTTGCGCTGGATGCAAATTGTTAAAAGTATTCATAAAAATAAAGACTAAATCTAGATTTTTACATTGTTAAAAAAGTTCAATATATGATAAATTTGGTCTTGAAGTTATATCAGAGCATTAATTGTGCAGGTTACCAATTTTTGATTTAAAAACATTTATTTACAATGTATGTTTACCTAATGCATATTCGCCTCAAAAAATGTGTGGGTACAAAAAAAAAAAAAACCAAAAGCGAATACTTAATAATCACTGTAAACATGCTTTTAAGCGTTTGACTCAGCTTTTCGGTAATTTATACAAGTCTTTCTTGCAATGAACGTAAGTTTCAAAATTTGATAAATAATAAATTTTTATTGACATTCTAATTTTATCACGTGTACATAATTTTGATATTATCTCTTCCACAAATATAATTCTGATTTTCAAGACAAATATGTAATTTAAAGTTCAAGCAGAGAAAACCAGCATACATTTTTGCCCTTTTTCAAGCTGTTGGAAGTTTTCTATTTTGTTGTGGAAGCTTACGTCAAAAAGGTACAGGTGGCTATGCTATGCTACTGCTAGTTTTATGAAGTAACGTTACACAGAATGTCTACTGTTATATTTATGGCTTCATTGCTAGAGTAATAAACAGGGCCTGAGCATGATAAGTTGGTGCCCTAAGGACCGAATACTTTTAAGAGCCTTATGTGAAGTGATATTGTTAACCCTGTAATGCATGATTTTTTTTCATCCCGAAAAAATATATTTGTATTATTAATACTCATACTATTATGAGAAAAATACTGATAAAATAGCTGCATTGGAATTTAAAAAGTTTCAATTTTTAAAATTTCTGCCATATGGCAAAAACCAAATAAAAAATTCCAATTTGGATAAGAATGATTAGAAAACTACTAAATATATTTTAAAATAACCCTCTTGACCTATAATTATTTTTTCAATACAATTTATTCGTATTTAGTACTAATACTATTAAACTTTGAATACCGCCAAATGCGCAATTTCACAACAGTGACTTCACTTGTGAGCCTACGGCAAGGATCCAGGGGGTGGTAACAAGGCATTGCAAAACGGTATGTTCTTTCTTCTCAATTAAAATAACATGATACATAACAGTTCGCTCTTCTTTAAACACCCCTTAGTTTCTTTCGGAGATCGTTTAGCGACCCTGTTTCACGCTCAATTTTTTCTCAGATTTGTTCACGCTAAGTACAACTTAATTTTCTGGATGGGATAGTTATGGGTCGGGCTGTCTCTTCAGCAAAGTAAGGTTCTTCAGCGTGACAGCAGGAAGTCGTATTTACTTACCACAAAGGTTAAAGAGATTGACTTGTAAGGGTCACGAGAAAAATTAGTGAAAATACTGAGACATTTTTGGAGGTTTTTATAGGTATTTCAATTAATGGGAAAGTCAATTTTTTACAGTTAGTTGCATTATTTACATTATTACATTTACATATAACACTAGTGGCACTTCTGAATGAATTAATGCCTAAAAACTTAATACACCTAATTAAATTGCATGTATTGTATTTATATATAACACTAGTGGCACTTCTGAATCCGTCGATTATGAATGACCCTCAAACGACAAAAAAGTTTTCGCTTAAGCATCGAAGTTAATATGTGTCTGCAAATAAAGGAATATTGAGAAATTTTTTTTGAAGCATTTATATAGTGCGCATATAAGCGAGCATCGTACCATCGTACCATTTGGATAATAACAAATTAATCTGTAGAGTAACTACATGACAAGACATTGAATAGGTGTATTAATTTTATTTAAAGTTGTGAAGGACGCATTGAGTACTTTTTTCCTTAATATAAAGATGCAAAAGTTTTTTTTAATATTCTGTAATCGGTTAAAAATTTATTTTTTAATTCCACCAAACAAGACACACATATATTTTTTCCAGAAAAAAAAAACTAACAAAATCTTCGCCCAACAAGAGAAAATGCTTTCCAATAAAGACCAAGAACTTATTTATTCCAACCCAAGATTGGTTGACTGATGAAACTCCCGGCAGAGGTCGCTGTCAGCGTTCCACACCGAATAGGGTCAGGTGATGTTGGTACGATGGATCTCTTGAGAATTTTCAGTCAATAAAAAAATTCAATTGAAAATAATCTTAGAAAAAGCCTAAAATAAAAAAAAAGAAAGTTTAAATATATGGATGGAAAGCGCCGTAAATTTTCTTCAGACTTCGACCCTGTCTCAGTTCAACCCTTTCTTACCCAAAACTCGAAGATTAATCATTGATTTTCTGAGACTTTTCTTAACTGCAACCGTTTTCCCCGGATTGACCCTTAGAACCGAATTTCCATATTGCAATAGATCTTTTTCACTTGTCTTGGTACAGTGGAAATTGGAAAAATATCTGAGGTTTTCGTAGTTTTCTCCGTAAGTTTTGTCTTTTTTAAAGTACTAAAGTTTACTAAAGTTTAAAAATAAGGAGAGTGAAACCATGCATCAGATAAATTTCTTGTTGTGAATTGATTTGAAATTAATAGTTTGATTCCAAATCAATTTAAAAGATTTTAAAAAAAATCCATGCATCGAAAAATTAAAATATTGATAGATTGTGAGAAAATAGTTATTTTTTTTAAAAGTAACATTACTTCCTGTTTTCTATCCCAAGTACATGAGATATAAATATGAATTTTATCCAAAGAAAAAGAAATTGAAGAATTATGAATCCAAAGATTTGTAAGTAAATTTAAAATTCAAAATTCAAAATTATAAACTCTCACTCTTTAAAATTAAGAAAGATAAACTCTCACTCTATCAAACACTTATAGTACTGTATAACATTTATTTATGGTATCTTTGAAATTAACTGGGATACATTTGTGATTTTTAATATATTTTAAATTGAATAAATGGTTGACCTTCTTTAGTAGCACATTATCTCTGAAGCATCATTGGCACACTGTACATCAGATGTCATAAGCGCTGAATTCAATATCACACTATCTTTTGAGCACATTGAAGTAAAATAAAGTTAATAACGGATATTTTTAATACATTTCTGAACTAAACAAGGAAATTGAAGTTTAACCTCGTTCGATCTGAAGGATAACAAGCTGACACCACTATGGCAAGTAGACTAAAATAGTAATACATAGTATAGAATCTAATTTGTTGCAGTCTTCAGCCCATTTATACAGTTTGTATTTACTCGTAGGGAAATACAAAAATTTAAAAAAAAGTGTAAAAAGAAAACATCACTTTTAATTACTCATAAAATTTTTCCGGATAATTTTTATTTCTGAAAGTCTATAAACGCTTCTACAACTAAAACAAACAATTATTTTTGGAACACAGCCGTCTTTCTTACCACTAAATTCCGGAACGAATGACAACCATACCCAAGAATGCCCAACCTGGTAAAGTTGTCTTTCACTCAACCATGAAAGTCAAACACAAGAAAACGCCATAAAAGTCTAAAATCGCAACCAAAGCGTGGTACAGCATATCTTGAACAACCATGGTCAATCGCAATTAGCCATGTAATCATTGTGTATAGTCTGTAGTTGACAATGACAAATGATAGACAATTTAGAACACTATCCCCCTCGAGCCCCCTAATATGATGGTAGGAGTCATCTATTACATGGGGGGAGTCATGCTATATACATTATGACTCTTACGATGAAATGATTTATTAAATAGTGTTAAGTGGTTGTTGAATGTTATGCATTGAATATATTGAGGATTTTAAATATGTATAAATGGGGTTAAATTTACAAAATCTTATATATCTCAATTGAAGAGCTTAGTGGAAGAACGTGCTAAGTGACAGACAGATGGAAGCGAGAAAATGAGTTTAAAAGTTTTTAGTTTGCACTCAGATCTGTAGAAAACGGTATTTGTAAACCGTAAAAAATAAAGTATATAAAAAAGGATAAACTTTTTATCGTTAGGACACAAAAATCCCACTTTTTTCGAAAATGTCAATTAGAACGTTCTTCCACTAAGCTCTTCGGTTCATAGGCTCCGACCCCATTGACTCAGTCAAGGTGTACCACATATTTAAACTAATATGCCTACTTTACTGTTTTTTTAAGGTATAAGTTTTATTTTCTAACCCATGTTTAAATCCAAATGTTGGCGCCTATGTTTCAGTTCAGTATTGTGGCCACTTACAGACGGTGTGGTCATCTAAAATTTAACTGGTTTTTAAAGTGCATTTTTCTTGAAAGTGATTGCTTTTTAGTTAATTTGGGTCCCCTTTTTTAAACATCCTTAAAACTTGAAGCGATTGTGACATTAATGATAAATATATGTGAAGTAAGCTCAATAATGAAAGTTATATGAAAGTATATATTAAAAGACATGGATAAGTCGTTTATTTGCATAACAATTGACGTAGTAAGACGGTCAACACCATTTCGAAGTTCTTGAAAAAAGACATTTCAGCTGTGCATTTTTAAGGCATTTTCCATTATAAAAAAAAAATTCAAATACGCAATAAATTACAAAAACAGACCAAGCTTGTTGTTCAAAGCGCACGCAAATTTATATTCTTAAGGCTTAAAGCTTCAAAATCTATGAAATCTATGTACCCCAACATATATTAAACCTTAATTTTTGAAAAAATATCTAGCTAAACAAGTGTTCAAATATATATTTATTTGAAAAAAATATTTACATAAAAAATAGATTTGTTTAGGATTTAACTAGTCTCATCAGATGGATAGAGTAGGATAAAGTAGCGTCCTAATAATCGTTGCTAATATGGATGTGATTTAGTCTAACAGTGGAACTTATATTAACAGTACCATTCTACTTATTCATTATTGACAAATTCAACTTTTACTTGGGGATGGGTGGACAATATAGGGATACAATAATCTTCGTTGCTGTAACTGTTGCTACTAACCAAATATATTCCTTGGATGGCAGATTTAGAAGATTTTGAAATACCGTGAAGTACTTTGATTAACGTGATAAGTTTTTGTAATTATTTTGTGATCAAATATATAAGCTGAAATTTTTACATGAGGTATTAAAAGTCGAAGAATTGAATTGTCGACTTTGAATTAAATGATAAAGTATACGATGGGTTTACAAAGCTCTATTATTCCATTTCTCCATCATTCTAATCCGGAATGTTCTAATCTAACATAGATTCATCAAACAAAATGACATCGACTCATTAACAATATATTTTGCTCCTGGTAAATTTCACTTCTTAGTTACCATTGCAGTATCATATTAAATCAGAATTTTAAATACAGTCTTCTATAATTTAGAATGCCGCAACTTTACCAAATTCACCAGAAACCAACCAGGAAAGAAACATGACTTCATCCTCTTAATCAAAGTACTTCATCACCAACTTTTTATATGACTTATCTAAATTACACACCCAGCTCCCACGCCCTCACTTCAATTAAAACTCATTGACATAGAAGCGTCAATATTATACGGCTATACTCCACTGGTTAACTTCTAAACACCACACCGAATTTCAGCCACCTTATGAAAATTTGGTTTTAAAAAGCTCTAACTAACAGTTTGAGTGACTCGAATGTAAGCTGATATTGTAAAATACTTTCTAACCTTTTTTTCTAAATTGATGTGTGTGAAAAAAAAAGATTTAGAAGAAATTTATACAATGTGTATGCAATTAAAGTTAATCTTTATGAATTGCTGTAAAGTGAGAATTCTTTGTTGAAATGATGAAAATTTTAGGAGTAGTCACATAGGAATGAAATTTTGTTTAATAAAGGCACAGAAAGATTTATAATGGAATAATGGAGCATTGTACTTGGGACTACATTACTATTTTTATAGATTGATTCCGTTGTATCATGGAAAAAGATACCTTGTAGCTCTAGATGAAATATTTCAAGAAACTATCTCTAGGTGTGTCTGATGTGGTTCTGAATTATGACCTCCGAAGCCAATAGCCCTCGGTAGCTCTAGTGCGATGATAATTCAACTCAAGACTTTGGGTGTTTTCGGTATCAGATCAGGGGGCAGTTTTTTCTTCAGTCATCCCATTGTACATTTGTTTGCATTAAGCAGAAACCATTCGCTACATGACAGCACTAAGTAAACTTGTCCACATTTTCATCAATCACACCAGCAGTCTTCATTTCACAATTATAGCCTACTTAAACCACTAACCATACAGGCATTTAAACCAACCACTCGACTGTCTGATTTTCCAATAACACAAATAACTTTTTTTTTAACTAACCAAATTATTTTAAATTTAGAGTACCGTCAGTGCGGGTAACTTTGGCCAAAATCATAGGGTTTTTTACAAAAGAAGAAAAATTTAACTACAAAAACGATTTAAACACAAAAAAAATCATTATGCATTTTAAGTATTGTACTTTTAGGAATAATTTTCGAACATTTTTGTTGAATTGTATAAATTAATAAAAAATTGGCATTGCTTTAAAAAATTAGGACACTGTTAAGAGCCGGGCGGGTAACTTTGGCCACCCATAAAATACATAAGAAACATACTTTTTAACATCATTAAAGCCTGTGTTACCGAATTAAATAGCAATATTAAAACGTTTAAACCAAAAAATAACAAAGTTATAAGACATTATAGTTATTAAAAATTGTATATAACTTAACATTTACATTGCAGTGCATCGTGGAATGGCATTACACGATGAATACTAGTATTCCTTGTCGCTTAAAAGAAAAATAAACTTCTATTTTAATAAGGAAAAATAACTTTTTTGAAGCAAGATTTAATAACAAATATTTTTATAAAAAGCAAACGATTTTATTTTGAAAGGGAAAAGAAATAATCTATTCATAATTAGGAATCTGAAATGTTTACCTTTCGACATTTGCGATTTTGAGTGGTATACGTTTTTTGCATTATATCTTTTATAATGTTTAAAAGTGTGAGATTTTTTTTTAAATATCTAAAAAATGAGTAATCATAAAAGTAAGAATTTTTCAAAAGTAGTTAAACAGAATTCTCTTTTACATAATTTTTTTAAAGTGCAAAGTTCCATAAAGAAATATTTACATCTATGGCCAAAGTTACCCGCATTCACCGGCAAAAGCTTCCCAATTACAAATATTTTAGTATAACATAAAAAGTTTTCAACTTAGAATCAAACAAACGGTGTAATATTCTTCCCCATAAGTAAAAGAATCGAATAGAGTGTTCTATTTAAATATTTTCAGTGTTCTTTTAAGTGTTCCAGACAAAAGTTGGAAGAGATAGATTTTTGTAATTTTATGCTCGTAAGAATGAAAACAGCATTTGAAGTATTGCCAGATTTAGAATTAGAACTTTTTTTATATGAAATGAAAGGCGATGTTTCCACCTTTCCAAAAATGTAAAACAATTGAAGATTAGATCATTTTATGAAGAGAAATTAAGAAACAAATCTTTTTCCGACGCGTGGCCAAAGTTACCCTCCGTGGCCAAAGTTACCCGCTTTGACGGTATGCAGAACTCGGTCATTTATATTCATCTTCTACAGAAAAAAGATTTAAAATAATTTTAAGTAATATAATTTTTAGCTAAAATTTAATTATTATGTTTTTACACTTAATTAATTTTGAGTGTTAATGGTAACCACTCTTTTATCTTCTAAAGGTCCTTCCTACTACATTTCTTATTTCCACTACTCAATTCCCTAAAAATCATTCACATACAACTCTGTGTAACGGCGAGATAAGAGCTAGCACGTCGCAGGAGCTTATGAATAATCATGGCGTTGGATGTCGGCACCCTTTTCCAGATGTTAATAACTCTGGGACATCGGGACCACAAATTTCATCCGCCTCCGTGCCTCGCGACTTTCTAGGAAGAGTGACTCGGGTGCAGTGATTAGTGTAATTAGAAATGACGCCTTTTTGGAAAGAAAGCGAAAGGGGGTGAGCTGACTTGTGGTCGGCCATGTTTGGTCACTTTGGGTTTTTTTTTAAAAGTGGAATTTGAATGATTGGATTGTGATGTTAGTACTAGGGAGATTGCAATCATAAATGTTGTGAAGCAAAAAGTCTTTTGAAAATATTGTAGATTCTATCTACCTGTCTTTGAGTAGACGGTAAAGCTAAGTTCTTATAATCAAGGGATGGCACTTTCGAGCCTTTAGTAGTAAGTTAGACTTGAGTATAAAACTTTTAACACTGAATGCAGGCTGTTGCTATCAAATCTCACTTCTGTGTTTATTATTACACACAATACTATGGAAGTGCAAGTTAAGTTCTACCTTAAATTTGGAGCAGATTTGGTGTCACCGGTGCCGGATTTAAAGACCCAGGGCCCCAAGGCATTGACATTTGGAGGCCCTCACCATCACGCAGCTATTTTAGAAATTTAGCAAATAAATTCACTAGTAGAGAACATATAATTTTTAATCGACTTTAGTAAGCATCAGAGTAATACAGTATGTTACACTCTTAAAACAAACGAGTGATTTTAACTCAGTCTGAGTTAATTTTCACACCTCCAGTGTCGAAAATGCATTTCCCCTATAGGAGTGGATACTTTGTTTGTTAAACCTCCGACAGGATCACTCCAAACGAGTGATTTTAACTCAGTGTGAGTTAATGTTCACTCCTTTCCAGTGTCGAAAATGCACTTCTCCTACAGGAGTGGATTTCACTCTTTTGTCTTAAGAGTGTACTGTAGTTATTTTATAAAATCATACAGCAAATACTTTGACAATAATAATAATACTTATTGATAAAATGGATGTTAAAAGTATTGGTATTGAAGGGACCTCATTTAATCTTATTTTTCAGGATGCAGCTTCTCCAAATAACAGTTTATAATTCTGAAATAGAAACTGGGGCTTGTAATAAAGTGACCAAAAATGGCATTTATAATCCATACTGTCCAATTATATTTTCTTAATTTATTTTTGCCGCACAACACGGCGACTATCCTTCCAGGTGTTTCATGTACATTTTATAAATCTGAGCTTCACTGAAAATAAAAACCCGAAGACATTTTAAACAAAAACAGAAAAATAACGAAACGGGCCAAGATTTAATGAAGTCGTTTGCAAGCACTGAGGCCGCCACAAAGAAGCGTAAAAAAGAACGTGTAGGCTTTATGAATATTTTAGCGCTTACTGGCGACATTTTTTTAAAGGTTTCCCAAAAGCCTTTGCCGCCTCATTATAAAGGAGCGGAAGATCTGATTATTTTTCGCAGAATTGCGTTGACAGAGGGTTTTCGGCTCTTCTTTCATGAGGATCTTGTGTAAACACTCAGAAACGCATGTCTTCACGCGCTTGGGGTTATTTTTAATTTGGTGGTTTATTGTGGTGGCGGGTGTTTGTTTGTTGGTAGACTTAGAACGCTCCCGCGTGTCGCAGATAATCAACAAGAAAAAGCATTTTTTAGTTATTTTTAAAGGATTTGAATTTTAAACAACGAGTTTTATCCAAAAACAAATTGGATTTTGTTTTATAAATTAGAAGTTCTCTTCAAATTTCATCTCATTAATAAGTTTATGGGATAAACTAACCCTTTAGTTAATAGATTTAGATTTGGATAGTGGTTTATACTTTTTTTTACTTAGTGTTTAGAAAGCATCCAAAGAAGAATAATTATAAATGTGGTGAGAAGAATTAAAGGAACCACAAACAATATAGTCCATAAAATTTAACAAATTATCTAAAGTTCATAGCTGAAAAAGCAAATTTGCTGAAGACAACAAGTTTACACTTTAGCCGATTTTCGTATTTCTCCTCTATTATTATACATGAGTCCAGTTTTAAAAAAATAAATAAAATAAAATAAGTAAAAAAATCACGTGTTTGCATTGGAGTCTAGTACAGTAGTTGGTTATTTTTTACTTGGTTATATATTTAAATATTCAAATACAAAATAGTCCATGGACAAACTTATTCTCGAAAATCCAAGGTCAATCTTCTAAATATTCTTATAGTCAAAATATCAGTTCTAGTTTCTGCATGAGTCCGTTTTCATAACGGCCTTTGTTTACCTCGGAGTCAAGTGCGATGAATACCACACTGGGGCCTGTGTACAGAGGGTACGCTGATGCAGATCTTGGAGATAGTGTTGGTGGGTGACAGAGTGCGTGTCCACAGTGTGAGCGGACCGACATTTGACTCGAAGATGGAAATCTATACGAGAAAACACAAGGCTTGTTTTTTTGCGGCTGATAAGATGTGTCAGGGAGTATCTGTTTGTGAGGGGCCAAAGGGGGGTCCTTGAAATGAGATTGGATTTTTGTGGTGCCACAAATCATACAAGTAGAAATAGGACATTCTCACTTTATTCGCACTCTGAAAAGTGAATGCTCAAAAACGACGAAATTTTCTTTAATTTTGACGCTTCCGTTACTGGCAAATGCTCCGAGTTTTCGTTTCCTCTAAGTGAGGAAATTTGAATCGTTATTTTTATGAGGATTTGAATGTCGTCTAATCTAAGGAAATATTTCGTCAGTTTTGAGCATGTGAGTAAAACAATGAGATTCAGTTTCCTCAAAATCAAGATACAGAATCGTCAAATCACGATCGTCAAAGTGAGGATTCGCGTTTACTCAAAAGTCACGTGATAGTTTGACGAAACAATCCTCAAAATTAACGAAATGAGGCTTGGGGATTCATGAATCGTCAAAAATGAAAGTGTTATTTCTAAGAGTGCGTGATCGTGGTAGCTTTATAAATTTAAAAAATATGTTTATCGAAAAGTATGGCACCAAAATTGAAAGTGTGTAAATTATATTTTTTTTATCAATTTTATTTTAAACTTAATTTTTTCTGATTTCAAATTTCCTCTGCTTATTTCCTAACATTTAATACAAAATCCCTCATGTCCCTCAAAAACTATAAATTCTATCTAAATAAAAGCTTTAGAAGTATAAATTTTAAACTTTCAGCTAAATAATAGCTTAATTAATTCTAAACTTTTATAGTGGGCTGGAAAGTTACTGTAGCTGGATGGGTTTTTTTTAAAATTTTCTGGAAGATGAAGTACATATCCTAGGAAATAAATGAAACATTGTTATCTGTTGATGGTACATTGTTAATAAAAAATACGATTCTCTTTTGCGTGGTATAAAAATAGGCATGCAAAATAGAAAGATAAAACAAGCGCTTCCTAGAACTTCGAAAGGACAAAATTGAAATTAATGCATTTTCCCACGGGCAATATGTCACCATGCTGAAACTTAATACTGAATCCTGTTTGTTTCCAAGTACCGGAAAATAGCATGCGTTTAGCAGGAATCCCCGTTGCAATACGAAGATAGACACTAACAAAGAAGTCTTTCAACTTTAATAGAAAGTGCAAAGATGTATATGCACATAAGAATATAGCATACACCACATAGAGGTGAAAGGTCGGTCATGCAAAAAAAACCAATCCCCCCCCCCCCCAAAAAAAAAAAAAAACCAACGATTCAAAGTTCTGAAAATAATAATTTCCACACCTTATTATATTAGATTTTTTAAAACTGTATTTTTAGAAACGTTGATTTTTTGTCATGTGCTGTGGTTACTTTATTTGGTTCAGTGTAGGTTTTCCCGAGCCTTACAGTGTTTCAAGGGGTCTTTAAAAAGCATCTTGTATTCACTTTGTGGTGTTTTGATCTTATAACTTTTATGCAATAATACTTGACTAACTTTATAAGGTAAGAACAAATTATTGATTTTCAACAAAATTATTTTTTCATCAATTATGAAAAGCAATAAAAAATAAAATTGAAATTAAAATTTATTTCCTTTATTTAATTATTAATTAATAAAATTGAAAAAAAAATAGAGTCCTAAATAGCGTGTTTCCCAAATTGTTTAAGATAGTATGAAGATTGGTATAAAATATTTTTTTCATCTTCTTCATTAAAAGTATTATTTCATATAATTTTTCCATACGCTTATCGATTACTTTTTAAGCTTCCATACTAGCCTATTAATATCTTTATGGAAAAAGGTCATTCTGTCTCATCTGTACTTATAACTATTACTTAGTCTTCATTACGTTCAACTTAAGTCATTATTTTGACAAAATTATTTACATTATTTTGACATTATTAACAAAAGGGTTTATTTTAAAGTACTTATTCTTTTAACAGTACCATTTCGAGAAAAGGCTTTCCAATAAGTTTTTGTAATATTGGTAGTGGAATTCATTTGAACATTTATTACAAACATTTGCCAGGTCTTCTGGACCACCCACTGCACTTTCATCCAGCTTAGTCTATCATAAAAACCAACTATTTTAGCTAAATATTGGCAACCATTCCCGCTAAGCGCCTAACATACCAAACCCCGTACACTTATCACGCGGGTTAGAATAAGATAGAGATGATGCCTGGTAAAAAACCCAATGCAAAGACTGTTTGGCCATGTGAAGCCATAATCTCCTCTACAATGCGTAAAAACAAAAGTTTTGGGTAATTACGTGGTAACTAAGTTGCATTAATAAATACAATTTCAATAAAAAAAAATTAATATTTCGAATAACTATGAATATTATAACCTTGTATTGTTTCAGACTTTTCTACTACAATCTTTAACATATATTTTGTTATATTTTTTATGTAAAAAATTTGTAGTCAAGTATTTAAGAACTAAATTTGACTCTATATTTGAATGGCTAAACTTAAAAAAAGTACCCAGAACGATTTCCGTTTACCTTTCTTCTTCCACTAAAATGTAGAGAGGAAGGAGGGTGATGGGAAAATTTCCTATACACTTCACCCCTTTTTTCATTTATGGGTCTTTTAAAAACTCATCGATTTGAATGGTTTTTGGGATTGTCCCACCGACTTGGATACTTTCAGACAGTTTCACATCTTTTTCTGTGCCTAGTGTGATGGGAAAATCTCATATATAATTAACCTTTTTCCCATTTGAGAGTATTTACCCCTTTTCCCAATTAAGAGTACTTTAAAAGGTCATTGCTCAGTTTGGTTTATTTGATATTATTATTCCGACTTGGCGACTTTTAGCTAACTTCACTTTTTTCTGAGCCAAGTATCGCCATCTTCCGCCAACCGTCAGAGCCATTGCGCATACCGATCAACGCTACCGATAAGAGCCAATTACCGAAGCGGCAAGTGGCCCAATACAGAAGAGACGCGGGGATTTCAAGTGACGAGATGTTTTGGCGTAATTTCTAACCCAAGAAACAAAGAACACTTTTTCAGCCGCCATTTGTTTTTGGACGTCCTCGGGACAGGATTTACTGTCGTTCTTTTGTTTTTGGATGTTTGACTGAGGCTTTTTCTTTGTTTTTTGGTTGGTTTTCTGTTCGAAACTCCTGCTTTTATCTGATTTTGTGTCAGGGAGGGAATGCGCTCTGGATCCGGTTGATTATGTTGATACTTGGGATTCCGATGCATCGTAGCGGTTTCTTGATGGTTTAATTTTTGGTATTTATTTTCCGAAGCTACGTTGGAGGTTTTGAATAAATTTAATACCTGAATTATAGTGTTTGGTTAATGTTATTAACAAGTTGATTTAACTATAATAACTGGGACATTTCACTGGCTAAGCAAAGTTGAATGAACATAATTTGTAAGCTTCTAAGCAAACAACAAAAATCTATCACATTTGGTTCTGAGAGATTTTATCGACTAATTTGAATAATTTCTCAACAAATATTTTAATAAATACGGTAGAGTCCCGCTTATCCGAAAGGTACGGAACCAACATTGAGCAAGCAAATATAAAAATTACTGCATATTTTGAGAAATAAATCCAACTTTGTAAGTACGTATTTATTTTTTTTGTGCATTAATTTATGCGTATACATTTCATATTTTAGCAAAACAAATTCCCGAGCCTTTAAGGAAAATTTCGGATAACCGGAATTCGGATAAACGGGACTCTACAGTTCTCAAATAATCCAAAAGAAAAAATGCTGAAAAATTTACAGTGATATGTCGATTGAACTAAATACTAATGTTGTGCTTAATTTTGTAGCTATATTTAATTTGCTGTTTGCAAACATATCAATGGATAAATAAGCAGAAATATATTAACACCAAGACGGTACTTTTTGGTAAGAAAACAATAAGCTAACCAAAAGTACCGTCCTGGTGTATTTCGGATAACCGGAATTCGGATAAACGGGACTCTACTGTTCTCAAATAATGCAAAAGAAAAAATGCTGAAAAATGTACAGTGATATGTGGATTGAACTAAATACTAATGTTGTGCTTAATTTTGTAGCTATATTTAATTTGCTGTATGCAAACATTTCAATGGATAAATAAGCAGAAATATATTAACACCAAGACGGTACTTTTTGGTAAGAAAACAATAAGCTAACCAAAAGTACCGTCCTGGTGTAATTAAATGCCTTCTTATTTAGCCATTGACATGCATTTGTTTCAAATATAGAGCCATCTGAGAATAATTCACACTGCAAAAAAACCCTGTTGTTTTACAGTTAAAAACTAGTAATTTTGACTACAACTAATAACTGTTTTTAATACAAATTGAAACTGTAATTATTTTAAATTTAAAACTGTAATTTTTTAACAGGAAAACTCTAATTTTAACAGACAGAATTAGTTATTTTAGCAGGGGAAAACTGTTAAATTAGACGTGCAAAGAGTCACGTGATTGAGATCATCGTTAAGCACAAATACCCAAGCGACCGAGTAATTACTTAGTCGCAGACGGTTCAGTAATGGGCTCTCACACAAGAGGTTCCAGGATCAAAATCGGGCCCGGTATATACCTCTACAATAAACCTCTTGCGCACGAGCCCAATTCTGAACCGTCTGCAGCAAAGTAATTACTCGGTCGCGAGGGCTAGTATTGGGTATTTCATTTTAGAATTGAGAAACTGTTAAATTAACAGTTTTCCCTGCTAAAATTAACAGTTTCTACATGCTAAATTAACAGTTTCTTCTGTTAAAATTACAGTTTTTCTGTAAAAAAACAGTTATTAACTAACGTCAAAGTTGACAGTTTTTAACTGTAAAAACAACAGGATTTTTTTACAGTGCAGTTCAGAAGTGGACCCTTTTCACCCATTCTATTCCACACTCCATAATTCACAGGCACAACAGTAATGGTGTTACTTTGATCCCTAACAATTGCCCTTTCTCCAAAGATAGCATATAAAAGGATAGGCACAAATGAGAGCAGAAGTGAGCAGCCACTTTCGCTAAAAACGGTCCGACGCCCCCCTGAAAAAAAAACCTCGGTAATTGCTGCATCGTTATCCTCAAGACAGCAGAACAAACAACCCCAAAAGAAAAAAAAATACCTCTTTTCTCTGTGTCATGAGAACCTTTTTTACTCCCGATATATAACAATAAAAAAGTACAGCACTCGGCAGCCTCTAAAACTAGCTCTCCCAAGCGTTTATAGGCTTGATTTTTTCGGTGTTATTCGCCTCTGCTTCAGAGTTAGACAAGGATGAGTCCAGGAATATTAGTTAAAGTTTGTGGTGATGGTCTTAGGTCCGAGGATTGACCTACGTTTAACGTTATGGTAATTGCCGTATTTAGCGTCATTGCACTCATAATCCTCATCTTTAATAACAGCACAATAATTTATTAGGTATGTTATTGCCTTAACGATATAGTGTTAAGTCAAAAATATACTTAATTATTTATTTTTATATTAAACACATTAAAAGATTATTGATACGTTAAAAGACGAGAAAACTAAACTATAAATACCTACATATTGAAAGTTTTTAACGAGGAAAAGTAAATTGTATGGTCATGGGTTATTTTCGAGATTAATAATACAATTAGTAAAAAATACATTATAGACGCTGCATAAACCATAACTTAAGGTTTTTTATTTACGTCCAAAAAACCTATGGCAATTCGGTACTATATGTTCACTGAAAACCACTTTAAGGAATGGAAAAAGATTTTTTTCTTTAGTTTTATAAGCATTAAAAAAAACAGTACAAATATAAAAGGTGTTTAAAAACCGTCTTCAGATCCACCCAAATATGGATCAAAATCTAAGAAGTGTCAATAAATTTTTGACTCTTTGGGAAGAAATCAAATATTTCTCAAAATGTGATATTTGGAACTATTAATAGAAGTTTTACAGTATGCTTCCTATATAGGTATACTGCAAGTATCCTTTTCCAAAACTTAACACTATTTGACTCATCCTACTGTTCTCAAATCCCCTTTTTTCCACGTGTCATTATTATTTTTTCCTTTTCTCTCCCAATCCTGCTATAACGAGGCCATGGCTGAGGGGCACGCAGTGGCGCGACGACGACACTGAGTTCACACTTCTGTTGCCTTGCCAACCGGGCAACGACTCGGACTCATTACGCCACTTAGGGCAACGCGTTGCGAAGGCTGAAGAACGTGCGAAATGATCGAACCTTTCAATTTCAAGCTCTGCCCCCCTCCCCCTAGTTATTGTATTTTTTCTTCTGTATCCCCCTTTTTGTCGCGAGGGGTTGTTTTTGTGCTTTTTGATGTAGCGCGATCGGCGTCAGAATTAGCGCCATCAGAAGCCAACCCACGGTCTTGCCTTTGGATGTTGACTCGTGCCTAACTGGGGAGAAACGGAGAGGGTTTGGCGACAAATTGTGAAAAAGTTCAAGAGTTTTTGGGAGTGTTTTGAAAAGCTTAGTGTGATGTATGTGTTTTATTTCAAAGAAGGCAGTTAACTAACCGTATAAATAGTTTTATAGTAAATTTTAGGATTTGATAAACATGTATGTAACTATTTGTAAGTAAGTTTACTATCTAAAACCTGTAAACAATATTCGAATAAAATTTCTTTTTGGTAAGATTTGAAGTTTATCAAACAAAATTTATGTATGAACAAAGTTTTTTTCCATTTAAATTAATTTAAATTAGATATTCAATTATTGTTTGTTTAAATTGGCTGCGAAATAAAGCCACCAGCATTGGAATGATGTGATATTTGAAAGAAAAACACGTGAGCACTGTATTTTGCTTAATGGAGCAGCGGGGATTTGGAGAAACGTAATAAAGCTAAAATTTTTGAATAAGTCATAGATAAATGCAAAATAGCATGGTCTAATTAGTTCTATCTTTTTTTTTTACTTTTAATATTTGGCCATTGATTTTCCAAAAAAAAGTAATATTTAGTTGCTCCAAAAGTTTTCTTGTCAAGTGTTTTTTTAATGTCAAATATAATCAATAAAAACGTATTTCATTTAAATTCAACTTTCGTAAAAAAAAAAAATGGTGTCCGCATCCCCACCAAAAAAACTTTCTACTGGACACATTTTATTCGGATTGAAAGTCCCTAATAGGACAACTTATTCAAATACACTTGAGAATATAATCAAACGTAAATAAAAATAATCATCACTCCTATAAGCTTCATTACAGTAACCTATACTCGAAAATAAATATATATGTGTCAATGTCGTGTGATTTACCATCACAAACCCCCTACCCAACCGACTTTTTCCCTTCATTACATTCTACAGGGTGCGAAATCTGTAAAACCTGTTTCACCTTGCTAGTCTTACAGTGAAGGAAAAACGAGAATCGAGGAAACTCAAAGGCGACTTAGGCTGCTTTAAATGAGTTTTCAAAATAGTTTTGTTTATACAAAACCAATATTTTAACAATTTTAGACTATGCTTTTTTTTTGCTAATTTACCATCACAAAGCCAACCCTCGACTTTACCCTACCATTAGTTTATTGGTCGCGAATTCTGTAAAACCTGTTTCACCTTGTTAGTCGTACAGTGAAGGAAAAACGAGAATCGAGGAAACTCAAAGCGACTTTGGCTGCTTTAAATGAGTTTTCGGAATAGTTTTATTTCTACAAAACCAAATATTTTAACAAATTTCGACTATGCTTTTTTGTTAATTTACCATCACAAAGCCAACTTACCGACTTTTCCCCGCCATTCGTATTTCGGTCGCGAATTCTGTAAAACCTGTTTCACCTTGCTAGTCTTACAGTGAAGGAAAAACGGGAATCGAGGAAACCTAATGCCGAATGTGTAGGCTTATTTAGATGGGGTGTTGAAGTAGTTTTTTTTGTTACTAAAAAGCAGACATTTCAACAGATTTGGACCATTTAGACCCGCAAGTTTTACAAGTGACTTTGTACGCCATGAAAACATCAATTTGTCGTAAAACATAACATTACAACACTGGAATGTAAAAAGTAACCACAAACTGTGCTTTAATAGTACAGAAATTTTTTTACAGTGTATAACTTATCAACTGTTTGATGAGATTGCTACTTTTATATAGTCCCCAAAGAAAGAGTTGCATTTCATCTTTAATGATAGAAGGATTAAAACGTTCTACTTGAAAAAAGCGAGAATAAAATATTTCTTTATATAAGCTTATTTTTGTCAAAGAACATGTCAGATATTATTTTTTACTTACTCCCACTTTTTTAATGACAAAAGTTTTAAACTAGAAATACGTTTAATTCCGCCCTTTTACTTTAAATAAGCTAATAATAGTTTCTTTTTACTGTAGGTGAACAAATTCTTTTATCGTGCTAATTTAATATTTTTTGTAAGTCAAAAAAGATTTTTAAAAGTTTTATTTATTTAATATGCTTTAAAATGTGAATTTTCAAAAAAAAAAGCAAAGCATTTGGATTGATATGATGATTTGTAATCTTATTATTATTGCACGTAATATAGTTTGTGCAATAGTGGTTACTTTTATTATTTAATTTGCAAGCATCTTTTGATAGTCCACGAATTTCTACAAAAAGCTATAATGTTAAAAAAAATCCAATTCAAAACTGTTAACGATATTTTTCAATAATAGTTGTAAATCATATAAAAATCGAGTATTAATAGATATTATAAGAGAGTGCAGACGAAAATTAAAGCATTACTGGTTGCTTATTATTCCATAAATATTTGTACATTTTTTTTCCGATTTAGTCTTACATGAAATTATTTTGATGTTTTTGTTTTATGTATTAGTCTATCGAAACATTTTGATTACCAAAAATTGACAGCATTGTGAATAGTCATAAATTAATCTGAACGACATGAAGTATTAATCTTCTCAAAAGAAGAATTGGCAAATTATATGTGAAAGTAAAATCTTTCAATAGGCAAACACTTCAATTTTTCTTTGTTAAAAACAAGAGTTAATTCCATGTAAATGCATACCACAAGTGAATTTTAAAAATAATTTTTATCCTTGTTGAAACTTTTATATGCTATTTAGAAATGTTTGAACTGTAAAAATTTTACATGAAAAAGGAATCAAGTGGGGTTTTTTTTGTAAATTATTTTCATGTAAATATGTTCTGTATTTTTTGTTTAATATTTGAAGACAAGTTATGTTGTATCTTCTTTCTCTAATTTCGAAAATTCTGCTAGTCGAAGTAATTAAGTTAGTTATTTTTTTTAGTTAATTTAAGTTACACATTTCAAGACTAAACTAATTGAAAACTAAGTAGTCAGAAGACGCTTGATAATTTCTTTGATATTAGAAAATGAGTCTCTATTTTTGTCAGACACAAAAACAAGAAACGGCTAATATCGCTGCTATTTTTATAATGTAGAATTAGAATATTTCTATCTATAGGTGAACAAGCAAACGTTTTTTTTTTAATGCTAGATACCAACTACTTCTCTGATATTAGAAAACTTTCCGGCATAAAAGCTCTTGAGAAGTCCTATAAAAATCATCTTGTCACTAAGAAGAGCAAGATATTTCACTTCTAATTACTTTCTGAACGTCTAAGAATGAGTATATTCTAGCTTGTGTCTTATAACCTCTTCTTCAGAGTGGAAAAAGAAGAAATAAAGAAACTTCGAACGCCCGCAGCTGTATGATTATTCCTGAACCTCCGATCGAAGTTTTCCGCAAAATGGGGCACATTAAAAGAACTCCACTCAAGAAACCTTTGATTGTTTTCAGATGCCCGTTTTCTTCTGGATTTTAGGGAAAGACTAAAACAAAAAAAAAAGGAAGAAAATTACCAAAAAGAAGAAAAAGTATTCTCTTCTTCTTCTCTCTCAAAGTGGATTCAGGTAATGAAAATAACGAATAAGAAATGGGTGGAAGATATACAAAAGAATAAAAAAAAATAATAAAAAAAACAGGAAAAAGTGAAATCACTCACTTACTCCCCGAAAAAGACTCCCAAAATGAAAATCGGGAGCGAGCCCCAAATGATATTGGAACGCCTCCTTGCCTTTAAAACTGATTAAAATCCACCAGGGGGCGGTGGGGTGGGGAACAGGGTTGAGTTGAAAAGGGAGGAGAAGCAGGAGACGAAGAAACTAATAATAAAAAAAAAGTAATATGAGTCAAGAAAAGTTTCCTTAATTCTTTTCTTTATTCTGCATTTTTGTCGAGGGAAATAACTTGTTAAATTGAGTGGCTGCATATTATTAGACGCACACGTTACTCGAAGAAGTGTCTTTAAGTCATTAGTAAAGAGTGAAATATAGCAGGGAACCTGAAACTTGATCGTTAAATTGAGTTTTTATTTCTTTATTAGTTTTCTTTTTCTCCGTTACTTTTGAATGGCGCGGAGGAGATTTAATATTTATTTCTATTTCTTTCGATATTTTTTTTTGTTTGGAGATCGGGTTTCGTTCCTAAATGAGGAATTCTTGAGGTAATTTGTTTCGATCTCTTCTTTAGTTATTTTTGGAAGAGTTTTTAAGTGGCGTTGGTAATCGGAGGTTAATTAAAAATAACTGTCCTAATAGGGCGGAGGAAATTAAGTGCTGTAAACGCAGGTTTGTATTTTTTGTTAAGTACGATGTTTTTGTTTAACTTAATTAGGCTGATTTATGTAAAAGTTAGGAAAAGTTAATTTGCTTTCTCATTTAACGCCGTGGCACGTTCTTTTCCGGAATAGAAAAAAAAAGCTTTCTGGATACTCAGCATAGTCATTAATTCTCTGAACAATTGAAAATCAGATTAAATGATACCTTCAAATGTTTCTAATCCCTTGAAGACAATTTTTTTATCATAAGATTTAAATATTTTCTCCTAAATTATGTAATTTTTAGTTCATTTTGAAGCTAGTTTAGTACATATTGACAAAAAACGCTTCGTGAAATAATAATACTTACAAGATATTTAATATTATACTTAATTAAATTAATTTTTAGAATTAATACTTGGTGAAAATGAATTGCTTTCTCATTCAGAACAGGGTTGTAAGCGAGAGGGGAAAAGCAAAGACATCGTTTGAACCACCAGAGAAATAAGCTGCAATAACCACTATAATGATTGGTCCGTTTTTACTCAAAATAATTAATCTTTTTTAATATATATATTTTTTTATAGTTAAGAGTAAATGAGTGATTGCAACGGTTCAAATCCATAAGGTAGTTAAAATGTTTACCTACAAACGGCAGTAAATGCATATAAACCCGTCAACTAACTGTCTGGTTTTCCTGGTAACACATTCAACCCTGCTGAACCCTACACTCTTAAAACGAACGAGCGATTTTAACTCAGTCTGATTGATTTTCACTCCTCCAGTCTGGAAATTGCACTTCTCCTTTTGGAGTGGATCCTTTGTGTGTTAAACCTACGACATGATCACTCAAAACGAGTGATTTTAACTCAGACTGAGATAATATTAACTCCTTTCCAGTGTCGAAAATGCACTTCTCCTACTGGAGTGAATTTCAGTCTTTTGTTTTAAGAGTGTAGGCCTGTTGTTAGCCGACAATTTTTGTATTTGATAATTTTTATATTTATATTGAATATCGTTTTAATTTTAATTACGCAAAAATGCTATTTATTTGTTTGGTAAACAACTACTTTGATGACAGCTGAAAAAAGCATATGAAGCAGCATTAACGTTAAGCAATTCCCATGCATTTATAAAGTTTAGTACCTTATTCAGAGATAACACTAACCATATCCAAATGCCCAATTAAGGTTAACGTACAAGTATGTAAAGATTTAGGAGGGGCAGTTCAGGTGGGGGAGGGGGGGCTTCCTGACAGTTTCTCAGTCTCCTCGTAATCGTGAGACATAGTTGCTTATCGTCTGCGAACCACCTGTCTGATGTTGAGGTGTCCTTTGAAAAGTACCGATCATTGTTTTGCAATTCCGCCATTCTTCGGATATCTTTGGGCCACCCCATACGAAGATGAAGAGATAAAGGGGGGGTTGAAGGATATTTAGAATGAGTTTCAAAGAAGGTGGATCTGTTGAGTTATGCGGATCGTTAGATCTGGGCAAGGATTGGAGTAACGCGTAACTTGTAGCAGTTACTTTTTTTCAGGTAACGCCGTTAGACTTTTCAGAAAGTAAGTGTAACTTAGTTACTTTCAATGGTAACGTATAATTTTTTTACTCTTTCATTATTATTCCACCGCACTTATGAATATTTTCCGCAGTTCAGATTAAATTCAATTACCTAGTTAAAAATTTAGCATTTAACGAGTTGAATTTTCGTTCTAAACTTTTATCGATTTTCCCTACTTTTCTAATCTTGGTTCTCTTTGAAAAACAGTAAGAACAGAAATTTCTAAAACTAATTGTAATTGGTATTTTTTCATATTAATTAACTGCAACATTGTTGATTTATAAAAGAAACTTTTCAATCCATCGATATTTAGAAGTTTCAGGGAACTATTGTAAATAGTTAATAATGGAAGAGTAAGAAAATTATTCGCTAATTAAGTTTCAACTTTTCTCATAACTGACATTTCTAAAATTAATTATAATTGGTAATTTTTCGTATTAATTAACTGTAATATTGTTACTTTTTAAAAGAAACTTTTCAATCCATAGATATTTAGAAGTTTCAGGAAACTATTGGAAATTTTTCGTTAATTCGTTACCATTGAAAGTAACTAAGTTATAGTTACTTTCTGAAAAATCTAAGGTTGCGTTGGGTGCCTTTTCAGGTGTTGGCTCGTCACCTGGCTGTGGTTCTAAAATATGACGCCCGCCGCCAATAGCCCTCGTGTAGCTCTAGTGCGACGATAATTCAAACCTAACCTTACCTAAAAAATCTAACGGCGTTCCCCAAAAATATTGTTAAATTATGTGGATCATAAGATCTGGGGCATCCGAAATGTAGCCTTGGAATATTAGGGTCTGTGGTCCTCTCAGAGTGAGCTCTTTGAAAAACTGTAAGAAGGTTAAATTTCAATTTTTCTCATATTTGACATTTCTAAAAGTAATTGTAATTGGTAATTTTTCATATGAATTAACTGTAACATTGCTTTTTTTTAAAAGAAACTTTTCAATCCATCGATATTTATTCGTTAATTCGTTACCATTGAAAGTAACTAAGTTACAGTCACTTTCTGAAAAATCTAACGGCGTTACCTAAAAAATATTGTTAAGTTATGTGGATCATAAGATCTGGGGCATCCAAAATGTAGCTTTGGAGTCCTAGGGCTGAAGTGGCTAGGGCTGTAGTGGCAGCCTAGAGTGGCTGAAATTTCATTTCCGTTTACAGTTTAACCCAATTATAGAGCTTTCAATTGATTGCGATATTGACTTTACAAACGAGTAACGTTATAAACAAGCAAGAACATTAGGTTAAGTAACATATGTCAAATACGAATTTTATACTTATTAATATAGTATTTAAATTTTTCCTTTTCAGTTCAATTTTTTTTATTTGGTTCGTTACTACTTTGTTTTAGATAAAAATGATTTTGATAATCGTGAGATGAAGTTGGATTTACAACGCGTTGGAGATCTTAGCGACTGGCTTCATTACTCAAGATGATGTATATTGATACTTGAAAATTTGCTAACAGCTTTCATGAAAGTAAATATTGAGCAATTTGTTGCTATAATATAAATTAATTTCAAAATATATTGTCATTTTGTGTTTATTGTTTTATTGTGTATGTTTAAAGTAGTAAATCCCAACCATTTTTTTTAAATAGTACTATTTTATTGCATTTTATTTTGCATTTTCAAACTGGATATCTATAATACAGAATTTTTTGTTGAAAATCATAACACAATTTTGATAATTCAATAAATTATTATACATTCTTTTCTGGGCATTTAGATTTTTTATAACCTTATTTACAAAACATAAAATTACATAATTAATCTTAAAATATACATTTCATACAAGGGCTTATCTGGCACAAAAAGATGACCATTTTCACATACGTAATGTACTGCAATCTAGGATTTACATTTTAGTAAATTTTTAATGTTTTCATTCATGATTGTTTATGAAAAAACAAAAACCATTTATAGAATTACCTGGCAGAATAAACATAGCAACTACGTTCATAATGATCACACATATCCAGTTGTCACAAAAGCAACTGAAAAAACTACAAACATAATGCTGCTTAATACTGCTTTGATGTGCCTAAACGACAACGAAGTATCAATGAACGAATTTATCACTGTACAAAATGCTTTTCTTTTCCTCTCGTCAGTCCTTTTTCAACTACAAAATCAAACGAAGTTAATGAGAATTTTGAGTCCAGTTAGTTGTCTTTGGTTTGGAAGCAAAATTCTAAAAGCTGTACATTTACGAAAAAGGAGGAAAACAGTCACATATTATACAAAGTTATCACTGGCTACTTCGAAGCAAAAACTCAACCGCAAGTCTTCTTCATTGCAGAATTGCAATAGCAAACGAGTTCAACTGGCCTTTTAGTTACTTTATTTATCGATAACGTCTTTTGCACTGGTTTATGCAAAGTATGTATTTCAGATGTAATCTTTTCAATACTTATTGAATCCGATAAAATCTGAAAAATTTCTTAAGTTTTGGGACTAACTTGGCTGCATGGTGCCTTTGTTTGTCATTAAATGCTTGATAAAAGCACTTAAGGGTTGTCGTCTTTTCTTTACCAAAACTATGCAAATCAAGCAATTCTGCATTTGTTTCAAGCTTGACATAAGTATGATTTAATACAAAATGTCTCTAAGGAAATAAATCCATGTTGCCCAACTATTTCAATTGAAGCAATATAAGGAACTTCCTATAGGTTGGCTTAGCAGATTTTTCTTTGCAGTAATTTGTTTTTATGGACATATCATTAGTTCATTGATTGCAATGTCCTCAACTTTTGAAAGAGCTTATGATTTGTATCTTTACCTTCAATAAGTAGAAGTCACAGCCCAGTAATATTTCAGTTTGAGAGGATTTTTCTTTGAAGCACGTTCTATTAACATACCAGCTGTTTAAGATAAAATGTCTTTTGTAAATCTGGTTTAAATCACTCATTCATTCGAGCAAGAACAGTTATATTTTATTTTACAAATTTGATACCCTTATGAAGATGATTGGTTGACTAATTGCCACGTCTTCTTCTAAAAGAAGAGACGAGTATGACTCATTTAATTTACAGACGAGGTCAGAAAAACCATTATTTTTCCGTCAGCCTCGTCAGAGTCTCCGCTGCCAACTGTTCCTGTTGGCGCTCCAGTCCATTCACCATGTTCTCAATGTTTTTCAAGTCACTGGATGAGGACACCGAGGACGGTCCAACCGAACCATCCGAGCTGCCGCAATCGGAACCATGCGGGGACACCGCACCCAGTTTGCTGCTGATGGAATTGTGGTTGTTGTTGAGGCTGAGCGACGGCGCGTGCTGGGAACTGGTGGACCCACCATCGTACGGCGACGTGGACAGCGGCGATCGCACCACTTCGGTGGGAACAGTCAGTGGCGTGGAGGGCGTCGTGGTGGTCATCGCCGACAAGGGCAGGGGATAGGGCGAGAACCGGTGGGGCTTGACCTTACCACCCGCGGTCGTCAGCAGCCCTCCGCCGTTAGTCGATGCCAGGCCTGCTTCCAGGGAGTGGGGCGTAGGGTACCCATGGAACATGGAGTGGCCGGCCGCGAATGCCAGCTGAGCGTTCAGAAGCAGGTTGTGGCCCATGCTGCTGAGGGTGCTTCCCGAAGAAGAACTCTGGGCCAGGTGGGCTGCCGTGTAGGCTGCTGGGGAGGGGTGGCCGGCCGAAGTGAAGAGAGACAGGGGCAAGGGGTGACTGGGGCCTGAAGCGCAGGTGGCTCCTGGTAAGAAGAGTTGCGATAACGGTAAGTGTCCTGAGTAAAGAGCTGGTGGGTAGAGGTATGGTAGTAGGTGTGGATGGGGCAGCGTGGGGCCCACTGACGCGTTGGGTTTGGGTAGACCGCTAAGGGGGTCCAGGCTGTCTGATTTATAGTCTCTGGAGGACCCGTTGAGGTGAAGAGGGTTGAGCGATGGAAGGGGTTTTTCCATGCTGTCGTCACCACTGTCGTCTCGTGTGTGCCCGTTTTCTCGTCTTTCGTCTCTTCCAAGTATGTCTGGAATAAAAGGAAAATTAATGAAATTTTTTGGATTAACTTTGTTTGCGTTTTATTTCTTATTATTTCTTTTTCTTAAATATGCCGAATGTTTCTTCTTCAAATTAATTTTTATAAATTTTATTGTAACAGTAAATGTATCCAGATTTCTCCAGAGATAATACCATTTTATGAAATACTTGTTTGCAGCACAATAGCTTTTTATTTGGTCGGAACCCTTGTGGGTGTTAGAAGTAGGCGTTGAAGAAAGTTCCAAGCTTCATTTAAAATCAGCCTTTATTAAAACAACCATCAATAAATTTAATATAAATAAAAATTCCTAACCATTGTGCAAACTTAACAATACGAAAAAGCTAAAGTCAAAATACGTGGCATGTCGACCAGGGGAGAGGTCGTGACAGGTGCCATGTGGAAATTAAGATGTAGCAGAGAAGAGAATGTTTTTGTCGGCGACGCAGCTTATATAGCCTGTGGCCGGAAGTGCAGCGCCACCTGACATAATTAGTTGAAGTTTGGTTAGCTGCTCTAGCAAAAGTTGCAGATCTAGTTTAGCACAGGGCACACCGCCACACCCTAAGCAATAATGGCTCCTGTGTAAAATTAACTTATGTATCCAATTCAAAATATAAAGTTAGTCCGTTAATATTAGAATATGTAAGTATCGAGTATTGCCCTATTTTTACGAAATTTCGTCAAATTTAATTAAGCCATTATTGATGATTGACTCAACCCAACACGCTTAATAAACCTCAATCCTTCTTCATGTACAACAATTAAAAACAAGATAAACAACCCCGAAGCTCTACCTCGAAATCAGTCCTAGAGCATGTCTAATTAAAGAAAAAAAAAACTCTCTCCATTAATATCAAGATAAATGAAAAGCCCTCTTATAAAACCGGCATCCGTTTAAGCAGACCGCATCCATTTTTATTCTAAGCCCTTTTTTTTAGAATTCTATCCACCATTTTATTCCATTCACCCTCAACAAAGGGATTATTACTCCATCCGAAAGTCGCGTCTCAATTGCTTAAATGGTTTTTTTTTATGGAAGAGTCGCCATCTTTTAAGACTTTTAATTGAGTTTCCGACTCTCGATTCGCTCTCGCTGGCAATAACAATAGTAATAATGTAATAAAAATGGAGAGGGATTTCGGAAGGAAAATTAAAATGCCGCCAGCAATTGAAGCCGCATGGCAAATCCCTTGGCGACGAATATTAATTAAAGATGGGCTATTCTTGGCGAGATATTCTCATTCTAATTTTTTGTTCGGTACGAAGGTGTTTTTGCTCTCTCTCTCTCTCTCTTTGTTATTTTTTTTATTGAAGTTCTTATTCTTGGAATGGGGCCTTATTAAAAATCATGTCCAATCATAAGCCTTATTAAAATTCCAAAAACTTAAACTGAAGATAAATTTAAAGAACAGAAATTATTTCGGTCTCATAACATTTCTTAAAATAATATATTTTTGTCATTTATCTGTGTTTTTATTTTTCAGTTTGACTAAATTCTATTTAAATGCATAATCTACTTATTTATATAGAATTTAAATCGTGAAATATGCATATTTTATGAAAGCTTGTTTCTTTTAAAATTTACTTTAAAAGATGAGGTAAAAATACTTCTAACAAATAATTCCCCGTTAAAAATTTTAATCTTATCGTTTATATTTCTAGCCTCCTCGTCATTACTATTCTACATAAGTTTTTACTTTAAAGTTAAAAACAAAAATTAAAAAGTCAGTTTTGCCATCAGGTCAAAATTGAACTTTTAGTTCTTGATTATTTGAATAACATGCGACTTAAAAAAAAACATTGTATCTCATATTAATGAACTTACACACAATGACCGTGTTAATTTCATAAAAAAAATCATCAAATTCCACCCATTCACCTCATTAAAAGTGAGGCATCTGAAAATAGAATATAAAAACGTATTGTCGAATTTATTATCCTTTTTACGAGCAAATCCAGAAAAACCATCCTACAAATGGCAACACGACAAAAGTGATCGAAGTAGTAGTTGTCTGGGGAAAAAATGAAAAAGAACTCTTACAATTCTTAATTCCAAATGACATCGAACATGTTCGTTCCGAATCTCTTTAGTCCCAATAAAAAGACTAGGCGTGGCCCGCTATTACTGTTCCACTCTACTCCGTAACTTTCCTTCGTACCTATCAGGTTTATGCCGGCCATTTTGGTCATTCATTTTTTAAGGATTCTGTCTCTGAACAGGAGATATATGGTACGGATTGTAACTTTTTATTACTGTCAATGGTAACAGGCTGTACATTTTTTCCCTTTCTGGAAATGGCTGGAAATAAATTATTCTATTTTTTTTTAAGCATGTATCATTTTTTACGTGTTAAGTATCTGGGAATGCATACTTTGTGAAAGAACTTTATCGTGCGTCCCTTAGGAATTATAGTTAAATAAAATATAATTTCAAAAAACAAGTTTTATCCTAGAAAAAAAATTGGTTAATCATGCAATGACTAATTGCTTTGGTTTGTTCCTTTATTTACTTGGAACGATTGCGTTCAAAAGTTTTAACCTATATCTTTTTTGTAAGATTTTTAAGTTGATAAGTTTTCTTCAAATAAAAAACATACATAATCAAACGGTGCATGACGTAAAACTGGTCTAGAACTAGAGGGTGGCTCAGGATCTAGGTATATCATATCTATCTCTAGATAGATCAAGATAATAGATCTCTATCCGAGATGTACTACAGCTATACTAATATCCCCACTGTGCGAATGAGCTGTGCAATGACGTAAACCAGTCCAGCACATACAAAAAAGGCAGGCTCAAGACTTAGGTAGATCTACCCCATGATAAATCTAGGATTTCCTTTTTTCGAGACATACTGGCAATATTAATACTATATTAAATAAATTTAAAAAAAAAAAATTATTAAACTCACCGTTTTTCGTGGTGCAGTTGGGATGCATGTCCGCTGCCCCACCGACGTCAACTTTTTCGTCATCATCACTGGACATGTCATCGTCGTTGTTGGGTGCCAGGTGCTGACTTCCCCTGTGAGAAGACGGCGAGTGGCTCCTCTGCTGGCTCATTAGCATCGCCTGGCGCCTGGGGGACGGGACACGGGTCACGTTACTAAAAAGTGGCGGTGGTCAACTACTTTGCCCGAGATATCTAGGATCATCTGCTGTGCCCGAGATATCTCGGGTCAACAATTGGGTCCGAGATATCTCGGGTCAACAATTGGGTCCGAGATATCTCGGGTCAACTGGTTTGCACGAAATATCTCGGGCAGACTAAATTATCCGAGGTATCTCGAGTCAGCTGTTTTACCCGTAATATCCCGGGTAAACTCGAAATATCTCGGGTTAATTAATTTGCCCGATATACCTAGGGTCGAATATTTATATCTGGTCAACCTTCTTTTTGTATGGATGCATCAGATAAACTTATTTTCCCTGATACATTGGATTAAATTTTCAATTCAGTTGTCTTGTCTTTTTGCTTCATAACTTTTTCAAATTTAGACATTTTAACTTACTTAAAGCTTTAATAGCTGCCTACTATATTTTGTATTACAAAGTGAAAAATTTATATCTTAAATTTTAAAAGGACCAGAAGTCTCAATTAAGATTTATCATATCGCAAAACCATCCATTCACCGGTCAAAATCACTTACGTGTAGGATCTTCAGCATTGTGGCATAATGAACTAGTTCAAAAATAAATCAATACTGTCTATAGCATCCTGTGTCTGTTCGGTATCGCCATTATAAAAAACCCCGGTCCTCCCCCCTATTTAATTAACCACACTAAAAGAAACGGTGAAATGAAAAAGGCCCTCCACCTAGACCAGACCGTATTTACAGTCACTCGTCTTTGAACTACCGAACTGCATGGAGTGTTCGGTCAATACGGCAAGTCTGGCGAGATCGGCACGCTTTTGAAGCTCTACCTTGTTGGTGGAGGTCTTTTGGTCTTTGGAGGACTAGGTGGCACAAATGGGCAATTGAAGTCAAGAGTGGGAGTGGATTTTGAAGTGTTCCGGAGGTCTTCCCTTTTTTCTTAGGTTTTTTTTAAAGTTAAAAGGATGGGAGACAGGTAAGGATGGACTGATATAAGTGGAGTTGGGTTTGGTTAGATGGCGGAAGATGTGTGTGAGATAATTTGTTAATCTACATAATTTTCATTGAAAATTTCATTGAAAAAAATTTATGCGTACATTGGCCTTAGACATTGGCAAGCTTATAAATTAGTTATAATATTTATTTTTCAATTAAATCTTTTAGAAAAACCAAAGACAAATTTCAAATTTAGTCAATTAAAATAAAAAAAAACAAATTGAATAAATAAAGTCTGATTGCAAACACATTGAAAAGAGTTTTGACACAAATATTTTTTTATATAAAAACATTTTTTTCTTTTATTTCTACGCTAGCAAGTAATTTTTAACAAAAACAAGGGTTTATTCAACATGAGCGAAAAAAATATATAAATTGTTTCTAAAAACAATTTATTCAAAAATCGCTGTTTTCGATATTTATATTTGAGATTATAATAAGCAAAAATAATCTTTTTGAAAAGTTGATTTCAATTATGTTGTTCTCGCAAAAATGCAAAATCGAAAAGTACTATGTCACTTAATTAAAAACCGCATCAACTTAGTGTACCTTATGGAACATAGATGGCGCGCTATATCTAAATCACAATTTGTAAGATCGCAATATTTGAATTCAACTCAGGACTTCTTTTCCCCCACTTCGTTTACATTCTACAATACACACAAACACAAATCGTTTACTTTCTCAGAATTTAGAAATTTTCTTTTGTAATTTAAATTATCTGCATTCTAAATGAAAATACAAAGAAGTGAGCTTTAAAAATTGCTACAATTGAATCATAAATAAAAAAAAAATAATAATAATAAACTTACTTCTTTTCTCTCTTTCCTGCACCGGTGTCCCTGAAACCTTTGGCAAATGGGTTATGGTCGATTTTTAATTGAGTAATCTGCAAAATAAAAACCAATTTATTAGATGGTAAATAAATGTCAAGAAAATATTATGTTCACACGGTAAGAAAAAGAATCGAAGAATTGTCAAATAAAAGTACTTGAAACATATTTTAAATAAAATACGGAAAATTATTATTGAATTGCATTGTAAGTGATTACGGCATTTCTTAGAGTTTTGGTTGCCCAATTTCCGGTCTCGGATTTAAGAGCTTCAAAATAATAGGTAATAAACGCTTAGGGGTTTTTAACGAATATAACTCGGACAATTTTTACCCATGGTCACGCATTTTAAGACTGTTAAATACAAAATGAATCTGTATTTTATTTTATAAACATCAGCAATTCACCTAATAATAGATGGTTAATAATTTATTGTATATATCTTCAGCAGTTTAAATTATAGTTTTATTAAAATCAATACAACATATCAATCTTTTTTTTTGCACACATTCCTCCATAATTTAGACAGCGAATGACTCTGCATTTTCATTTGATTCCTTCACTTTTTAAAAAACGAACGAATCCGCCAAATTTAACATAATTAGTTGTTATATAATCATATATTTTCGATGGTCAGATAAAAAGTTTCCATTCTCCGTTTTATTATTTCTTTTTGACTTATTTTATTTAAAAAAATCGATCGTCATAATTCTAAGCTCAATTCCTTATTATCACTAAAACGTGCCATATTTGTATATATAAAAAACAAACTTTTTTTTAAAAAATATCTAATTAACGAGCAAAACGTGTCACATCCCTGCCTCTACGCGTGAATACGTCACGCAAAACGCATCGATAATTGGAATGGCTCTCTTAAATGAAGGAGAGAGAGAGAGGGAACACCAAGAGCAAGGGATCATTAGAGGCAGATCGCGGCGAAGTGGCTCGTTTGTCGCCTTCCCGTCCTCCTAATTGCAAGATCGGCGACAATTGGTTTGAAGTGAAGATGAAAAAGAAAATATCCATTTCTTTTTCTGCAACCAGTTTCGCGTTATTTTAGCATTGTAAGAAAAACCCTTTAATTTACTATCACAGTGTGATGGTAAAAGTGCTGCCATGTGCTCTTCAGTGATATGGTGCAAAGTGTAGTGCGTGGTACCGTCGAGATCGTTTGCGTAACTGGCAGTGATTGGATGGGCTCATCTCCTCTGTGTAAACGCGATTTGGTGTAAGTATAATTAAAGTGACTCGGCATGTCGTGAAAACATAAATTTGCTTTAAAATAAACATTATAACACTGTAATGTAAAAATCAACCCAATATGTGCTGTAATTTCAGATAATTTTTTTACAGTGTTTGAATGACCATTTTAGGCGTCATGTAGGGCAGATGGGTTAGTAAGAAAGGCATTTTATATGTCCAGCCAATACATTTACCAAGGCTCCACGAAAAGTCCTTTCAGCATTGAAAAAGTAGACTAGATTTAAATTCTGAAGCTTACTTTGAGAGAAAATATCAATAAAAATTTATTAAACCAAGTTAAAACTCTTTCCTATTTAAAAAGTAACAATATTATATTTAAATAGACTAGTGGCAGAACCTTAAAAAGTTTGGGGTGACTTGTGTATCACTTTTAAAATTTGATTTTTGTTTTATGACATGTTTACTTTCTCCATGGAAATAACGAAAACAAAGACTATCTATTATATCTTAAATAACTTGTTTTCACCTTTTATTTTAAAGGGGTGCTTTCAAATCACCTTTAATTGAGTCGTGACTAACATTGCGTCTTTTCTTGAGAGTTGTTTTCATATATTTTTTAAATCTTTGAAGCGTTTCTGTGTTTTAACTGTATAATCACTTGGATTCACTGATAATGAACATCCTTTAATAACTGCAACCGACTGTAATGAGCTGTTTTGATAAGTGGAAGAGAGCCATTTGTGGAAATGGGGAGGAATTAAATGATTTAAATGACTCGGATAATGTGTAATGAAATTTTGGAGATGGGAAATATTTAGCAAAATTTGGGTGGTTAGTGTTATTTTAGAATTGCTACCAATTAGAGAAAGTGTTTTAAATTAAAGCATATCAATATTTATAGATTTTTTTTATTTCAAATTAATATGTAAACTTTAAATATGACATGAGCGACTAATTTTTAATTTTTTTTACATTTCAAATATTGGAACAGCTATAAAATAATGGCCTGTATCGATTTGGCGATTTTAGTTTGCCTAGCAACGAAAATGCCCAAATGAGGTAACCATTTGACTTCAAATGAGGTAAACAAATAAGGTAAACATTAGACTTCATGTTTCATGCAACTCGATAGATTAAAAATATATAAGTAAAATTTTCAAGTTCGCCAAGGGTAAACAAAGAACAGACCTGCAATTATATCATAGATGTACCCAAATTTTAAAAGTGTGAAAAATCAAATTACAAAGAAAGTATAACCCGTTTGCTGCAGCACTATGACAAGTGCAATTAAAACTGTTTGAGCTGTATAAATCATACTGCCATGGGAGTAAATGATTGAAATCATATTTACATGACCAATTACCCATACTGTTTGCTGATCCAGAGATTAAGCCATAATCAAGATTGATCACTTATCACGCCCGGAGCTTACAAAATATAAATTACGCATCTACACAAACAAAACCATCAAAAGACAATGCCCCAAGCAATAAATCAAACTATTATCCACACTTAACAACTCATTTTGAGGTGTAATTAGTGTTAATGCTGCGGTTTAAGGAAAGTGTCGCCAAGGTCATGCCAATCGCCTCCCACAACGCCACCAGAAGCCGCCAAACCAAAACCCACATACAAACCACTTAACGATCAGATAAGGCACCGACAGACGGGAAAATGCAACGTAATAAGAAAGGGCGGAAGTCACCTTTTCTATCATTATTACTCGAGCCGAAACACACATTTCTACGATAAGAAACGGCAGCACCAGCGAAGCGACACCTCGCAATAAACGGATAGAAAGGGGAGAACTGTTTGTTGAATTTTGTCGGTTCTTTGATTTAAAATCTACTGTTTATTATATTTTATTTGTTTGTAAAATGTCTCTGAAAGCGTTTGTTGTTCTGATTATTATATTTTTTTGCATCGTTCTCCCTATAAATTTTATTTCATATTTCTGAAATTTTCTTCCTTTCCTCTCGCATACACTCTTAAAACGAACGAGCGATTTTAACTCAATCTGATTAATTTTCACTCCTCCAGTCTGGAAAATGCACTTCTCCTTTTGGAGTCGATCCTTAGTGTGTTAAACCTCCGATAAGATCACTCCAAACGAGTGATTTTAACTCAGTCAGAGTTAATTTTCACTCCTTTCCAGTGTCGAAAATGAACTTCTCCAACTGAAGTGGATTTCACTCATTTGTTTTAAGAGTGTAGGTACTTTAACGTTTTTATAGATCAATTTTTAAAGTTGCCATTTTGGACTTTTTTGAAATCATCTACTGCATATTTCCATTTAAAGTACTAAAATACGACGCCATATCTATTGGGAAGGACAGAGACTTAACATAGAGAAAAATACTAAAGAATCAACAAATTAAACACGGCATTCCAATTAGGAAAAATCCCCATACCACTTTGAGTTCAAAAGAAGGCCAAACAGATATTCATAGGACAGCAGCTTTGTTTTTAGTTTATTGGTAATGGTTCATTGAAAAAAAAGTGGGAGGTTGTTTTTAAGAATACAAGACTTTCTTTTATTTTTTTCAAACTGTACCAAAAAAACATGAGGTCCCAATTTGCACATTGCTGGAAGTTGTCTTTACAGTAAGGATATTAATATGGGAAAGAAACACCTTCTACAGGGTATAAGTAATAGTACGTTAATTCCAACACCCAACAACCAAGCCATATAGAAATAATTCAATGTATCTTTCTTTAAAACAATTAATAATTATTTAACTTTAAATTCAATGAATAACGGGCAGATTTTTAAAAATATTTTTAAATAAGCAAAGTGTGTGCTTCGCATCTTTTCTCTCTTATCCCTTTCATACCGATATGTAAAAAAAAAAAAAAAACGCTAACAACTGCAACAGTTCTTCACAATGACCCTCAACAACACATCACCTCAAATTGTCCGAATGAAAAATCTGATCACGCTTGTTTCATCTTTAAAGCTCTTTCTTAACGCGCGTGTGCGCTCACTTGGGTGTCATTCTGTTTAAATGATGGATTTTTGAAGAGGCTATTGCGATGGAAGGACGCTTATTACACTGTTAAAAAAAATTACTGAATTTGAAGGAAAAAGCCCGGCAGCTGAGTTGGAGCCGGGCTTTTCCACGTTCCGTTAAGTTAATTTTCCCCGTTACGAAGTTCCGTTAATCTTATTCTCCCGTTATTAAAATTTTCCATTTTGAATTTTCCACGTATATTTACAGAAGTCCCGTTTCTCTTATTTCTTTGCTCCGTTATTAAAATTTTTTATCCATTTTGTACAGGGTGGACCCCAAAAGTATATCCCTAACAGTTAATGTTGTACTATTGGTAAGAACTTCGGCTTATTTAGAACAGGTATTTGACATAGTCGTGCTTAGTTTTGTTGGTTGGCTAAAATAAAGTCGTAACTAAAACTAAGCACGACTATGTCAAATACCTGTTCTAAATAAGCCAAAGTTTCCTTACCAATGGTACAACATTAACTGTTAAACTACTTTTGGCCATCCTGTATTTTCCTCCTCGTATCCACCGTAAATATAAAAATTAAAATTTAAAACCAGTCCATTATCTACAGAGATAATATAATTGTCAAAATTACATAATTTTTTTTTCAACTATAATAATAATCTAAACTATTTTAAAAGGCAACAAACTGTTAGATATTAAATTATAGTGATTTAGCACATTGACTTTACATATTAAAATTACTTTGAAAGAAAAACAGCAAGTTTCAAAAATGTAATGCATCATAAATACAAAAAATTAATTTATCTTTCAATGTAAAAGTAAAACGTTCTTGATTAATAACCAGAATTTAAGACACAAATTATGAATTGTAAAAAATATATACTTTTTAACGCATAAAGAAGTAGAGATTAAAGTTTTTCATACTGTTTTTCTTTTTTAGCAAGTAATAACTAAATAATTTTTATAATAATATATATGTATCGGTTGAATATTAGAAACCAAAGCAATTTACAGAAAACATTTTTATTTCAACAGAAGAAAGTATTACATTTACACTTACCATGATTAAATTTTTAAACAAAATAATCCAAACATTTCCAACTAAAAAAAATAGTTGTTCACAATTTTTCAACACACATATTTTAAAAACACTTTGAGCTTGTATATGTAAACAGATTGAACATTACTGTCTGTGAAAAAACATCGAAAGTGAGAATATCGAACCAAGCAATGCGACGATGGGGAGGGGGAAAAAACACTTTTAACAACTTAAATCCCTAAAAAAAATAATTTAATAACATAATAATCCAAGATAATATCCAACAAAAAATGTAGTTTCACTATTTCCAGCAACTACATATTTTTAAAATACACTTTGCGTGGCATTAAGTTTGAAAAATTTCTAGCATAATTTAAGTGATAAGACCTCGAAATAAATACAGCGAAAACCACGGTGTTCCTTTTGTAGAAAACGAAAGTAATGAGCAGGATGCTTGAACACCATCCACGGCTTTTCACTGCAGTATAACTTCGAACATGTTTATTTTTCTTTTCATTCAGTTAGAACATCATCTGTAGTCATAATAGTTCTGTACAAACAAATTTCTAAAATTCCGATTTCAGCTGCCGGTAAAAAGTCGTAACAAAATGTATGTTTTAAAATCATCCTCTTTAAGTTTGTGCTCGAAACATTCATCTCACAAAATCCTTTTTACAATTTTTAATATGTCTTTTAATCCATATTCTAATCACATATGGCTGATTCTTTCTTTTCTTTCCCGTCGAAATCATCGAGAGAAAAACGAAAAAAAGAATTATTCTTTTTTGCATAAAAAGAGGAGTTGACGCAGATACCATGCAATCTTCAAAAGTTTTTCCAAACGATTTACAAATATTTAAAGTTGCTTTAAAAACTATTTTTAATTATTTAAATTGTGTTCTAATCGTATTTCAGCAAGAACTTTGTTTGCTTTTACATATTGCCTTGCATTTTATTATACCTATTTTTATCAAACTGCTTGATAGAAAGTTTGCCGAAAACAAAGCATTCTTTGACTGCGCTAAAGCTCAATTCAAGAACGTACGTTGTTAAATTGGAACAGTGAAAAGCAGCTTGCAATAGTAAACAATAGTTATAATTTTGTTCTACAGATTCCTTTTTTTACAATATCTTAACATTTTCTAATAAAGACAATCAGTTTTGCTATTAAAAACATGCAATTTATGTTCTGAAAGGCAAAATTTAAAATTCGAGTTGCTTGTATACGTGCTATGGATTTTTTATTGTTTAGTGCCACAAACTTCAATAAAGCCAGCATTGTTTGTAAACACTTCGCGTCTAAAAACGGGAAAATTCCGTTTCCCCGCTCTTTACGGACATTTTCGTTCGGTTTACGGCCAATTTCCCGTTTTTAGAAGAAGAAAAACCGTTTAACCAGAAGAAACAAACCCGTTTTTCCAGTAGTTACCTTACCAACCGGAAAGTTTCCCCCGTTAAAATCATTAATTTTCTCTCCTGAAATTTCAGGTTTTTTTTAAACAGTGTATGAAGAAGTGTACGCTTCGCCAATCGACGCTTCGCCAATCGATTGATGTTTAGATCAGAATTTGCGTGCATTTATTTGATGATGCGTGGAATTTATTTGATATATTTAAATATCTTAATTTTGGGGATTCAGTTTTTGGGAAATGAAATGGAAAAATATGACAACTATGAAAAGAGTAGGCGAATTCTTAATAACTGTACAGCGATTTATTTTCGTACGCATCTTAATGATTGTACACCTAACGCTATCGTAACCTAGATATGCTGTTTATTCAAGACTAACTGCATTTCACGAAAGTCGTCCATAACTTATACTCTCTAAAAACTCATTTAATACGTAATAACTCAGTGTCTAAAAATATAAGTTATCTTAAATTGTAGTAATGGAAGGGGAACATCTACTGGTTAAACCCCATTGCAATCATTACCTGAACATTATAAAATGTGGGAACTAGAAACAGGTTAAAGTAATTATAAACTGAGGAAATGAAAATTATCAATGATTACAAAACTAATTCGTAGAGTGATTATTATGGTTTCTGTTAAAACCAGCATCTTGCAACTTTCAAAAGGTATTTGCAAAGCTTACATTTTCTTTATATTTTTGAAAATCTATATTTTTTGCAACAAAGTGTGTCTATAGATAAAAGGTCAGGCCACTTCATGGCGATTTCTTCAAATTGAATGTTAATATTTAACACTGTTCGACAAAAAAAATGCAGAGTGTTGTTGTCCGAACATACTTTTGTTGATTTTTTGCTCCTTTGTGTCCAATAATAGAGAAAGGACATTTTTATCCCAAGTTTAAATAGGGGAATTCATCAGAGATCACAAAAACCTGATTTTTTTTAAAGTTTTTAACGTTTTTCATAAAAAAACCGTGAGCCTTTTTTGACATTTTTTTTGGCTACAAAGCAACCTTCAAGTGGTTCTTACACTCTATATGCGGTGTTAAGGTGAGATACCGATGGGCCATTTTGGAACGTCAAACACCGCTCCAAAAACTGGCCCAAAACGCCATTTTTTTTATGTTTTTTTATGTTTTTTCGCGTGGTTACTTTTTTCGGCTACAAACAACCTGTAAAACACCTTCCTACAACTTGTTCAATTACCACAATATGGCTGTAAAGTGAGTACCAATGGGCCATTTTGGAACTCAAACCCGCTAAATTAGCGATTTCTGGCCCAAAACGCCATTTTTTTAATGTTATTTTTTTTTTCGCGTATGGAGCTATGATTACGTATCTGGATCTGCTTCGAGATAAAAAAAAAAACTAAATTATGAAACACCGAATAAAATGATAACATTTTAATATAAATAGCGTAACACATACATAGATACCCGTAATCATAGCTCCATTCGTCGAAAAAACATGAAAGAACTTCCAATAGAAATTGCATTTTGGGTCAGAAATCACTAATTTAGAAGTTTGTGGAGAGGTGTTGTAGAGTTCCAAAATGGCTCCATCGGTTCCTCCACCTCACTCACTTATAACACCCATAGCATAGTGGTAATTGAAACCAGTTGCAGGAAGGGTTACAGGTTGTTTGTAGCCACCAAAAAGTAACCACGCGAAAAAACAATGGAATAAACATCAAAAAATTGGCGTTTTGGCCAGAAATACGCTAATATTAAGAGAACAGTTATTAGGAGAGGTGTTTGAAGTTCCAAAATTGGGCCCACATCGGTACACACTTAACCACAATATCCACCATATAGAGGTAAGTATAACCGAGTATTTGCAGGTTGCTTGTATAAAAAAAAAAAGGCGTTTTTGTATGAAAAAACGTTTTAAAAAATCAGTTTTTTGATCTCTGATGAATCCCCTCTATTAAACTTTGGATATTAAAATGTCATTTCTCTATTATTGGAACCACCAAAGGAGCAAAAAATCGCCAAATGTAGCTTCGTTGACAAACACTTGCATTTTTTTTGGTCGGAACTGGGTGGGCTGAGTGGTGGAGTAGGAAGGGTGTTATCAAAAGCCGCCAATGATTGTACCGTTCGCCTATCTATACATTGGAAAATATGATTTTTTTTCAACTAGGATCTTCAAATATACCTTCCCGAAACAGAAATCATTTACTTTATAACTCCACCCAGATATTGATAACTACACCATGAACATAATAAGGGGGAGAAGGGGATGTAGTATAAAAGGCACCCTGCCAACTACCCTGAATACCACAACCAGGCTCCATTGTGACACTACCCATCTTTCAATTGCTCAGCACTCCGCCCCTCAAATTCATATTTATAATCCATCTACTCACTATGATGACCCCACACGACCAATGCAAACCCACTTTTTTCCAATAAACCTGCATAGGTGTTCATCGTGGGGGAAGTAGGATGGAGGTAATGGTTTGCAACGAGAAGCCGTTGAGCTTTTCGATGGCAGGCCCGATTCCCGCCAAGATACGCCTGGCGAAATATTTGGCGTTATTCCATTGGGAAATTGACGTTGATTCGTGGCGGTTCTATTCCTAATTATTTTTATTTTTTTGTTCTTTTATATCGAATTGCTTTTAAATATTTTATTAGTTTGCATTTGGGGAAAAATTATAAATGCATATTTGAACTACGATTGGCTACTATCAGAAACGTATATCGAATAGCCTAGAAGCTGACACGCGTAGAACAATTTTTTTAATGAAATTTAAATCTTATTTAAATGAGAAATTTCTATCACCTTGTAATGATTCAATACCATGCTAGTCCACAAACAAAACAAACTGCCATTCTTTAAGTTTTCATTTTAAGAGTTAATTGAGATCTTTAAACCAACTTTTAAAACCATTATTTTAATTTTATAGAACTTTACAGAACAAACTACCGCACTGTTATTTGAAATCTCATTGACAGCTGTTTGCATTGAAAACTACTTCTGTTTGGCGTCCCCCCTAACTCTCTTTTTAAGTTTACAGAACTCAAAATTACAGCTATTTTTTAGTTTAAAGAACTTTAAAATACAAAACGGTACATTACTATTTAAATTTTATTGACAGCAGTTCGTTTCAGAAGCTGTTTTTGTTTGGCCTCCTCCTCTAACTCTCTTTTTAAGTTACATAACTTAAAATTACTGCTGCCATTTTAAGTTTACGGAACTTTAAAATACAAAACGGCACATTACTATCGAAAATTTTATCTACAGCCGTTCGTTTCGGAAAATATTTTTGTGTGGCTTCTTTCTTCTTTCTTACTACTAACTCACTCTCCTCTCTTCCTTTTAAAAAGTTTCAGAACTTAAAACTACCTTTTTTACCCAACAACACCCATTATTACAAGTTTACAGAAACCAAAATGGCTCGTGCTATTACGAAATCTCATCGACCAGCCATTCATCGGTTCTGAAGCTCTTCGGCATCGCATCCTCTCATCCACTAACCTCCCCCATTCTTTCTATGGAAACGGGAGGATGCATCGAGGGGATTATTAATACAGAGGGGTTGGCCATGGCATATGAAAAATAGGTGTATCGTGTTACCCTTGTTTCTACAACGCTCCCTCAAACCCCTATATATCTTAATATAGTGGGTACTTACGTACGTGAAAGCTGTGAAAGTTAACCACCACAGCGCCAGCTTCTCTGGTACGAGGCTGCAAGACTAAAAAATGGGTTCAATTTTACATTTGGAAATATAGAGGAATGGTGTAATCATAATAGACGACGATGATGACGGGAGTGTAATTACCGAGGTGCTCATTGTTTCAATTTTTGCAATTTGCGACTTCATATACTTAAATATTTTTTGAAATTTCCATATATTTTTTTGTAGTTTAAGTATTTTTTATTAAACATACTGATTTAAAAAAAATTAAAAAAAATTATTTATATTAATAAAATTGTACCCAATTAATTACTAACCAAATTTTTAATCAAAAATAATATCAACAGCATTATAAATACTCACAATATGAAAAACTCAAAAAAAGATCTAAAAAATCATAAAAAAAATTAACAAAACAAAAATAACTACAATTAAATCTAATCACACAAACCACTCCATTCAAAAAACTCACCATCACCAAAAAAGTTTTTGAATATTTTTTTGTTTACAACTTGTAAATACATATTAAAATATCCCTTAAAACCCCGTATTATTTGCAAACAATAAAATCTGAAATCTTTACTTTAAACATGAAACATATAGCGATAAAAAGTGTCTCAAAAAAAAATTCTATAACTAATCCAAAAAATTCTTAAAAATTCTATTCAAAATTTTTTTAAAACCACTCCTTAGTTATTTTATACTTTGCTAAAAATTTCGAATTTATTGTTAAATTCTAAATATACTTACTAACAACTTATGCATATTCTAAAAAACATCTACTTTAAATAAATTGATTTAATTGGAAAAAATAAATTCAGAAAACATAGTTAAACCTGAATATCAACTTCATGAATTTAATAAAGATTTTAAAAATCAATATGAGAAAAATCAAAAATTTGGTAAAAAGATAATAATTATTTTTTAATCTTTTTTTAAATAAAATTAATTGGACAGTTTTTTTGTTTTTTTAGATGTATTTTGAAGCATATTTGAAAATATATAGTTATTTAGTGTTGATTCTGTTTAAATTTTTGTTTAATATGTTTTTTAAAATATTCGGAATCGTTTTATAATAAACGAATTTATAATAATAGTTAGTAATTAAAATATGATAACTATTTTTTGTTCTCAAAGAAAAAAAATATATTTATGTGTTTTCATTAGACAAAATTCGTTATTTTCTTAATTCAAAGTTAAAAATATTGTTTCATAGTTAATCTGCTTTCAACTTTGAACACTAATTTTTTCTACTCTTTCTCAAACACTGAAAAAAAAAAATTCATCGCTTTTTCACAGAATAAATTGTATAGACTTAACTCAACTCAATCATCCATATTTGGAGGTGTGACTCGTCTGTTATAAAAAGTATCCAGTCCTATGAATGGAATTGAATCTGTTCTGGAAGAAGAATTTTTTGTGAGAGTTAAAAATCAGTCGTTGAACTGAGCGAAACTTATTCTTCAAGATATCGCACTTATTTCTGAATTGAGACCTAGTTCGTAATGTTAACAAATTTGTATTAGAGAAGGAAGACAGAGGAATTTTTTGGAATGTAAAAGAAAAATCTGAGTATATACTAAAAAATTATATTTAATTATATAAATAATTGTAAACATATTTCAGTCTACATTAAATAAACAATAAAAAAATCCACTTAAAATGCAAAAGAGTGAAATCACTCTAGAAAATACTCGATTTTATATGTAAAAGACTGAGTTTTTTTAATCACTAGTTTGGAGTGTTCCTGTCGAAATAGTATACAAAAAAGTATCAGTCCTATAGGGAAAGTGCATTGTCGGGTCACTGGCGGGAGAGTGAATATTAAACTTCATGGTGAGTTAAAATGCTCGTTCATTCAGTAGTGGTTAATCTGACGAAACTATATTTTTTTCCTCCCAAGCAAAACTATATATTTTTTCTCTCTCTTGGACTAAATATCGAGCACAAAATAAATATTTAACAACGTTAAAACAAGCTGAAAAAAATATTCGGTTGAATTAAAATAATATAAAAGTGTATTCAGGCCTTAACCCTTTTTGAATCTCTGAATAAGCTATGAAAGAGTGAATACATTAATGTTATTATATTCCCATATTATTCACATTTTCATTATAGTCTACATATTCCATACCAATTCAAACGATGCGTTAATTAAAAAAATTTCTTTCGAAATAAGGAAAATTAGAATCAAACGCCAATTTCCTCATCAGTATGGCTGAATACTCGAAAAAAAAAACAATTAATTCTCAGTGATTTATGTGAAGTGGGTTATCCTTTCAACATGGAACTTTTTCTCACGTGTTTTAATGGCCATTGGTGATATGCACGAGGGATTAAAGATCTGTCTTTTTTCTGTAAGAGAATAATAAAAAGATTTATTTGCTTTTGTTAAAATAAGAGTAGGTTGAACGATATTTGGGAGATCAGTTTTTTTATTAATGGATGATTTATTCCGATTATCTCAGTAGAAAATGGGAACGACCTGTGCTATGATGTTAGAAATAATGCCTTTGTTCTATTACTGTTCAGACTTCAATGTATGCATGAGTTCATAGACTTTTTTTGCCTTTATTTGCATTAATGTTAAACATTACCAAGTAATGCAAGGCAATCGTGTTGTACATTGAAATGTTTTCATTCAAAAATGTTAATGTTATAGTAAAAAAAGTGATTTGTAAGAAAAATTAATTGCAAAGTATAAGTAATTTGTAAGTTTTAAAATATTTCTGTAAAATTCGTTCTCCAAATAGTTATAAAGTTTCAGTATTCCAGTTCAATTTCAAAACTGGCAAGAGGCAGTTTGCGATCTTATCTAAAGATGGCTAAGGTATAAATTAGCATGAAAAAATTTGGTTGAAGAATAAGATGACTACCATGGATAAGATCCTCAAAACCAATGCCACCACTACTTGGTGTTGTTTGCTTGATTGAGTATTTTGGGTATGTGGAAGATCCGATTTTCTGTTTGCTTTTAAAAATGAAAATACATTATGTGATTTGTTAGCTTCTTTAAAATATACCAAAATAAAAGTATAAAAAAAGGCAGCTTTCCATTTTTAAAAATATTAAACTTTCCGTTTTTAAAAAAAATATTTTTTTAGTCTTTTTAAAAAAATTTCCGTTCTTAAAAAAAATAATAAACTTTTCGTTTTTAAAAATAATAAACTTTCCCATTTCTATAATATCAGTTATTTAATTTATTAAATATTTGCAAACAAATTTACCTTTTATCTAAGTAAACAATACCTTATTCTTTTTTAATGAAGGGATTTCAGATTAAAATAAAAATGGCGATTTTTTCACATATAAGAGTGTATTTTTATCTTTTAAGCAGATTTGGGGTATTTACTTATAATTGGCCCATAAACTTTCAATCTATTAGAAGACTATAATCGCGATTGTTTTTGCTTGCCACATATTATTCAGCTCCAATTAAATCAACCAAAAACCAATTAAAAAAGGCTCTTTGAATAGGTTAACCAGCCAACATTAATCAAGTCAACAAGTATCAAACGCCGTTATCTCGGACACGTTTCATTTGGAACATAACTATTTTGAAAAACACGAAATATTCAAATAATCGCGGGCATCCGTTTTCAACACAGAAACGGAATTTTTTAGCGTGAAATTGGAGAGATTTTGTGAGGAAACGTGGAAATAACGTGTGTGGATAACATTAAAGTTTTTTACTATTATGAACCTTGTCGGAAAGATGAGTTTAAGCTAATGTATTACGCTGTTTATTTCAAATTGTAAGCAAATGGAACCGTTCTTATATAGATTCGTATTATACTTTAAGCACAAAAAAGTAGGATGTTTGATGTAAAATTAGCTATTACAAAGCAATATATTACGATTTACTATCTGATTGTTTATGTGTAAATAAATATTTTCTTATATTTACCCTTATTAAGCTTATTCTTGATAAGTTTAGAGTATACAGTTATTATTATTTCAAAAGAGCTTTTTAATTTTTGTAAAATATCGTTTTTTATTGCTTTTTTTTCGTTATTAATTTTAAAACATGTTGTAGTGTCAAATATCAACCCCGTTGCTATATTAAAAAAAACCATTACAAATAATCACCAAGTAAAATTTGTCAAAAAACAAACATTACAAACAACAAGTATATTAAGAACATAACAAAAAATTGAACTATCATTTGAAAAATTTGTTTTACTAATGCAGTTTACGGAATGACATTATCATAGATTTAATTTTGCATGTACTTTTTTTATTGGCTTTAAAGTTACAGTTTGTAATTTTACTGAATGTCATGGAATTTTAAGAAGTGAAAATAAATAAAGCATTTTCAAAAATACGTTGTTACGTATGTCATTTAAACAAACGCCGATAAAACGGACATGATAAAACCAAACTACTGATACGACGAACTAAATTTTGTTCCGTCCTTCTTGAAAGGCTTCTGAATCCCTTCTGATATGACAAATTACGCTTAAAACCAAGCACATTTGGTAGATTCAATTGTATTCTTTTTAACGAGGTTTGACAGTATTACAAAACCAACTTTATAAATAAGGCCCAAATGCCAAATAATAACTAGTGCAATTTACATGAATAATCAATTTTATGAAATCACTCAAAGCAAATTATCCAAATGCATATTAAGCATCATAAAAAATATATTCATTTCGGAACGTTTTTTACTTTAATATTTAATATGTTTTCAATACTAAAAAAAAGTGGGAACGTCAATAAAACATATAAATGCAAAAACCCTTGTATTTAAAACAATAAATAAAATCAGCCTATTTGGTAATTAAAACAGCAAAAAAAAACACGATAAAAAATTATTAAAATAATTTATACTAGCGGAAATAGAACAATGGCGCTCTCTTGGTTACCTAAGAATCTAACTTTAATCATATCACCTGCTCAGTAACTTGTAACTAAAAAAAATTAGCAGATGCAAAGTCACAAAAACAAAAGAGATTATTCTTTTTAATGGATAGTAATTTTTTTTTTTAATAAATAATGAATATTTTTATATAGTCGTAGTTATTGTTTTTCGATCGTTGCAAAATGTACTTTATTTTATAACGAATTATATCTTAATCATGTTAATTATTGATAAGGGGACGCTTTGTGTATTAAGGAGGATCGTAAATACAAGGATGTGGAAATACCGTTTAGCGTTTTATTTTTTTTTTTGTATTTAATTCAAACTATCTTAAGTTATTGCATTTTGGAAAATGCATGTTTTCTCTATATAGCATTAATTCCATAAATTTTGTTTTGGTCATGGGGATACGACAATATCTAAATATGGTTTTAATTTTTAAATTTGCACTAACAGGGGTGTTTTGCACAGATTGTAAAATGATTCCACATATCTTAATTAAACTAAACGTTTTGGGGATAAAATATTATATTTAATATGGAATTGACATTGCCTGTAATAAAATAAGTTATTATTTATTATGGTAAAAATAGTGCTATTTAACGTCATGTAAAGAACTCTTGTGAAACAGTTTGCAAGAGATATTTATGAAACTTAATAAATCCTTAAGAAAGAGCAATTTTAAAGTTATGCCAACGAACATCAATCCTTCAAAAATAAATCTCCAGAGATTTCCACTTTTTTCGGTAGAATGAAGTCTGGTACAATACTTACGATAACTTACGAAAAACTTGCATTTCTACTAATAATAAAGATACTACTACTATATGTTTCATAAGATTATTTTTTAAAAATAAGTAATTGCATTTTAATAAAATTTTGAAAGTATATAATTATATAAACAATTTATTACAGAGAAATTATCAAAAGATGAGTAAGCGTTGAATTTTTATAAATTTTGAAACTTGTTTAATTTATTTATATCTTAAATATTTTTTTAGTTTATTTAAATTCACAGTTTGAAGTTTTTATGCTTCCATTTTAAACCCTAAAAACGTAATTTTTTAACAAACAAGGGACATATTTAATATATTTAATTCCTAAATTCCAAATATCCCAATTCCAAAATTGCACAAATATCTATACATTAGTTCTACACCTATTTCAAGTTATAAATATCAACCGCAAAACTCATTTTCATCTTTCTTTATATCAAATAATTTCCAAGTATCACCAATCAGATACATACAGAAGAAAAAAAATGTCTTGTACAGGTGTCCTTCATCTAAAATACCCATTTTAAATACCATCCACAACAAAACCTACAAACAAAAAGAGGCCATTCGCCCATTCAAAACGGACAAATCCTTCTTTAATTCCGGTTCGAAGGACATCTCCGGCGCCGAATGGGTCTTCCAGGCGACTGCACCATCAAAAAGACCCGATGCACATGCACGACCCTTCAAACGTTCAAAAATTTGCACCCCCACCTCAACGCTCGGTTCATTTAGAGAACTTACACCGCCTCGGAAAACGATGAGGCTCATTAACAGCTTTTTCGAAACCCCATTTTTTTAACCTCCCATACCTTGTACAGCTATTTGAATGTAGTTTTGTGGAGGCAATTAGAAGTGGTTTAGATCAGTGTTTTGTTTTTTTGCTGTGTGTGGTAGAAGTGTGTGCTTTTGAAAGTATAGATGCGGGGGTTGAGTCGTTTAGTTATTGTTGTAATTTTTTTTTCAGCATGATTAATTTAACCCTGTATTGGATTATTTTTTTTTCATCATTCTTTTTATTTGTATCTTTTATACTCAAACATTATGGGTAATTACTGAATAAAATATTAACTGCATTGGAATTTAAGTAATTTCAATTTTAAAATTGTTGCCATTGTGGCAAAAAACCAACTAACAAAAATTCCAATTTTGTTAAGAATGATTAGAGAGAGAAACTACTAAATATGTATTTTAAAATAACATATATTGTCCAGAGGGAGCTCAACTTTAATAGAATAAAGTGGATTATGGTTAATTGTTGCCATATGTCATCAGTATGCATTAGAGGGTTTAATAGAAAGTAGTTTTTTTCCTCTTCCACTTTGACTACTTACTTCATCTTTTTGATGTGAAGACTCTTTCTTTTTCTCACCTACCTTGTACAACAATTATTAATGTAGGTTTGTGATACAATTAGAAGTGATTTGGTTTGTGTTTTTTTGTTGATGAAGACCCTTGTGTGGAAGAGGTTTGTCATGAACAGTATGGGATGGTGGGAGTTATTTAATAGTTGCTTTGAATTTCTTGTTTTTGTTTTTTTCAGCCAATATCATCCATAATAACATATAGTAAATTCTTTCTCTTAACCTTTTTTATATGCTGCTGCTCGGATTTACCTTAAGATCTTCCTCTTTTTATTCACTATCTATTCTTATTATTTACTACATTGTTAGAGGTTTATTCAACCCCTTCTGCGGGATACAACAAAAACAACATTACATTATATTCTAACTAATTTCCTTCGAAATAGGGCATACATGATAAGTGTTTACCTTTAAAAGATTTTGACCATCTACGTTATTGGAATAAGATTCCCATCCTCCAATCAGCTTTTTTCAATGTTTAGTTATTTTAAATGGTTATCAAGTAATACAGTGGTGGAAATTGATTTATGAAAACTAACATTTCTTTTCACCACGATATCGGCCTTTGTATTATCGCGCTAACAATTCAAATTTTGTTTGTTGAGATATTCGAGCACAATTAAAGTGAAATTTCCACACATAATTTTTTTCAAAAAATGATATTAAATAAAAAATATATATAATTCTTAGTTTTATAAAGCATGTCAAATGATGGAAATTGGATTTATGATACTTAAATTTATTTTGCCCACAGGTACCAAATATTCTTTTTAACTAGTTTCTTTCATTTGAAACTTACAGGGTGAGCTTACTATCAGTGTTTATAAATAAGATTAAGGCCAAATTTGTTGAAATTTATCTGTTTTATTCCCATTTTACTAAATAGAGAAACGCTTGCGGGACTGCCTGAAACCAAAAAGGTAAATTAAATGACTTCATTATATAATATTGTAACCAAATCTGTAAGAGAAATAAGCACTATTAATTTAAAAGGATCAATAAATATAATTCATAAATTATTTAAAGAATCATTCTGACTTCGGCGTGCCGGCAAAAACCATCATTAAAAAAAGGTGTTGTTGTTGGGTAACCTTCGTGGGACGAGGGAACAAAAGCAGGATTTATTGGACTGGTTATCCCAATAAAGTTACCATTTGTGTCAGCATTTGTGCATTGCAGGGCGAATTTGTTATGAACAATACACTTCCTGTAACTCCTCAGAAGAGTAGGACAAATATTGATATCGGTCGTCGAACTTGGAAAATGTTCCAAATGAAGGCTTGGTCCAAAGCGTTCTTGCTTCTTCACAATAAGAAACAGGCTATTAAAATATGCGTCCGTAACTACATGAAAATGGATTTTGAGGTGGGGGTGGGGGTGGAGGGAGAGAAATTTTGAAAAATAGTGACATTTGCTGATGTAAAAAAAGTTTAATTTGGATGGACGTGATGGTTTTAAAAATGTTATTGAAAGGATTCTTCCCGGAAATAACTAAGATCTGTCTTCAGCAGAAATGTTAGTGGTTGGATGTACAGTTTTTATGGTATTGGGTCCCGCACTATCTTATGATTTGAAGAAACAAGGTTATGTTTCTGATAGTTTGCTGACAAACATCACTTTATTCGCAGATTATTCTAGAAAATTTTGTTAATTCCTTTTTGCGTTTGCAAAACTTTGCTTTTGATTAGATTTTTTATGCATGAAAATGCAATGTATCCACATTTCAAACGAAATTAAAGACGGTTTAATGAACTACAGTGTTGTTCATTATTAGATCATCCTGCCAATATAGGCCCCATGACTTAAACCCACAAGAATAATGTTCTGAGATCAATTGGTTTGAATAAATTTACTCAATTGGATATGGTTTTAATGAAAGTGTGCATCAGTTATGGAATAGAAGGACTTAATCATTAAAAACTCTTGACAAAAGCTCTTGACCAAAACTTGACCCAAAGTTTTGTTTTGTCTGATGAAAAAACAAAATAAGGAATACATTAGCGACAAAAAATAAGTTTTAGACAGTTATTAATTGAGATTGATATGCAAAAAGTTCATAAATCAATTTTCCCTATGCAAAAACTAAAATGTCAAACAAAGATAAATTGTTTACGAATTATATAAAAAATTTTATTTACGTGTATAGTTTATAATGCAAGGCCTGTATTATAGGTATATTAAAATTTAAATCGATAATAAATGCATTTAATAAAGAAATACCTTTTAAAAAAACTGTCCAGCCTCATAAATCAATATTTCCAACCACTGTAGGTATAGATAATTAATAAAAAGTGGTGTTTGTTACCTTCTCGTTCTGGTAGGCATGTGACGGCGATTGAACTCGGGTCTCCTTGAAAGAACCGTAACGTGCGGAAGGATGGAGTAGGGCAGCTTCATTATATGTCGTTACGCCCCCACCAGAGGAACCGGGGCTGGTACTTGTGGCATCGAGTTCAGGATCGTCTGTGTTATCAGCACAATAAGAACAACAAGGAAAACGTTGTTGATAACGAGCAGTATAAAATGCACAAACAACAATTACTAATTTTTGTCTGGTCTATACACTGCCAAGATAATCGCCATTTTGTTGGCCGGTTGTTTATGGAAGCAAGAGTGATCATTGTTGTTAAAAGAGATTATTGATAGGGCGATGGTCTTATTGCGTCCAAAAGAGACATTTGAAAGTCTTCAGTGGAGCTAAAAGGCAACAAGTCTTATTTCCCATAAACAATCTTTTATATCCAGACATTTTAACTAAGGATTTTTTTTTGAATCATAATAAAAACAAGCATTAAACTTACCTACATACTTTATTTAGCATAGTACCACAATATACAAGATTTTAATCATTTAGGGTTTGTTCTTTGTATTGTACTAATGAAACTCTAATAGCTTAATTATTTGTAAATTTTTTAAATTATTTTTATAAAAAAAAACTTAAAATTAAACTTTTATATTTTTACATATTAATAGTCAAGGTAAACCAATTCGTAGGTCTTATTTAATCAGTAAAAAACAACTGGTATTTTTTGAATAAAATAAAGGCGGCCAAAAGAAAATTATGCTTGGGCCTTAAGATTTTACGTGATACTAATTATGTAACTTGAAACTATATTTAAAATTTTTTTTCTTAGTATATACTAGTAAATAATATCGATATCCTACCATTTCAGAGAGTTTAGGTTTTTCAGACGAACCCAAATCTGAAGGCCCATTTCACTAATAATTTACAATATGCAATGCATACAGTATACTTTTTCTTAGTACCTTTTGTTTAGGGCCATCATTCACACTACAATCACCCGACGTAGGTTATTTTGGACAAATTTCGGCTATTTATACTTACTTCCCAGAAACAATCCCTCCCCATAAAGAATACACATCTCCAAGTTTGGCGTGAACTACGATTTTTTTTATCGCTCACGTTGTCTTTTTTATTGTCACTGCCTTGAACCTTTCCTAAAGCAAGAGAAGCGTCCATCCTATAAAAACGAAGAAAAAGTCGTATCTGGGTCCTGCTACACAACACAGACTGAATTTGTGATTTACAATCTGATCAAAGCGTACATGGTTTTCCTTTTTTTTTCCTCTTTTTTTTCGCCTTTCGGTTATAACTCCGTTTTTTATTTACGATTACAGTCCTGGCCCCGGACAGACAGTTTCTATCACAACCGGCCCATAAATGACTTGTTGTTTTTTTTTTTTTTTTTGTTTATTCCACGCACTTCATGCATTCACTCGAACACGGTGTCTGTGATTTGTTGGGATGGCACTAAAGTCGGCTTTAAAGGTCTTCCTCCGCGTAACATCCTCTGTCTGAATTTCGAGTAAAAAAAAAATTAAATTCTAGGTGTCTGAGCTACAGAAACGCCTTGGGGAATAAGTGTGCCAAGAGGATTTTTGTCCTATGCCCTCCGCACAGGTCCCCAGACAAGGGAAGTACCCATCCTTTTTTTCGTGAGACACCCATGCACTGTAAAAAAAAACCCTGTTGTTTTCTACAGTTGAAAAACTGTCAACTTTGACCCCAGTGAATTTCTTGTTTTACGCCCTTTTAATAACTTTTTTATTAACAGTTTAAAACCTAATTTTGTTATATAAAAAACTGTAATTTAAACAAGGAGAAAACTGTTAATTTAGCAGGGAAAAACTGTTATTTAACAGTTTCTCCTTGCCCAAAAAAAATACTCCTCTTTGCGACAAGTAAATACTTTGTGCACATCGGTCATAATAGGCTTATGTACTTCTTAATGAGGATTAGCCCTGGGCAAGGTATGACCGATGGACCCCGTGACCCTTTTGATCCAGAATTTTTTGTTTTTTAGGGGCTGCTAGCCCAAGTACAGATCAGCCTGCTACAAAGTAATTACTCTGTCGCAAGGCTAGTATTTGGTATTAGTGCCCCTTCATTTAAAAGATAATCTTAGGTATTAAAATCTAGTCTTAGTACTCCTTTTCACATCTGATTCATAGAAAAGTTTGGTATTCCGACTGACAAAATAACAGTTATCCTTCTCCTCAGTTTTACCCTGACAAAATAAATTTTTGGGTCCACATTGTTTATTATATCAATCCCCCTGTTAAACAAGATAAATATCAGTCACTTTCTGCCTTGGCCCTGTAGAAAAAATTAAAGATTTTCCTGTTGAAAAATCAACACATTTTTAAAATATTTTCGAAAACTATCGAACAGTTTTTTAACTGTGGTAAGCAGAGTCATAAATTCCATGATCCAAAGTTGACCAAACAGTTTTTTATTAACTTTAAATTGCTAAATTTTTATATAGCAGTGTCAAGCAGTTCTAAAATATGACAGATTTCATATCTGCAAAAACCTTTAAATAAAACAAAAACCCCTATGTAAAATATATGTTCCAATTTAATTGACCCACCTCAATAATAGTAAAATTTTAGCAGCTGAACTTCAGCTCATGATATTAGCAAAAATAATTTAAATATGTGAAAAAAAACAGTTTAAGCAAACTATTACAGTTCTTTCCAATTTAATCATAACTATTTCTCTTGACATGTTACACTGTATGCATACCAAATGTACCGGCGGAAGTGTCTGCCAACGCGGATCCAGTTGGAGCAATGTTCAAGACCCACGTCATTCATGTATAACTTAATAAATATCCTGTAATTATTCAGCATGTTCAATACCACTGCTACTGACAGAAAAATATTGAAAAAGTCAAAGAATGCCCCGCTCAAAAGAAAGTCTTCGAGGTTGTGTCTTTGGTCAAATATATAAATGTTTCAAGATATTTCTTTTTATGTTCCTTGTTATGAACATAGTCTTTGAATTATGTTTTTGCTAAGAACATTTGATTTGTTTCTGAAACTAGTTTGTTCTAAATTGTTGTGCTCGTTACATTTCTGAATTTAAGTTAGAATAATGTGAGGAAAAAAAATTGAGTTAGAATTATGTGAGGAAAAAAATTGATTTAGTAATTGTTTTTTGCTTAATCTAATTTGTTGTGCTCAGAGTGTTACATTCGGAATTTAGTACACAGAGTTCGAATATTGTCTAAAAAAAAACGATAAACAAAAGTGATGGTACATGGACCATGTTTCAAAAGACATATAAAACTATTATCAAAGATAAACGAACATATACTTAGGCGAAACCAGAACATCTGAAGTCCTCCAATTCACCTGTCTGGTCCGAAGTTTTCCAGACCCAAGTAAAAAAAAAAAAACATTCACTTTGGGAAAATCGATGAAAAGCAAAGGAGGAAGAATAATATCTCCTTGCATAGTCCAAGACTTTCAGGAATAAAAACGTGATTTCGTTGGCCTGAAACGAACAGTTCTGAAGTCCCCAATTCTCCTGTCTGGTCCGACGTTTCAGACCAAGTAAAAAAAAAAAAATCACTTTGGGAAAATCGATGAAAAGCAAAGGAGATGAGTAGGGATATCTCCCTTACACCTCAGTCCCCACCCCCAAGCCACGGCAACCCCCCGTAACCTAGTAGCTTAATTCTTGTCCGCGAGCGCTCCCACCCCACTGCCTCCCCCATACGATAAAAGAAGAAAAACAATTTGGCATTTTGGACTCTGGGTCTCCCCCCCCCCCCCCCCCCCCCGCCCCCCCCCCCCCCCCCCCCCCCGAAAACGTATATTTTCCTCCCCCCCCTGGTCAATTTAAAGTTCCTCCTAACTACTCCAACCTCATGGACAAAAACACCCTCACCATGGGACTTTAGAGAGACTTTAATACTAGATATTCGCTTTCCATCAAAAAGAAAAACTCGAAGAAAACTTATTATTCCTGTGTTTTCCATCCCAGTTTCTATCGCATGTTGATGGGACACATGAGTTGACATCGCACAAAGCTGTCCGTCCGTCCTTGGCTAAGATAACACTAGGAGATACTCATCTCCTGAAGGTTAATAATGATGATTCTCTTGTTATAACGCGACTCGCAGTTCCTTGATCGCATTGTGTGATAGTTGGGATGCGCTTTTGCCGCCAATTAATATTAGTGGTGAGGAATAAATGTGACATCGATATGAATGTATGTAAACGTTGAAAGATGTTTTCGATGATGGCGGTTAAGATTATTGTATTTAAGCGGTTTTGAAAGTGAAAACAATGAGGATAATGTTGGGTTATTAATTACTAATGTATGTTTTTCATTGCCTTCACAAAAAATACCTTTTGAAATATAATGTGTTTTTTCTCATAGTAAATATTTTCTGTAGAAAGAAGTTTAATTCTTCGCAAAGGTAATAATAGGAATTATGTAATAATAATAAGAAGAATTTGAAAATTATAATAATTAATAAGAAGAAGAAATAAAAAAATAATAATAAGACGAAGAAGTTAGTAACAATAATAATCATAACAATGATAATAATTTTAACATTATTAAACAAATATGCAGGAGATGCAAAGGTCTGTGTTCGATTTTAACAGTTTATTTTCTGACTGCGTAATATTACTTAACCTGCTATGAGCATGTGATATTTTTGAATAATAATAAACTACACATAGAACAAAATACATTGCTTTAAGTCTCTGATAACTCTATCAATGCCATTTTAGTTATATCCTGCATGAAATTCGTATCAAAAAAGACGAGCTTCTTTCATCGTGAGCAGTTATCTCACGTTCTATCAACAAAACCAAAAATCAATAACCAACGATTAAATTCCCATCCAATTCCGTCTCCACCCGGGACATTTAATCACCCACAATGAACAGACAAGACAAAGCAAACAAAAACCAGTTTTTTAGTTGCAAAAAGATACCATCTCGCCAGTTCAGCTCATCCATAAATACCTCAACCTTGCTCTTTGGGCAGTCAGTAGCAGCCCGGGCCGTAACAGAACGGCCCCCTTCGAGAACGGGAACCCTCGTAAAATGGCAGGAATTATTGTGTCCCGTTTAAAATTGATCACCGTCTTACCAATCCGCCCTCCCAATCAAGGAAACAAGGAGCAAAGGGTCATCATTAGGTCGGGTTTATTGCTTGATGCCCGTAGGTAAAGATGCCAGGTTTTTGTGAGGTATCGTCTTACTTGGCGCGGATGTTTTAAGTTTGGCGTGCTTATTATTTAGGGTAGTAGAGACTGGATTTTGAACATTTGGTAAATACGAGTATAATTAAAGTAATAAGGATTGAAAATCATTCCACTAGATGGATTGGTCATTCCCCATATTCAGTCTTCTTTTGTTTGTAACAAATTTGATAGTTTGTGAGTACAATGAACAAACACACAAATACAGTTAAAATAATTTTTAAATATTCCTTAGTTAAACTAGACATGGCCTATCTTTATTATGGTGTAAATTTCATCCTTTCATCCATCAATCCTTTAAACATAATAAATGTATTATATTATATTTAAAGGATTACAGTCCAAGTCCGTATTAGAAAAAAAGTACCCTAGTTCATGAAGGAAAGCTGTAGCCAACTAGTATAAGGGTACGAATATTCTCTTTATTTCCAGTATATGATGAAACATGAATAAAAGCTGTAGTCTATTGGTCCTGCACATAAAAAATTAATTTCCAAATGTTAGAGTGAGAGCTTTTGATTACGAGTTAAGAATTTTATTAAGTATTTAAAATTTTTTACTACGATGAGGGGCAAAGTCAAAAACAAAGGTAAGTCTCAGTTTAATAAAATGTGTTCTTGATTTCTATTCATTATTTAATGAACCAATTAATTAATGTTAAATGCTGTAATGTTAATTGACGGTTGATGGTGTATGGTGGTAAATATTGCATGATGGCAGCATTTGCAAAAATTGGCGATTTTCGTCTCTCACTTTTGGCGTGACTTTCTAGCAATTCATTTCAGCAGTCTCTCGTCTTACAGCTATAATTTTCCATTCCAAGGACAAACCAAATACACCTCTCCCAACTGGCGTCGAAAGATGATTATATATCTACCTTTGTAGAACAAGGGTCAAATTGCAATTTTATAGCATATGGAATCGGTTCCTCTTCTACTGAGGAACGTATACTATTTGAATTTCAACTTCAAGATGATTTTCAGGGTCTCTCTAAGGTTACGATTGATTGATGGCTGCAGTTGGAATCAATTGCTGAAAAGTAGCTATTTTTTTTCTCTTTAAGGTACTGGAAATTGCTACTTGCATTTAAATATTGAAATGATATCTTGTGTGCATAAGAACGAATAAATAAAAGTGTTGGAGATGTGGAAAATAATATGAAAAAATAATTATCTGAAAATGTGTGATTTTAGTTAATTTTTTCGCAACACCTTATTTTATTTTTTGTTACTTTACATTAGATAAATTTTAGTGGTATTTTTTCTAGACCTATAGTTTAGAAGTTAAATTTTTTGTCGGATTGTAAAATATTAAATTATCAACAATATAGATGGTAAACAAACAATATTAAATTAGTAATCAAACACTGTTTTTGAAAATATTCGGTTGTATAATTCAACATAAAAAACATACATAAAAACTGTATTTATTGTTTAACTATGTTGCTGTTGTTTTTCATTGTTTCTATGTCCTATAAATATAAACTCAGCTCCTCAACAAACAAACCTAGTTAAAACTTTATAAACTAAAATAAGCAACACCAAAAAAAATCAAAATATATTTATTTATCTCCAAAAAAAAGTTTCATAAAACAAAATAATTGTTTTCATTAATTTAATTGGGGTTGCATAAAATGGGATAACCGCCAACATTTTAAAACTCCCCCCAACCCCTGATAGCCCACATTTACAGGCAACCCCCCACCAGGGCCCCAATTTGTAAAGATTGTCCGCTCCGTTACCTATACCTCGGAGGACGGGTGAAAACGAGAATTCAATAAAAGATAAATAAATTAATAAAATGTTCGGTTGAGGGGGGGAGGGGGGTAAAGAATCGTTCGCTGATTGAGGAGGAGGGACTGTGAATCATGGAACACTCTGATTCCGCGTTCAGCCGTGTAGTTGGGGTGGGGGGATTTCAATTGTTCTATTTTAGCGGTATCGTCAGTTCAGTGTATTGTTCGGGAAGATATTTGATGGTTATCTTGTCTGGTTTTAAGATATTTTAAGGAATGTTTTTTTTTTGTTTAAAGCGAACGTTTTGACAGAAAATATTGTATTTTTTAAATAAAAATATTGAATTTGTTCATTAGTCTTTAAACGATTACAATGGATTAAATTGACATTATGGATAAATACCTCTACAGTTTGTATTATGAAGAATTCGTTGTAAAAACAACTCTAAAAATGTTAAAATGTTGTACAAATGTGTGTATGTTTTTGTTGAAATCATGTAATGCATTTAAAAGATCCTTGTTTCTACTTGCCATTGTAAGTGTTTAAAAAATACCTTACTTATTAAGTATGATATGTATTTTTTTTTAATTACTAGAAACAAAAAATACTTCGAAATTTATAGAACATTAAATTCCATAAAAAAAAAAAAACCGAGCAATTATTATCAACATTCGTATTAAATTTCTTTCCTCATATACATTTTATCTACATTATTTTTATAAGTTACTACCTTATTAAAAAGATAGTACTTAAAAACCATTGAACCGGTGATTTTTGCTTCAAAAATCTAAAGGCGTTTGGGCATTGAGCGGGGAAAAAAGGAGGGAAAGCATTATATTGAATTGTGTGGGAAAAGTGTGACCGTCAGCTATCTCTCAAACACCCCCCTCTATGAAGTCTCACTTCAAGTGCCAGACTTAGCACCTCAAAAACTCCATTTTTGGAGAATTTTATGCGTTGACAGCTACATTTCACAATGGATGGTACTTGTCCAATTCAAAGATTGAGTTTTAAAGTCGATGGTTTGGTTGGATTTTGTTGAGCTTTAAATTTTCTGAATGTAGAATATGTGTTTTAGGGTGTGTTTGTTAAGATTTGTTATTAATAATGGTTAGCCGAAACTTTTATTGGGTATAATGCAATAAAGTTATATTTCCTTTTAACTTCTGAGCAGTTAGTTTAACACAAAAACTCAGCATTGCAGCCCCTGTCCCTTTTTGTACAAACTAGGTATGCTAGAATGGGATATGTACTACTTTGTAATTTTTATGTACTTTATCTTTTTATTTTCTCTTTTCTATATGTACTCTTTAATACTTTCACTTTAATCATTAAAATGAATTTAACCATCGAATGCATGGAATTTTTATTTTTCTTCCCAAAAAAAAATATATGTATCTTTTAATACTCACACAATATGGGAAAAAAGATAAAAAAAATTTAACTGCATTAGAATTTAAATAATTTCAATTTTTAATTTTTTCCACGTGACAAAAAACAACTGCAAAATTCCAATATTTGATAATAATTGGTAGAAAACTACTAACAAATATTTAAAAGAACCTTTTTTAACTATGATTATTTTTCAAACCCAAAATTTATTAGTATTTAGTACTTATATTATTATTCTTTGAATTTATGCCAAAAACGTAATTTCACAAAGTTAATACCTCACTCTTTAATTTGAATACAGTTTTACTACTGTTCATCTTATGAGGATTATAGTACTAAACTTTATAAATGAAATGTTATAGATGAAAAAAACACAGATTTGACTAGGAGGAGCTCTAATTTAATAGAATAAAGTGGATTATGTTACTTGTTACCAAATGGTAACAGTATGCATTAGAGGGTTAAAGTATTTTTTTTGTGCACTTCAATACGTGTAGTTTAAAAAATATAGGGTGATTTTCTTTTATATATTTTGAGTAAAAAACAAAGAAATCAATATTCAGTTTTACTCAACTCTCGATACATATTACAACTATATGGGTTATTGTAACTACTTGCTTCCAACCTATTATAAACTATTTTAAACTACAATTATATTATTTTGATTAAACTTAACAAAGCGAAAATAAAAAATGAATGGTATGGAACACCAGCACTAGACCGAAACATTTAATTCCAAAACAAACAAAAAAAAGTACACCAGAACTATTTAAAATGTTATTTCTGCTTCCCCAGTGGCAAACGCCACAAGGAAGTAAGCAAGCAAACGACTATTTAAACCAAAGCGAAGAGAGAAAAAAAACTCATTGAAAACAATGCCATTGCAGAACCACAAAGGGTAAAAAAAGAGAGGAGTAAGCTGTAATTCACAAATAGATAAATTACAAAGCGTAATAGAGCCGCGTCGTACGCTTGGCTGCACACCAATTGGAAGGTTTGTTCTGGCAAATGAGACGCGGTTTTGGTCATTACGTTGGAAGCCATTTCACTGGTTTGGCTTGTTAGAAATGTAACAGACGTTTAACGCGGGTTGTTATTAAATTTGATATGAGCATACTAAGTGCAGTGTAGCAAAAAAATATAAACTAACTTTTACCATTAAAAATAAACATCCATCAGGGTTAGTACTCGAAAAATGTGAACGTTCAGGGCATTTCATTATATGAGATTAATATTTCAAAGCTGTCTATATATAATGCAATTATTGATTAGGACATTTTCCATGAATTGATGGCATACTAAATAGCAAAAAGTTGGATGAAAATAAAAATACAAAGAAGACGGTTTGTGGAAGAAAAAAGTTTGTGGAAGACAAAAATTTGTACATCAAAAAGTTTATGGAAGACAAAAGTTTGCACAGCAAAAAGTTTGTGGAAGACAAAAGTTTGTACAGCAAAAAGTTTGTGGATACACAAAATACAGCAAAAAGTTTGAAGAAGAATAGTGTCATAGATTTTTATTTGAGAGACAATATATAATGGATTCATATGGGACTCTGTTAACTGACTGGCTGCAAAAGTAATATCTTGCCCTCCCAAAATTTCGCCTCAATTGTGCGTCAGCAGCAACATTTTTCTTTTCATTAGTTGCAATTATTCAAGTATAAAATCGGGAATTTATTTAAAGATATCATAAGAAGACATCAAGTTTTTTATCGTCTTAAGATGAACCTTAACATTAGTTTTATAAAACGAGTGAGTATAATATAACTCATTTGCAGACTGTCAACATATTTAAATATAAATTAAATAGAAAAATGTTGGATACAGCTTTATCTATCCATTAAACACATTTCCCGTAGTATACTGAGGGCGGGAAAGGCATAACCAGCCATGAAAAGTATGACTTTTTTTGTGAAGCCAAGCGTCGTGTTTTATTTGAATGGTAAAAAAAAAGAAAGAGAATAATGTCAGAAGGGATTAACAATATATAATGAAAAAAACTATTAGGATCGCTGGGATATAAAACGACGAGGTTTTTTAAATGAGTTTTTGTCATTGGTGGGCATAATGTTACGTTGTGGTGTAACTAATAGGAATGGGCAGGGCTGAATTGGACAAAAGTAAGTTTTCGCTTTATTGAAAAGATAGCTTCATGCTTGCAAAGGCAGCAACATTGATTGCTGCCATAAACTGAATACCTTTGGTGGATACAATCGAACAATTTAATTTGAAAGATATCATTTCTATAAAGATATTTATAATTAATTTCTTTGAAGAAATGCATTGATGTCCTATGCTTCAAAGTGTAGATACTAAATGCGACAGAGACTATTAAAATAGGATGTTTTCTTATCTATGATGAAAAAGCGATTATAAATTGTGACTTATAGTGTTAATAAACAGAGGAATAAGAATCTGTTGTGGATTACTTTTCAAACTGTGATTCCCACAAATAAAAATGAATAGACAATAAGTATGATAAAACAAATATTTAGGGCATAATATAAATATTAAGAAAATAAAGCATACTTAATTACAAAATTATGATTTAGCCATAATTTTTTAAGTAATTTCCAAAATTTCTAAAACTATACTGTTTTGAAATTAAATTGAAATTAAACTAAAAATTCATTTTAAAAGAAGTCAAAGAGTTTTACAAAAATATCCATTCATTCATAAAATTTTTAGTCCAATTTAGGCGTATTTAACCCCATTTGACTTAATAAATATCCAGTTCCTTAAGAGCATTTAATCATGCTCACAGCTTACTTTAATAAATCACAACCCGAAAGTAGCCGATTGCTTTTACGATCATGAGATCTCGCTCACACGAAATCAATTAGGGGCAATTTCGCGTGATGTAATATTCCAATTAAGGCAAAGACGCTGGCCCATTTAGCATAAAAAACAATCAGGCTCTTCATGTAACAAGCACCCATGCTATTTTTTCTTTCCCTCTCAAACTTTGCATGCTGTATTTACATGCTATTAAAACAGACACTACTAAAATATGAAGAGGCGTATCATTGCTTTAGTAGAAAAAGAAACGAAGTTTAATGTTATTGTACAGGATATAGGCCATTTCTCTGGTCGAGTATGGAGCTTTAATCAAGGTATAGAGGGGAAGACATGATATAAAAAACTTGATCGTCATTGTTTTCGATAATGGCCTTTTATAAAAAGACGTAGGTCAAGTAATGCCTAGGCAAAATGGTAGGAAGACGATAAAGATAGCTTCGTGTTTAGTGGCTCAAAAAAGTGGTGCCTTAGGCAAAAGGTGACTTTTATTTTAAACTTTGTCTGAGGAATATATGTTTAAAAGGAGTGTTTGTGGGATAAAAATGATTCTATTTGCTTCAAATTAGTTTTTAATTAAGATATCTTTTTTAATATTACAAAAACGTAAAACTGTTTTAGTTTATAAACAAATAAGGAATAAATATTTTCGTCTTAAGTTGATTTTCCAAAGATTCAAATTGATTCACCAATGCAAGAAACATACCAAAAAATGTCTCCTTGCTGATCTCTACTCTAGATTTATGAAAAGTATAAACCAAATGTTATGGATACATAAGTGTGATTTCTCAAAACCAAAACCCAAATCATAAACAGATAATATTCCCTGAATAACCCAATCAAGCTTGAAAATACCAGATTCCATTGGTGGGTATTTATTTGCTCTGCAGTAGTTCTAGTATTACAGTACAGCCTCTTCAAAAAGGACAGTAAAGAAAACTATTTTAGTACATAATGATAGCTGTTCAAATCAAACCATACGAGTACATAATTCCATCGATAACTCCATGAAATAAAGCAAATACTATCCAATTTCACCAAAAAGTACATCTTCCTTTCTTGCTTCCTAATAGTTTACCACAGGATCTCTACCGAAGCAGGCCAAAGGGGTTGACCCCTCACTTGGCCCCAGTGGCGCCGATGTCTACAAGCATGGGGGGCCAAAGAGGCCGATTTTACGGATGATCTGAGAAGACAAAAGGAAGCAAATATCCAAGACGTTATCCTAGATCTGCCTACCACTGGGGCGCTTTTGAAGTAGTTCTGGGTCGTCTTACTTAAATTTGAGTCGAAAGCGAAGTTGTGGGCTGGCTTTTTGGATTGCAATGTTTGTGTTCCAGAACGATCAGAGAAGACAGAGTTGATATAAGCTGTGTTACGTTATTTGGAAATAATTTTAATATCGGCATTTTTTTTAAAAGATAGAATTGGATTTTAAATTGATTGTTTAATTAACCGCTGAATATTTAATTTGGATCGGTATTTTAATATGGTTGTCAGTGAAGCCTGTGCGTTTTGTTCAAATATTGTGATACTAAATATTTGACTACTTTAAAATTCTAATTGTTTTTTTAGTCTTCAGGATTTCACTGGAGGTAATTTCATGTCATACACAAAAAAGTTACAAAGTGCGTGTAATATAGCACTAATGGTAACATAAAATAATTTTCAATTGACTACATCAAAAAGTATTTTTCGTTTTTAGCTTAAAAACTACTTTTAATTATATATTTTTAACAACAATGTTGGAAATTTAAAACTTAAAGATAAAATACTACAAGTTCCTTTTTCTTCTCCTTTCAGAGTGCGAAAAAGTTTGTCAAGAGTACTTTGAACAAAAGTTTTAAGTGATACAAAAAAGTTCAAAATCTAACACTTTTAAAACTTACACATAACAAAGAAATCTGAAAAGCATGGTAAAGGATGTGTACTTCTAAAAAAAGAACGATTAAGTTTGAAACCGAGACAGAAACAGAATGAAACAGAGACACTTCAAATCATCGATAAGACGGAAGTAAGAACTATCTTGAAATAGTTGTTCAAAGGGGACTGGTTCTCTTTTATGAAGTACTATGATTTAGTGGGGAAAAGCGAGAAAAAGCATAACTAATTGTGGATATTTTGAATTGGTCATTATAAGTTGGAACTTTTAATTTTCCATCGGTCGTTGTTAGATTTCAAGTGAGTGGAAAAGTTTCAAATAAATGGATTTAAATTTGACTGTTGTAAAATTAGCTATTTATTTATATAGTTTGCAAATATGGTTGAAACAGGGTTAATCATTTTTTTAAAACAAAAAACGCATATTGAAATGTTAATCATTTACTAGTTAAAAAAAATACACGAAATCTTAATGCATTTAAAAATATAAAACTAGGTTTTTATTGCAATATAATAGCAATTATTTTAGTATAATACTTCACTAATATTTACTGAAGGCAATAAGTTACATCGAAGGTATTAATGAGCGAAGTGAAATGGACATAAGTTGTTTTGAAAACTTATATTTAAAAAATTTCTCTTACGAACTTCGATACTTACTGTTTTTATTAAGAACCTAACCAGAATCTCGTTAGGACCTCAATATGAATGATAATATAAGAAAAATAACAGTTTTTACATCGATGTGTCTGTAATAGCTCATTCTGCGTAAATGTACCTATAATTTCAGATTTCAGATTTATACAGAGAAATTTTGTCCTTCGAATTGTTACCCTTTCAGAAAGAGAAACAATTTTGAAGTAAATCATCAAACTAATTTCTTCCCTTTGACAATCCTTTTTATTTTGAGAGGTTACAGGACTTTTAGACGATACGCATGCTCTCATGCAAATTTTCTACAACCTGATAAAGGGTTTACTCGAAGCATTTTCGTCGAAAATGACAAAAAGGGAGAAATTCGAGGATCTTGTATATTGTGGGTACGTTGCTACAAAATAGCTACATAGAAACAACAAGAATTGAATACTTACAAATCCATGCTTGTCCGATATGTTATTGGTGAGCTTTAGCTTGTGGAAGGAGACGACCTTCTGCATCCACTGCTCTCCGGTGGAGGGCGAGTCCGGGTGGATGTACATCCTCTTGGGCATCTCCGGGTCCGCCTTGCCCGCCACCACCCACCGGCTGTTGTGGAACTTGTAGCGGCAGTCGTCCGCCGCCACGATGTCCATCAGCAGGATGTACTTGGCCTTCTTGTCCAGGCCGCTCACGCGCACCTTGAAGGCTGGAAACATCCGCCTGCAGAATACAAAGACAAACTGCGTTTAGTTTACATCAAAGAAATATGGTCTTCAAAAACAGCACCAGCTTGTATTTGGGAGAAATGGGAATGCAAGAGACACATGCAGTCGTGGGCGAGTAAACTCCAGTATCTAGATTGATGACTTCGATTACTGCTGTAAGAACTCAATAACTTAAACCAACAAGAACGTATACTAAATGACCCATTACTTGTGAGCAAAATAGTTAAGTTCATTGTTAAGGTTATTGCAGTTTACCTGACCATGGCAACAATCACACTTGGTTTAGTTTCAAGAAATTAGGCGTAAATATGAAAACCTCTTTTATGTTATGACACAAATGTAAAGAAGTGTAGCGATTTTATAGAAGTCTTCAGTTGAAATCGATTACATTTCAAAAGGTTGGTTGCACTTGATGATATTTGGTTTAGATTAAAAAGTTTAAACAAAGATGGATGATTTGGTATTAGTAAATATAACAGCCACTTATCAAACATCGTTCTTCAAACTCATCGCTTTAGTACGCGTCTGCTGAGATTGATACCTTTAGAAATCTTGAAGACATTAACAATCAACACTACAATATTTTGACGATGCATTGTACTTTAATATTACAATATTATAGAACGCAAGCCAAAAACTTCACTGAAGAGTTTTAGAAATAAGATTTGTATTTATATTAGCAAGACCTTTGTACACCTTTTTACAATTATGAACTAAATTTTCGATACTGACTTAACTTTTGGACTGAACTAATAAACAAAATGCAGCTCATGTTTTTAAAACGAAAAAGCTTTTTTTTTTCAAATTAAATCCAATTTTTGCAGAACCTCTCCCAAACTCAACCCACCTACAAAACTAATTCAATTGTTTAATTAAAGCAGACACCATTGCGACAAACCCAACATGCTTCCATGTGAGGCTAATAAAAAACCCAGTTAATCCCAGTTTGTATTCAAGTGTGAATACACCAGCAAGTTGAAATAACTTTCCAAGGGTTAGGTTTCTGTCACAGCAGAATCCACGCAAGTACTGATTAACGGCGAGCACGACCTCTCTTTAGTGGCGACCTGTCTCCCATTAATCTGCCTTAGCAGTTTTTTCTTCCACTACCTTTGCACGCCACTGGGTGGATGAATTGTATGTTATTTTCAAGGGACGGATTGTTTGTTTTTGTGTTACTACTACGTTTTTATACAGTCTTCTAAGAACGGCTTAAACATACACTCTTAAAACGAACGAGCGATTTTAACTCAGTCTGATTGATTTTCACTCCACCAGTCTGGAAAATGCACTTCTTCTTTTGGAGTGGATCCTTTGTGTGTTAAACCTACGACAGGATCACTCCAAACGAGTGATTTTAACTCAGTCTGAGATAATATTCACTTCTTTCCAGTGTCGAAAATGCACCTCTCCAACTGGAGTGGAATTCACTCTTTTGTTTTAAGAGTGTACAATATTTAGATGTAATGTGATTAGTTTATGTAAGTGGGCGTATGGCATTTGTCTGAGGTAATTATCCTCCTCACTCAAGAGCTACAATTTCGCGAACCTTAATAGAATTAACTTCGCAAATTCATAATGTAATATTGATTATCGGTAGGGAAGAGTTAAAATTTTGGTTGTAAAAATGGGTGACAAATATGAAGCAGCAAAACTGTTTGAGTAGTAACAAAGTGTGGAAGCTGAAAAGACAGAATTCTTTTATTTGGCAAAACATTTTGTAGTTGACAAATGAGGTTAGCAAAGCTCACTTAAAAATTATTCTGAAAAAGGTTATACTGATATTCAAAACCAGCAGATGCAAAATGCATACTTTATTGTCAACATGATTCCAATTGAAAACATAACCCATCTAAATAAACTTTAAACTGTTGTTGAAATGTATGAATCTATCTACAAATTAAAAAGAAACCTATTATGTCTACTGAAAATAATAACAACGATTTTTAACTCGTTGTAAGCATAAAAGAATATTGAAAATTTAATAATCTAAAGCAAAATAATCTTTTGTACATCAGAAAACATTTCAAAAAGAACTTCTCTTTATTATATTTCTCATCCTTATCGAGCCACCTTTACAGATGAGTCAATTCCAGGCGGTATTTGACATCTTTTTGGAGGCATTAAATTGGAAAGCGTCACATCTCCCGATTTTTACACTGCCAAGAAGCCAGCGTCTTGAGTTTGTTTGCAAAGACCCGAAGCGAGGTTCGACTAATGTGCCGCGACATCAAAAACAAGATGTTCACAGTAAGAAGCCGACACGCCAAACACGAGCCAGGCGCCATTTTGGGCCAAGAGTACGTTGACCATATTTTAAGAGGTTATGTTTGAATTATCGACGCACTAGAACAACACGAGGGCTATTGGCGACGGGCGTCGTATTTTAGAACCAGAGTCAAGAGACGAGCCGACACCTGAATAGACACCCAACACAACCGTTAAGGCGACATCGTACGCAGCGTTAGGACTTTAAAGGATATTTGACGTGCACTCCCTGGGCCGTTTATATAGATCGGCAGTGCCCGGATTCGAACCTGGGACCTTTCGCAATAGGCGAGTTCCTAACCGACTGGTCCCCACAGCCCCTTATTTTAGGAGGAGTTTTCTCCAGTATGGGATAAGTAAACCGGTATCTTCTCTGTAAAACTGAGTTAGGATAGTTACGAAAATTCATTCTAATGCGTGGTTGATAGCCGGAATCGGGATGAAACCCAGAGCCTTTATATTTCTATTACATCACTCTTAAGCACAGTCATCATTCTGCCATCATATTTTTAAAACTGAAACTTAGGAAATATGTTCTTGAATTTATATATAAATATTTCATAATGCGCCTTGTGTTATTTTGTAAACCGGTAAAAATAACAAATGCTAAGGTTCTTTTTTTTTACAATGATATCAAAGTTTTCCTTACAGTTTGAACTTCGAGTCTTTAAAAAATGTAAACATGGAGAAATTAAAAAGAATCATTTATGCTATTTTTTTAAAGTATAGTTCAACACTGAATTATTCATTATGAATTTAAAAGAGGGAACTTACAATATTTAACGATACAAAAGTTGAATTAAAAGAATTACTTATAAGAAGTAATTACGTGTTAAATTAATTTTTAGAAATTGCTTTATAAAAAGATTAAAAAAATTAATTTCGGATGGTTTTTACGGAAGAAAAGATCCCACGAGCATTTATCAGAAAAAAAAAATCTCCAAAAATCGATGAAAGAAACCAAACATGTCCGCCAAAGAGCAAAACCTTGTTTTTAATTCTCTCTCCATCCATCTTAATGACTAAGTTTTTAAACTGCTCTCACTCATGTAAGCAATTAAAAATAGCGTAAGTTTTACCACCAGTGCCAACGCCCAAGCGGCGAAAATGTCAACTATGTCCCCACTCCACCGGGGTATTTGTGTTTCGTGTCTACTCAAACTACTTTTCTCTCTGTTTTTGCAAAGAAAAAGTCGAAAACTGAGACTAGATCCAGTTTGATAAAATTGCAACAACTATTTAATTTTAATGTGCACACAAAAAACACTAAAATAAAATCACATGTTAAGTATTTAATGAAGTTACGAAGTGTTTTTTAACCCCCTTGTGAATGGTTACTCAAATTTATTCATTTTCTCACACAAAAAAATAATTGTAGCTTATTATTTTTTTCATAAATTATGTTTATCCACCAGTTTCCTGAAGTAAAGTTGAACACTAAAGGCGCGTTTACATGAGCCCTCGAATCCATGGAATGCCAAAATCCCTATTTGGGGAAAAAGAGGTCGAGCAGGAATGATAGTCTGTGGCCGAATCCATGGTATGAAACAACAAACCCTCCTTCATTAAAGGGTTTGCGAAACCCCACAATGAACCCTGCAATTCCGGTTCTGTCTGGGAGAAAATCCCAAGAGGGAAAAATTGTTGAGTTTGCTCTTTAATCCATGGATTCGATGGTTCATGTAAACACGCCTTAGGTTACACCCTACACTAGGTTAGTTTTATAGTGAGATGATTGAATTTCCATTTTAGTAGGTTTTCTGAAACTGGGTGTGATATGCTTCACATGGCCTTCGCATTACAAACTACGTGTTAGTTGCTAAAAATTCAACGAAATTTTTATTGCTAATTTAATGTGATATAATGGGTAATGTAATCGATTCCGGCTGCCTATTTCTAGCCTCCTTTAGGAGCTTTAACACAGTTAATTACGCTTCGTAATTTAGTACCCTGGTCAAGTGACGAAGTCAACACATTGAGCGGGCACCCAGCGGAACTTCGAGCGACATCGTACGCTAACGCCGTCGGGGCTTTCGGCACCACAGATTTAACGAGCACGTATATCGCAGTATACTCGGGCACCCCGGTGAATTTTAGAGGATTTTTTTCCACTAGCACAAATACGTCTATAGTATGGCTAGGACAAGGACATTGTTAATTTGCTAAATACTGTTTTAATGTTTTTTAAATAAAGTTAATTCAAAGTGAATAAGGTAACAGTAACAGCATTGTCAAACCCACGTATTTCAACGTCTGATTGCGTATCCAATTCAAGAGACACCTGTTTTTCTAAGAGATTTGCTGCTAAATTAGTAACTAACACTTCGGCTTTGAGTCAGACCTATTCTGAGAGTCCAGGGTTGTTTTTTGGTGGTAAAGAAAAGCGAAAAAGGCTGGTGGTTTTTCTTACTCAAATTAAAAATCAATTAAAATTATTTTTTAAAGTTAGAAGTACTGAACAAGAAATTTAGTTAAATAAATTGTTTAAAATTCTCTTTCTTTACTATGCACTAGAAAATTTACGCAAATCCCTTTTTCATAATTGTGCAATTTACCTTGACAATTAAAATGTCTAAAAAAATAAAATAACAGTTACTCCTTATGAGATATATAAAGATAATATACCATTTAAAAAGGAAAATCAAAAGCAATAAGGTTTAATTTTATATAAAATTTTATTAAAATATGTACTAATTATAAATCATTTTTGTTGAAAACAAATTTTCTTTAAGCAAAAAACTTGATAAAAAAATTACAAGGAGGGAAATATTATTGGTTTGTAAAATGTTTTTTTGATTATTTTGATTTCGAATTATGAACACATTTCAAAATTAAATCTAATACTTTTAGATTATAAAACAGTTACAAATTTATAAAAGAATTTATCAAAAGCGAAGAAAAATCATCAAAAACATGTATTAACTTCCTATTACCCTTATTTTACATCAAGTAGAAAGCAAAATCTAGTTGACATACAAGTTTATATACCTATAAATATATTCATGTTTCAAAAATTTACTTACATCCGTGTTTCTAGTATGTACTAAGTTTTAATATACACCATACAAAAATGACCTAAAAAGTATTACATTATTGCTTTAAAAAACAATTATAAACTCAATCAAAATAAAAATAGCGATTTTAAAAAAGAATAACATGCATTCAATATGTAATTTTTATTTTAGATTAACATATGAAAGCCCTGAAGGATAATTTACATGGTCGTATACTTTTATATTCGTAAAAAAAACATAATTAAAAAAGAAATTTAAGGAGCTATTATTGATTTATAAAAATAAACTTTATTACTTCGTTGTTGAATCGTGAACGTTGCAAAATCAAATGTAATGCTATTATGTTATAAAAAGTAGATATTAAAGTTTCTAAAATTGAGGTACGTGTCACATCTGTGTTTCTAGTACGTTACCGAATATTATATAAACCACCAAAAAAATTTATAGCAATACATGTTATATTAAAACAAAACAATTATTAACTCGTTCAAAATCAAAATGAAGGTTTTATAGACGAATAACATACATTTTAGTATGTAATTTCCACTTTTGATTAACATAAAAGCTCTGATGATGGTTTACATGCTCGTTTTCTGTGAATCTGGTTGTTTATTGCACGTTTCAAGTGTATATGCATACAAATGGTCTTTACATCAAAAACATAATTCGTCTCATTTAAAATTTATGGTTCGCGATGAATATAAATCGAGTTATTATTCAACTAAGAACTTTCTTTCTCTCTAATGAAATACGGTAGTTATATACAACGCCGGGCATTTTTGGAAATGATGTTGAATGTATCTTTTTATTTCACTTTTCAAACTTTTTTTTATCATTTTCTTTCACTTTTTGCTGTTACACCAATTCAATGATTGAGTAATCCATACTGCATTGAAACGAACATGATCAAATTAAAATAAGCTAGTAATGTCTGAATATTTATGACATAAGTTATTATGTAGTATTATTTCTCCGTCATACTTTTTTATACATCAATGTTGAAAGATAAAGCTGGAAAAAAATATCAGAAATGGAAAACATGGTACAGTAGAGTTCTAATTGTATGAACAATTGAAACTCTTTCCCAGTCTGCATATCAAAAATTCGTATGATCGTATTTTTTTTCCAAAAAAAAAGACCTTTTAATAGAATAAATAGCCAAAGTTTTCACGAGTTTTTTCACATAAATAGGTGAGTACCCAAAATTCTAAAATTTTTACTATTACTTTAATCTTTTCCAAATTTGGCATAGTGATTTCATGTGTAGTGAGCCATTCTTTTTGAGCATTTTTTTTATTTAAACATAATTAATTTATTTTAAACGGTGTTTTTCAACAAAAAAAGGGGTTTACGTTAACACTTCTAGAATAAAAATTTTTACATTAATTTACCTGAAACTTTTTACAGATGCTATTTCAAAATATATCTGTGCCATGAACCTCTAACATCTGGTGTAAATATACAAGTTTTTTTTTTAAATGTCTAAGTGTAAGTTAATCGAAAAAATTCTTTTTTTTGTGTGGGTAATTTCTAACATTTTTCTTAATAACTTCTTTTCTTGTAATTTGTATGTAACTCTAGAGGGTCATTGCATGCATCAGTTCAAAACGAAGAATTTAACATATAATTAATGTTTATAGGATGAAAATTCAATGTGGTAGACTTGTTGGCGTAAACCTCTTTTTTTAGTAGAAAAACACCGATTAAAATAAATAAATTATATTTAAATAAAATAAAATGGATTTCAATCATTTCAAATTCAAATATAATGATAATGAATAGTATTATTCATTATATTTGAAATCACTATGCCAAATTTGGAAAAGATTAAAGTAATAGTAAAAATTTTAGAATTTTGGGGAATTTTGGGTATTCGCCTACCTTAAGAATATAAACTAGGGTCACATGGGGGAATTATGGATCACTCTCTTTCCGGGGTAAATAATGATCACTAAGTTTAAAAATGGTTTTTAGAAAAAAAAATTATGCCAAGTCATCCTTATACATTCTATTTTCTTATATCAAGTTCAAAAACAATGTAACTCTGCAGCAAATAATAGAAAAAAATACTTTTTACACTACTATAAAAACATCTTCAAAAAAGATTGTCTTTGAAAAACATGATTTTTTTTTAAGATCCATACTGGAGAAACATATTTGAACTAACTATATTGTTGGTGCTATTTTTCAATAGGAAAAGGTCTAAGCTTTTCATTCCGATATAAATTTTTTCATAATTATTTTTTTAATGATTTTAAAGGTATATCGATTTATCCCCCAGTTTACTGGGGTAATTCTGGATCACTGGGGTAATTCTGGATCAGTGATATTTTTTTAATTTTTCATGTGTTTTTAGCTAAGTGGTATACGTCATTTTGAAGCAAAAAATCAGATTAGGCTGCATTCCAAATTTCATTAAAAAATTCGAATTAAAAGTTTATTTTAAATTTAAATAACAAAAAAATTAATCTACATTGAAATAACATGCAAATTCCATTTTTATTCAATATTTTGACTCTTTTCATTTCGTTAAACTTACGAGAAACTTTCGAGATACTTCGAACTGTAAATTAATTTAACAAACGATAAATAACCGAATTTTCGAAGGAATGTAAATGGGAAATTGCGGCATAATTTATTAAAAAAGATCCTCATTATTCTTCGAGTTTAAAAAAAAATTAGCAAACGATAAAGTCTAATTTTTTTCTGAGAAAGAAGATTAATAAAAAGTTAATTTCGGCGTTTAAAAGTTTGCTTTGAATTATAATTTAACTGCAATCAAAAATTAATTTACTTTTAATATGCATTACTATAAAAAAAGGGTGATCCATAATTACCCCATGTGTGATCCATAATTGCCCAAACCCGGGGTAATTCCTGATCACTCAATAATTAAAATAAAACTAATAATAATTAGGTTTTAGGTAAAGTGATTATTTAAATAAATTCTAAATTATTTAAGCTTACTCCATTCAAAATTAAATCTTTCTATCTTTCATACTTTAGAAAAAAATAGGATGTTGTGATTTTTTGATCCATAATTCCCCCATATGACCCTATAGACGCGGATGAAAAGATGCAGCAGAGTGATGCCTATGGATTTCGTTTGCATGTAATTAATTCTGTCCATAAGGTAATTTGTTTGACGGTATATGATCAGTAGCTCGATCATCGTAACAAATAACTGAAAAATATCATACATTTGCTCTTTTCTAACGTAACTAAAACACTCTAGTTATGATTATAGTTGATACAAAAATATCAAATCAATAACCGATAAAGTAAATAGTTTTCAGTCGCATCGGTTAGAAATTTGTTCTTTTTACAGTCCGCCTTAATAAATATGAATTCCTTACATTCAAAAATATATGTATATAAAAAAACAATTTGTTTTAGGTTTAGTTTATAAATCGAAATCGTATGTCAATGGCTTTGACGCCATATTTTCAACGCTTCGTTTATTGAGATAATTTGATATGAGATTCTATATGGAAAATTTTCATGGTGTTTACAAGTCCAAAGCACAAGAAACCGCATCATAACTTGCAACATGTTTGCTATTTTTTTTATAAATAATTCAGCAGACCACCCATGTGGAATGCTTTCAATTAATACCGTGACTTTGAGCAAAACAAAGAAATGGTTTACACAACGTATCAAATGAAAATATTTTATATCAGATTATTGATGGTTCGATAGGTTCGTGATATGGAATGGAAAACAGATTGGGTTTAACTTATTGTTTCTTTTATTGATAGGTTGAGAGGGTATCTGTTTACGATATATGATTATTATATAAACACCGCACACTACCTTTAAGAACAGAAAAGGAAACGCTTGACTGCACATGCAGCAAAACTAAAGTCGGTACAAGTCTTATATCAAGCAAAATTCAGTGGTTTAAAACTATTATCTGATACCTACTCTATCTAAATTTTTGCGATTGTGTTCATTATTTTTTTTTTAAATAAATCAAGTTTTATGTGATTCTTTTTTCAAAAATGTCTCAGACAAATGAATAGGCAAGGCGGAAAATTTCATTCTTTACTTTGAGCATGTTGGAAATGATTTTATCAGCAAATATTTCCAGTAGTTCCAAATGAATTATTTTGAAAACATGAGGCAATACCCCTTATCATAGGCAAATATTTAAAAAATAATTGAGAATACATAATCTTCAATACCAATGGTGATGCCAAGGTATTAAAATTTTAAATAAAGTTCCAGTGCACAAAAATTAAAAAATATTTGATCTTAATGAATGACCGTCAAATAATGATAGATATATTTTCGGAGTGAAATAAAAAAAATTGCATTGGAGGGTCAAAGAACTACCTGAAATTCTAAAATGAAAACATCTTATTTTAGTGTCTGACTTGAATATTCTAAAATCATGATAATCCATTACATTGGTACTCCTTACACCAACCATGATGAATCGTGAGAGAATTAAAACTCTTATCTTCTTGAGCACATCCGCGATGTTTCTAGCATTAGTTCATAAACAAATTAAAAAAATATTTGATCTTAGTGTATGAAATCCTTCAAATAAAGATAGATATATTTTCGGAGGGAAATAAAAAAATGTATTGGAGGGTCGAAGAACTGCTTGAAATTTTTAAATGAAAATACCTTATTTTAGTGTCTGACTTGAATACTCCAAAATCATGATAATCCATTACATTGGTACTCCTTACACCAACCATGATGAATCGTGAGAGAATTAAAACTCCTTATCATCTTGAGCACATCCGCGATGTTTCTAGCATTAGTTCATAAATAAATTTAAAAAATATTTGATCCTAGTGTAAGAAATCCTTCAAATAATGATAGATATATTTTCGGAGGGAAATAAAAAAAAATGTATTGGAGGGTCGAAGAACTACCTGAAATTCAAATGAAAATATCTTATTTTAGTGTCTGACTTGAATACTCTAAAATCATAATAATTCACTACATTGGTACTCCTTACACCAACCATGATGAATCGTGAGAGAATTAAAACTCCTTATCATCTTGAGCACATCCGCGATGTTTCTAGCATTCGAGCCCCACGCAACCAAGACAATACTAAGCCAAGCGTCACAAAAGATCCATGAGGACCCAGCGTTAAAAGATATGACACTCGGGATGATCATAAATCATTCCCTTATTTTCGCGGTAGACGGGCCTGGAGTTATCTTGTGGAAGAATTTCCATTCCTCGCTATTAGGAATCGGAAATTGGCAATGGCTCGGATGCACTTCGGTTGGCCCCTTTTGTTTCTGCGATTGGCGACGCGGAATGAATCAGGGATGAGGTGGACCTTCTTTGATATGGAAGAGTCATGTGGTACTTTATGCTTCGGTGTGTTCGAAATTAGACAGTTGGCGTTACTGGTTGACGGAAGAGCATTTTGAATTAGCAATAGGTGAAGTACTTGAAAGGCATGGTGCTAATGCTAAATATGTACAAAAAAAAAAGACATAAGAAAGGACTTGATATGTACAAGAGCCTGCCATGAAGTACCTTGCTCGTGATTATGCTTGTTCGGCTCGAAATTAGATACTTGTATTTCCTGGTGAGAAGAGAGCATTTTGAATTAGCAATAGGTGATGTGTTTACATTTAATGGTGCTCAACTATATAAATTAAAGAGCTAAGAAAGGACTCGATATGGAAGAGTCATGAGGTACCTTTGCTATTATACTTCAGTGTGTTCGAAATTAGAGAGTTGGCGTTACTGGTGACGGAAGAGCATTTTGAATTAGCAATAGGTGAAGTACTGGAAGAGAATGGTGCTAAATATGTAGAAAAAACGACATAAGAAAGGACTTGATATGTATAGTATAGAGTCACGAGGTACCTTGCTCATGATTATGCTTGTTGGGTTCGAAATTAGACACTTGTCTTAACTGGTGAGAAGATAGCATTTTGAATAAGCAATAGGTGAAATACTTGAAAGGAGTGGTGCTAAATGCTAATAATTAAATTAAATGCTTGAATTAAATTATGTGATACCTCTTAAATGTTGAAAGGTATTATTCCTTTAAGAATTTGTTTTGATTAAAAGTGTTGGCTAAGGAACATAAATAATGTCTTTCAAAATAACTTTTTGTTTGATGACCTTTAAATTTTAATAATCTACACCAAACAGAAAACACTGCCCATCAACAAAGAAACTTTTGTGTATACCAAACACATAACACGGCCCAAGGCCGATTCAAAACAAATGCAATTTCAGGCCTGTGATGGTGATGCATCATGAGCAAAGAGAAGAGGACTGCTCCAGAGATGCTTATCTGCATCAAGAAAGCGCTAAAGATAAAGATCAGGGTACATAAGAACATGGCACAACTGATATACTCAGCCATTAGTTGCGCAGTTTTGACAAAAATGCAACTTAAATTTCTCTGAAAAATAGTTTAAAGTTTGTTTCGATTCTTTAAAATATATTATTGTCAATGCCAAGAGAACCATGCTTATGCTGTCACAAAAATATTTTGTTTCAAAGAGCTATCATAAGCCATTTACTTGGCCGAAGACTTGTTTTTAATCACAACATTCTATAATGGCAGGAAATATTGCTTACAGCTCTTAGTTCAGGGTTTGGGTTATCAATTCTAAAACAATAGCTACGAATATTAATATTTAGTTTTCACTTTGGATTAACTTTTGTATAAAGTAATTTGAAATTATACTGGGTTTAGAATCTGGGTAAGTGATATTCATGTTTCGTTTTTTCGCTTGATAATAATTTTTAAAAATTGTGTATCAATAATTAGGATTTTTATTTCTTCATAGGTTACCGTTTTAACTCTTATTTTTATATCTTCCATACCAATTTATCGAAAATCACTCACACACAATTTCATCAAGCCATAGCAGTACATTGCATATCTGCTTCGTGAGTTTGTCAAACTTGCAGGAGCTCTTGTAGACATAGACACGTTTGTGACTCACTTGTGAATAAAAGTGTTTTTGAGTTAAGAGCCGAGATCGCAGACTGATAAGACACCAGAACAGTGTTTTAAAAAGTATTAGCTGATGACACATAGAGAGGGATTTCGTCTCTTTGACTTGATGTAACACCTTGAGGAGACAAGAAGTACGAACTGGATTTACAGAGTTTAAAGGATCAGAAATCCAACTGAAGTCTAAATACAGTGAAACCCCGATCTTACCGGTTTACGGGGCGCCGGAGAAAACTCCGGGCGCCGGAACTTTCTAATCGAGAAGTTTTATTGGTATAGAGACAAAATGGAATTCACTGAAAAAAAAAACGCTCGAAGCGGGATAAAGCATATACGAAACAGAATCAAGGTTTCGCTGTAGGTTTTTTATTGTAAAATTGCTGCTCAGAAATTGCAAATTTGCAAAGCACACTGTCAATCGTTGGTAAAAGAAGTTTTAGAGCTCTTTTCGAGCTTCAAGGATGAGAAAAGGATTCTAAAAATATCAGGTGATGACTTTGTGGGAGTTATTTCTTCATTGTGAATTTTCATAACACATAAAATTGTTAAGACGGAACGGCCTACTGGGATGGATTGATAGCAGAAGAATGTTTTGATAAATTGTCGAATAAGCAATAGTATCTTTCTATTTTACTTATTGAATCAAGTATACAAAATAGTTTTACTACTTATTAACCGAAATTTAAGTGCTAATGTATAAAATGTGATTAAGCTTAATATACCGTCAAAAATGAAAAAAATTGTGAAGCAAACGTTATTTTGTTTAATTGTATTAAATAACAATAATTTACAGAATATACATATTTTTGTAGCTAATGTACATTAACGCCTAACAGGCATTTTTATGGGAGGAACTATAAGTAATGGTGTATTCTAATTTTTAAATGTTTACTTACTCTATGCAAATTCTCAATTACACAAATTCGAAAAATAAACATGGGAGCTCTTAAATTTTAAGTGTTTTTTTATTTAATATTGAAAAAAAGCTTAATATTTAAATCACATTAATCATTATTATATTATTTAGCAAATCATACCATTACATAAACGTTTAATTTATATAATAAACAATCACACTTGGAATAATAACGTATGGCTGACGGTAGCACACTCAATTTCTGTTATCTCTAACTACTTTCACCATTTCCTTTAAGGAAGTCATAGCGTGAGATTTTAAAGATGATGGGTTATTGTGTTAAACTATAATTTCGCTCAAGAAGGTGCCATTTTCCTACACCCCAGACACACTGTTAAGCAATATGGTCACGCGAAACGGTGAAAAGTCATTGAAGATCGTAAACTATGCGATTCGAATATTAATTTTGTCATTGACGCATTCGACGTTCACGAAGGACGTCCTTAAAGAGAATTTTAAAATTCGTTACTTCCACCAAAAAAACAAAAAAGCATGTTTGTTTCCATTCACTTTCTTCTACAAAGTATCAGACAAAGCATGAAGTGTGGGGACGCGAATTCCGCGAAATAATTGAAAAGTCATTGAAAGTGAGATAATAAACAAAATGATATTTGATAACTTGTTAGAAAGAGATTTTAATTTAAAATTCGTACATCCACAAAAAAAGACTAAAAAAGCATGTTTCCATTCACGGCTTTTCTACAAAGTATCAGACAAAGCATGTGTTGGGATCATCACGCGAATCGCGAATTATTGAAAAGTCATTGAAGTGAGGGATAATAAACAATGATATTTTGAATACTTGTCATGGCAAAGCTGACACGAAGGACAGGATAACTTAATACTATGTTTGGTTTGGTTGAATTGGCGTCTCACTAGAGCTACGCAAGGGCTATTAACGACATCGGCTTTAACAACAGACTGTTCCCTACTCAAATTATTACTCAATACTTATGTATAAAAGAGCAAAAATTGCGAGTGGATTCTATTGGGGGACTTTTCTATGGACAGTTTGCACACTCTTAAAACGAACGAGTGATTTTAACTCAGTCTGAGTTAATTTCACTCCTTCAGTCTAGAAAATGCACTTCTATGAAAGGAGTGGATCCTTTGTGTGTTAAACCTCCGACAGGATTACTCCAAACGAGTGATTAACTCAGTCTGAGTTAATATTCACTCCTTTCCAGCGTCGAAAATGCACTTCTCCTACTGGAGTTTATTTCACTCTTTTGTTTTAAGAGTGCATACAAAACATAAAGGTACGGAGGGAGAGTAAAAGAAATATAAGTGGAAACAAAAAAAAGTATTCCTCTCCACAAATTTGGACAACTGCCTTTTTCCCTTAAAAGGGAGGATTGTTGTTAACTTGTTTTATATGCACCCATGTGTTTGTAATAGGGAATGTAACATAATTGATAAAGCAATTTTCATGTCGTCCTCTTCAGTTTTAAATGCTTTGTTAAAAAAAGAGAAAAAGTGTAGATTAAGCTTGAAATAATAATGTTTTTGAAACACAGTTTTGAAAAGTCAATCCGTACATAAAAACAAAAATATAATAATTGACTATGGATTTTACTTTCAACATAGCTTGTAAAAAATTACTCTCTTTTTGATATTGTAACTTTTTTGTATCCATAAATTTGCACGTATTAAAATTAAATACGTATGTTTAATTGCACTTTAATCTGGGTAGATAAGTAAATCCGATGGAATACCAAAAATACTTTTACAGTGGAGTCCAAATTTTAAAAGAAGGAATTACCATTATTCCTTCTTAAGAAACAAAATATCAAAAAAAAAACAAGGTAACATAAAAGAAAAGTTTATCCAACTTTATTTCTAAGTATCAACACTAAAATGAGAAGAAAATCGCCTTATTCTGATCTGCTTTAGACTTCTTTTTTGTGTGCTGTACGTGCTGTTAAGACTGAAGCACCCTTATACCCCTCGAAACACAGCACTTTAATACACCACCACTCGTTATATAAGGCTGGAAGCGAGTAACAGGAAAATCCTCAATTTAACGCTCTGTTGCTTACAACCAAGCAACGATAGATTCCAAGATAGCACCTCACAACTGCCGCAAATCGATGGAAAAAAGGCGGATTTCGGGACCGTATTTGATTTAAAAGTATAAGAAAATGTTTTGTTAGGAAGATTTAGCTGAAACGGAATACAAGAGTATGAAGTCCGTGAATTCGAGAAATATATTCAAAGAGTGCTTAAAGTTGCACATTTCCCACATGTGTAAATATCAAATACAGATTATTTTAGGGGCTGTAATTAGTCTTAGGTCATAACGGGCACTGTTGTTTACCACCGAGAAGAGTTAACATTTTGAAAAGTGCCAATTCACAGATGTGATAAAGCCTTAAATATCTGATAACGAAAATGAATTATACTATCAATCATCCATCAGAACTTCGAAACATACACTCTGAAATCGAGGCGTTTTAAATCAGTCTGATTGATTTTCACTCCTCCAGTCTGGAAAATGGCACTTCTACTTTTGGAGTGGATCCTTTGTGTGTTAAACTCCGACAGGATCCACTCCAAACGAGGGGTTTTTTAACCTCCTGAAGAGTTTATATTCACTCCTTTCAGTGTCGAAATGCCTTCTCTAACTGGATCGTGGATCTTCCATGTTTTGGTTTAAGAGTGTACATCTTAAACTCTTAAAAAGACGAGACGAGCGATTTATGATTGATTGATTTTCACTCTCCAAAAATGTAAAATGCACTTGAGTGGATCCTTGTTTTTGATCCTGTGTGTGTTACAGGACACAGGATCCTCCAAACGATTTGGTTTTAGTTCAGTCTGAGTTATTATTCCCTCCTTTCCGTGTCGAAAATGCACTTCACTAATGAGTGGATTTTTCACTGTTTTTTTTTAAGAGTGTAGATAAAAACCATGCATTAACGTCTTAAGCACTAATAAAAATAAATTTAAAAAATAATATCGAAATAAAACTTTGGTAAGCAAATTAAACATTTTCCTAATATTGACCCAGAAAGGATGATACCAATGTAGCACCTCAAAGCCTACGCATATCAGTGGGAAAAGATGCATTATATGAAAACATAAATGTAATTCTGCACATTATTTTCAACTAAGCAATGGTTAAAAACTACTGCTAGTGGGAGTCAATAATTATCGATAACCTGCAGCCGACAAAAAAATCATAAAGGAAGAAATCTCATCTGATGCGGTTAAAAAAAATTGTGTACTTTTCTTATGATGCACCAAATATTTTTGATACATAAAATACACAAAAGGAATTCAGTGCATAAAATTATTAAAATAATTTTTTTAATTTCTCAATCCAAAAACACATTAATGAAACCATTATCCAACATAACAGACCTAGAACCCCTAGCAAACTTCGCATCATTAATTTAATTCCACATCATGGTACTATACAGAGCGACACACTCACAGTTTTATAAAAAAAATCATCTAAACGAGCTCTTCAAATGCATTCCCAAAGCGGCCCTGTTCTCATACTAGAAAAAAAAAAAGTTTAAAAAGAACTAAATAGGGGTGGTGTAAAATTCACAAGTGTTCTTTTCTCTTCGCCTCTGCCAATCGGGAGATGGCTCTTCACTTATGCGTAGGTGGGGACTGTGAGTCACACAGTCACACTTTGGCTGTGTCGTCTCAGCCACCACGGACTGTGACTTTTTTAAGCACTGCGAAATGGTTTTTTAAGTACGCGCGCATCGGCAGGCTGATAATGGCGAGATCTGTAGATGTTGGGGCTATGGTTTACAGTGTTGAGCTTCAGGAGAGGTTTGTAGCGCTACTACTTTGGATAGACTAGTACAGTACAGTAATTGGGAATGGTATTAACGAAAAAATTATTTTGACTAAATTAAAAAGTCTTTGAATATACACGTTTTCAATACAAAACAAAATGTGCTTAAAAATATTTTATGTATGCATTCTTTGTAAATAAAATGTATTTTCTAATTATTGATGATGATGTCGTGTCGTGTCCATGGATATAGATTATATGGGACCGAAGGTCTCATAGACTGCTTCAGCGATCTGTAGACAGTGGTCTTCACAAAGGTTTTCGCAGGGTAAGTTGGTGATTTGCTGCAGTTTTGGCAGGATAGCTGGATAAGAGAGAAGATGTTTTGGATCTAGTTCCGAGTCGGGACAGTTTCTGCAGCTGGAGTATTTTCTAGTTCAACACTCTTAAAACAAACACTCCTAATTTAACTCAGTCTGAGTGGATTTCACTCCTCCAGACTGGAAAATGCACTTCTCCTTTTGGAGTGGATCCTTTGTGTGTTAAACCTCCGACAGGATCACTTCAAACGAGTGATTTTAACTCAGTCTGAGTAAATATGCACGCCTTTACGGTGTCGAAAATGCACTTCTCCAACTGGAGTGTATTTCACTCTTTTGTTTTAAGAATGCATCTTTTCGGATTTCCATCCCTTTGAAGTGGCCTGTCATAAATCAAGTTGGGGTGGTCGCAGTTACCCTATCGGTGTTTAATTCGCAGATTTGGTGTTTAATTTTAACACTTCTGCTGTTAAATTTTGCTTTGACCACTGAGTTGATGTCATTAAGAGTGATTTGGGGAAAAACATCATAGTTGAGTTTTCTTGCTCCTTTCTCCATTTACAAAATTTAAAATTATTACTTTTTCAAATTATTAAACTATACTATTCAGCTTGCAATTCAAATAAAATTTTGTCATGATATGTAACAATACTTTGCCAATAAAATAAAAAGATTTCAACAACCAGGCTAAATATTATCTTAAATTAAGCATTTATTTATTGGTATCAATCGAAACATTTAAAGTCGTTGCCTGTTATAAATCTAATCTTATTCTAAACTTGAACCATGTATTTATAAATAGCGAATGACCCAACAATTCCACCCAAAAGAAGTTGTAGATAAACAAACAATGTATTACTTTTTACTGCCTTTAGTGATAGGGACTGATTAAAAAACAATACGAGTTGTTCAACTCAAGACGGGTTTACGAACGTAAGCAATAAAACACAACCAGGTTTAGTCATCATCAAACTCTTTGCATGACAAATTATAAATAACAATACTTCCAAATCCAATTAAAATGAACATCTTAGTATTTTCGCTAAACGTTAACTACTCTAATTGTATATTACTTATTAACCATCCTGGTACATGGTTTGGCTAGTTAAACTGCTGGTTCACTGGGCAAACCAAATACCAGGATATTTAATATATCTGTCCTAGCGGAATGACCCATGACTTAAGAAGTCTTTTGCGCGGTTAATCGAAGATATAATTTTTACCTAAATGTCTACAAAACACAATTAAACCCTTTCAGTCCCCTTTCAGTCCCAGTGATGCCATCATTGGCATCATCACTTTCAATATTTTTTTCAAAATGTTTATGTTTATTTGTCCCGCTATCACATCCAAACACACATCATTCGATTCTTCACACTTTGTTCTATCAGACAAAAATTTTTTACTTTAATCTCAATATAGAAGTCAGAACTACTATTTTTTATTTAGAAAATAGTCAACAAGCGTTTCTCTTGATTTTTGATAAGTTCACTTCAGTTCCACATATTTAAAACACAATTTAAACTATTTCGGTTAAAATTATACTTAAATTTTTTTAATAATATGGTCAGATACCTTAAAATATAAAACTCGAGAAGTTTTTTTAGGTAATATATATATTTTTATTTTGTTGTTTTCCACAGTTAAAGAATTTTAGCATTGTTTCAAAAACCATATAAAAAATTTTAATGGATTTTTTTTTTCTTATGGAATTCGTATTTGACCTAAAATAAGCTTATTTTGTTGAATATGTAAGATGTTTAGTGTTAGTAAATTTTTTGGACTGAAAGGGTTAACTCGAGTGTATAATTTATTTTGGTCAATATTTTTTTTCTCGTAACACAAAAAAGATTTTTAAAGCAATCCAACTTAATGAAGCAAACTCTTCCAATACCCAGCACCATTCATTCTCTTCCAATCTGAAGACAGTCTCACGAGGCGCCAAGCATTTAGAATCGGCGTTTTACACACACACAGGAAACCTCACCGCGGAAGCCGATCCTAAATTTGGAGAGCCAACATTTATACATTGCTAATGACCCTCGCCATCCAAAGGCACTCTGGAACACAAACAACGGGGCCTTTTCTTCTGGGGAAGAAGGTATTCCAGGTTAACCGTAAGGGTGGAACGACCCGCAGCATCCTGCTCAAGGGGGATAGAGGAAGATGGCGACAAAATTTAAAGTGAAGCCGTCTTAAAGTCGCCAAGCTATATGTGACACGCCTAAACAAAACACACTATCTGTGTGATTTCAATACGAAACGTTCAGTTTTACTTCTGAAGAAGCGGTGATTAAAACCTTGCAACCCTTTTTTGGTCTCGCTCTTGGAAAGGGGCTTCGCGGTAACTTGGAATGAAGAAAATCTTTGAAAATTAACTTAAATAAAAAAAATAATATGGATTCGATAATGTTCAGAGAATAATATTTATATTAACGCCATTTTTTTTATGGTAATTTATGGTTTGTTTTGCTACTTGTAGAATACTGAAGGCTTTCGCGTTTAGATTTGCACTGTCGTCTGCAAAGGGTGGCCTTGGGTAAAACTTGAAACTAAAATAATATTTGTGAAGTTGTACACTACAATAAGAGAGATCCATATTAATTATGGCTGTAACATTTCTCACAATGGCTATAAATGCCGTCAAAATAAGTGAATCTACATAAAAGCCAACAAATCTATGTGATACGACAAACCAAAACTCCCAATGTTATACGTTCTCATCCAATTCTCGTCCAATTTTATTCTTTAGAAATTGGTTATTAAAGTTTTAAAAACATCATTTGTGCAGTTTTAGTTTATAGTAATTCAAAACAATGCACTTTCCAACTTTACCATGTATGATTTAAATTTCTATAATATTTAATTTCATACGCCTTTGCTCAGACAAATCACATTTGGGTGAACTGCAAAAAAAAAGTAGCACAAAACTATTCGCCAAGCGCTAATATGGGCCCATTTTTGAAGCAATCTAAGGCTGCAATCGGCAAACAAGTTCTCGCATTGTTTCAGACCACAAAGCATCGAAAACTCACTCTCACCTCCTTGATCCTACATAACATCGTGTTACAGTTTGTGGAAAAGACATCCACCCTGTTTGGAGGAAAGACTTTGGCTACGGTTTGTTTTGGGAAACGGTATCTCTGCGAGCGGTAATAAATTAAGTGGAAGTGCCAAGTCAATCGTAGAAAGGTGTATTGTCTTCGACCTAAAGAGTGCTATTCTAGAAGTTATGGCTGAGAATGAGGATTGAGGAGGATGGGTTAGGTATTTATAGACCACGGGATTGATGGTTGGATATTTATATGGCTGATAGCAATTAATGAATACAGGTGGAATCGTGGGAAGAGAGATGTGCGTTATTAAAATCTTAATTCAAATTGAGGACCTTGATACCTGCATATTTATTTTAAGATATATTTACAAATTACATTTAGATTAAACAAAATTAACCACCTTAACAAAATACAAGGAAGAATCGAATCTTCGAGACAAATAACTTTTTTCTGGATTTAGCATTACTGACATTCGGGAGAAAAAAAAAAAAGGGAAATTTGATTGTAAGACAAAAAAACAAGTAACCTTAAAATTTATCCGAAACAAGTAAAAAGTCTTTGTATTTTATCAATCATATAATGCGACAGTTATAAATTCATATAAAACTATTGAAAAAAAAAAGAACTGAAACAGAACAAAAAAACTTTGTAACCTTAAAATATATCCAAACAAGTAAAAATTCCTTTGTATTATTATCCTCATATAAAGGCGAACAGTTACTAAATATCATATAAACTATTAGTCGCTCATATAGAGCTGATAAAAAATGGCATTTTATGAAGCAAGGGAAAGTTGTTTTATATTCATATATTGCAGTTATCCTAAGTATTTTTAAAAATCTTAAATTACTTAAGCACTTATACTAACAACATACACTCTTAAAACAAACGAGTGAAATCCACTCCAGTTGGAGAAGTGCATTTTCTACACTAGAAAGGAATGAATATTAACTCAGACTGAGTTAAATTCACTCGTTTGGAGTGATCCTGCCGGAGGTTTAACACACAAAGGATCCACTCCAAAAGGAGAAGTGCATATTCCAGACTGGAGGAGTGAAAATTAATCAGGCTGAGTTAAAATCGCTCGTTCGTTTTAAGAGTGTATCTTCTACTACTTGCACTAACAACTGATAATAATTAATTATCTAAATCTACTGGACGTTGGACCCGGCTTTTTTCGTAATTTAATTATCGGTTTTTATAGTAATAAAATTTAATTTAAATAATGAATTTTTATTGATATTTTTTAATTGGAAATCGTTTTAGATCATCTTCTCAAAAATAAACATAATCTTGATTTCCTTATCAAATTTATATTATTTACAAAAAATATTTTTCAATATTACGATGAGAAAACAACCGTACATTTTTGACCGATATAAGGCCGTTCAAAAGTTTAGCGACTTATATTAACAACACGCAAAATAAAACTAACTTTAAACACTTTAAACACTGAACCCATTCCCTCAGGACAGCATCACCTCTAACAAAGTTACCACAACAAAGCACACAAAAAGGTGTTAATTCAATTTACAACGCCAAACACAAAAAAGCGTTGATTCCCGATCTTTCTAACTCGTTTTATCTGAGCCGCCATGAAATTGGCCATCATTTCCCGAGATCGAATTCTATCCCTTACCCTGAAGGTAAGGATGCCCGGGCATATTCAATGCGGGGTCCGTATATCTACCCTAGGGATTTGCCCGTAACCCACCGCTGGTCCCAGGTGAGTTGAAACTAAAATTACGCGGCTGTTTTTTGCTTCGTGAAAGCGTTGTTTTACCGACGGCTACTAACGTCAAAAAAAAAAAATTGTTACAAATGTTTTGTTTTGTTGTAGGCGGAAAGATGTTTTTAGAGTGTTTGGCAAGTAACTGTTATCTGTTATTTTGATTAAAAAAATGTTTTCATCTTTGGCACTTTTTTTAAAATCCAATCTTCATGTTTGAATAAAATGGTTAATTTGCTTTTAAATATAAAAATTACAATACACATTAACAAAATTCTCAAAAGGGAAAATAAAAAAAAAAAAATATAAACTTTTTAATAAGAGAACTTATACCATATGAAAACAGAGATAGTAATAAAATGGAAATGAGACAATTTTATATGAACTATAATATAAATCAAAAAGTAACAATAAATAAAATTGTTAACAATGAAATAATAAAATTTTAGAAAAAAAATGATATTATTCCCTCATTAATAAATTTTCCCGTCAAAATTTTCTGTTTTTCATTACAGGCAACAAAAAATTCATTTGTAAAATTCAAATTCTTTTCGAAATGTTAATGTAAACTTCAGCCATAAGTAAACAAGCAATTAAAAGCAGCATTTATACCTTCTACTCAAAATTTTAATTTCCTGTAAAGTTGGCAACTTGTGATTCTTCATCCTTAATTTGATACACAAAGGAATATTGGGAAAGAGTTTTATAATTTCAAAACTCAAATGCTGCTTTAGTTTATAAGTACCAGCCTATGTTACAAGTTGTTTTATCTTTAGCATCTTTAAGAACATGGACAATTTTTATCCACTTGAGATTTCGAATGTGGTATTGTAACCAATATTAGAGACGAGTTCGATAAAGTGTCCGAATGGTGTGGAATCGTAAGTTGGCATTTTTGGCAAGATGTTACGGCGTTTTAATACCAATGGGAAATTTATTGAGAGAAAATCAATTTAAAGAATTTCTTGATGTTTTTTTGCAGTAGATGATACTTTTGAATTGAAATTCGTGTTTGAAATACGGAAGTTTAAAATGCTGTTTACTAGCATTTATGAGAAAACATTTTAGGGAACTGTTTGAAAACTGTTGAGGCATAGAATTTAAAATATCGTGGCCAAAAAAATCGCCAAACCTTAAGGCAATAACTAAAATATTGTAGATATAGATGATTTTTAAAAGTATATGTACTAAAGAATACTTTAAAAAGTAATGATAATTATATAATATTACTAATAAACGATACAAAGGCATAGTACTTGCAATTATATACGCTTCTAATTTATATTTAGGTACATTTTAATGCATGATTGCATAGATCTCTGTTTATTTTTGAAAATATTTTTATCGATCTTATATTGTTATTATGTAGCATTAATCTCACTCATAGTTTAAAACTTTAGTAAATACTGTTGATGAGTAGAAATACTTAAATATGATTACTCGAAAATAAGAGAAAAATGCTAAATCTTCTCTTTATGCCCATTTTGAAATTAATTGTAAACAAACACTTCTTAAAAATAAAAACTTGTTTTGATATTTAATTGGAGGTGCCAAAAGCGGTAAAATGTTTTGTTAAAATACAAGCCAGATTTTTAGCAAGTAAACGCAATACACAGTAACCTTTAATTAGTTTAATTTAATTTCCATAAGAAATATATTGTAAAAGGTTTACTAGGAAATACCGTTTAAAACGAGTTAAGTTAATTTTTGTATTACATCAAATCATATTTTTTTTAAAATTAAGTTATTATAAACTTATTAAAAACTAAGTGATCCAACAAATTTGAAAATATATCATCCAACTAATCTATAAACTATTTTCTTAATAACTCCTCTTTATCAAGTAAGAGGCGTTTTTAGTTGGTCATTTTATCAATTGCTTGTGAAATTCAAATAATTTAATCTTATACATGACAATATTATGGGATGTTTAACGTTTTTCCATTACCAGTGTACATACAACTCCCATTTTAATAAACTCTTAACCTGTACACCAATTATGTTTTTCTCTATTCTTATTTCTGCTGTACTCGTATACCTGAACCACACTCTGGCATCATTTCCGAGAAACAAGATTGTTATTACCATTAAAAATCACATCAAACATCGCAGCTTTAGCCCTAAACACACACGCTTCTACACAAAGTGTGACGTGGATGTTATTATACGACACAGGTGTCAGTTTATGCAAGCCATAAAACACATTATGGACGGGAAGCTGAATTCTGATCCGTTGAGCGACTGACACTTATCGCAGAAGAAGAGGCGGAGCTACTATCAAAGTGTTGTGACACTGATATGGATTTACTGCTGTCCAGATTCCGTTTCTTTGGCGAAATATTTTAGATGATATGCACCTGCGAGTTTTTTATTTTATTTTTTTATTTCTGTACATGTGGATTGTGTTCTAGGTTTGGAGGGAAGGTATTTTGGTTTCGGTAGTTTTGAAGTAATTTTTGATTGTTTATAGTTGTCGGTAAAGATATTGACAATTGAAACTCATGTAAAGAAGAAGGAAAAACTTGGTGGCCGAATAAAACATTTAAACATTATCAACTATAAGAAAGTTTTAAAAAAATGTAGTAAAGTTTTTTTAAATGTTGTTTATATAACTTATGTTTGTTTCATCAGCAAAAAGCAGAGTTTCCAAGGTAGCTAAAAAAGGTATATATAGGCACTAACTGGTCCTCCCGTTTTTGTAACATGTCAAATAAGAGAGAGAGAGAGAGAGAATGAAAATTATATTTGGTTAATAAAACAATTTTAATCTAACATAGTAAAGTTTTTTTAAATGTTGTTTATAACTTATGTTTGTTTCATCAGCAAAAAGCAGAGTTTCCACTTCCACCATTCCATTACCAGAATCATATGAAAGCATTCGTTCAATTATGTAAGCAAAATAAAACATCGAATAAATATAAAAGTTAAATATCATAAAATCTAAAGCAGTTTGTTTGTGCCCAAGAATTTGCAAAACCAAAGTAAAAATTTTCTCTGCAACAAATGTATAGTACATGTATACAGGGGCTGTACAAAATAATGTACACACTTTGCAATTTTAAAAAAATTTCCACATTTCTTATTACTATGAATCATCTAATAGGAATTTGATGACTTTTAAAACGCAATGCGGCACACATTTAGTAATTATATGGAACACAGACAAGACAAAAAAAATCAAAAAACGCTTTGGAGCACCCAGCTGAAAAAAACCTCGATTAGAAAACTGTTTTTAGAGAATAAGTATGAGTTATGAGCCATATTTTAGAAATGTGTATTTTAAAGCGTTTGTAAGACATCAAAAGCATTTGACAAGTTTCTATGCTTGAAAAATAAGCAAATTCCTTGTATAATGCCAAACTATTGCTGTTGTTTTTGTAAACTTTATGCGTTGCATAATTTTGTTCGGATTACTACTATCAAAATATATATAGATCAATTTTAAACTGTTTTAAAACTGTTTTTCAACAAAACTTGAACCATACAGTATAACTAGATTATAGCGTCATTCAGGAATCGCTGTGTGACTTTGTAAGCGAATAACGTAATAAATAAAGTTAAATATAAATTGTAGGAAATCTCCTGTAAAATATTATATATTAATCAAATATTATTAATTTATCCAAAATAATTAATCAATCCATATTATTAATCAAAGTTATTAAAATATAGGTATTAAATAAATATTTACTCTATGTGCTATTAGCAGTAGCTTAATCAAAATAATTTATTAACAGTAATACAAATAAATACTATCTAAAATTTCATATAAAGACCACCCTGAACAAAACTTACGACCAATTAAACTTAAATACCACTTGATGATCAGCACACAAAGCTTTACGTAATCCATATCCTCCCAGAGCATTTGAGGTATAGGCAGCAAAAGCTTACATACCCTCTCTACCTCAGCGTAGCGCAGGGAAGCCGGCTTTAGGCACAACAACTCTCTTTGCATATAATGCGAAATGTAAATCGTCGTTCTACTATAAAGACTATGCTTTCCCCCTTTCCTTAAGAACTTTTATTATTCTTATTTCTTAAGGGATGTTTAGGATGGAATATATGGTAAATTGCGCATGTTCTTTTAGGTTTAGGGCAACAAAAATGGGATCTTATTTCAATTTTTTAAGGAATGGTTTTTGAACGTATCTTAATTAGTTTTTTAATATTTGTTTCGAAATAGGTGTCAATTTTTTTGTTTAAAATTGCTTTTATTAATTAGAAAAACGCAAAATAAAATATGTTTTAACTTTATTTTTAAAAGTGTTTCGGATTTTTTTTTTACATCCAAAAGTTGCTTTCTTATAAAATACTTAATTTGAAAACAATTGTTAAACTTTTATTATAAAGAAACAACTGAAATCAAATCGTCCATTACCTCTGTATTATACTGACAAATTCAACAAAAATATCAAGATGTCATTGTACGATATAATATATAGTACGATATAATATAATATATACTAGGGACTAAAAAATTATAAAATTGTCTAACTCCTTCACAAAACCAAACATCTTTATACAGACGCAGCTGTCACTGTTTTTAAATTTAAAACAATTTAACTTAGATAAAGAAAATGCTGTATAACAGTAACAAACTACAAATGCTCTTTCAAAAAACTTCTAATGGGACTATTTGTCCGTCTCCTGTTACTCCATCCATGCTTTTTTATAGCTTCATGGGCGGAGTTTCGGACAGTCACATGTCAATCAAAGTGTCTGGCTGGAATTTGTCTTTATTGTAGGAACGCCGGGATTTGTTTACTTTATTTATTCACTTATTCTTTCAGGGTAGTGAATTTAGTTGTTCCGTGCAACTCCCGCTTGGAATTTTTAAAAATCGTTTGATGGTCGGTTTTGGAGCAAGCTGATTGGTCGTTTTTCGAACAAAGACGTGAGTTTCATAAAAAAAAAACATTATGGAGTGTTTCATAGTTCATCTTCGTCAAGGTATTTGAAAAGGAAATTTAGCTGAAAAGGTTGCACGAAAATCAATTAAATATATTTAATTATTTGCTTACTTTAAAAATACATATTTAGTGATTGCAGACTGGAAATGACTGCAGAAATCGAATCCAAACTGATGGGTAAAAAGATATAACTGAATTAATGAAACAAGCATAGTATTTTGAGCTTCAGGCTATGAAGGGTCATATTTCCTACCACTATGCATTTAAATGCCCATTTACAAGTAATTCAAAACTAAACTGCTATGTAAAAATGTCATATAAAGTTCACCCTGAATAAAACTTACGACCAATTAAACTTAAATACCACTTGATGATCAGCACATAAAGCTTTACGTAATCCATATCCTCCCACAGCATTGCAGCAAAAGCTTACATACCCACTCTACCTCAGCGTAGAGCAGAGAAGCCGGCTTTAGGCACAACAACTCTCTTTGCATATAATGCGAAATGTAAATGGCGTTATAGAAAGATAGAACAGCATTTTAATGTATATCTTAACATTTTGAAACTAACTTTTGAGCATCAATGTAGGAACTCACAATAAACGCAAGATTCCCGTCCATTTTCACACACACGTGACATCACTGCACACGCGGAACGGTCAATTAATTTCTTCAGATACCCGATCTAGGTAATTGGGCAGTTGTTCAAACACTCTTTCCACTTCCTTGGTTGAGACACGATTACGAAATGAAGGAAAACGGGCTTGATGAGATGAGAAGACATTGCAATTAAAAGTATTTCATATTGTTTTCTATAAGTCACTGCAGAGCAATATCCGATGGGGATTTCACTGAGGACTTATTCAATGACTGAGAGGTTTTACACCGCATAGGTGCAGAGTTAACATTTATATTCCTGCTTGTTTGCTTGATCAGAAACCCGCTTATAAGCCTTCGTCAAATAAGACAAACACAGAGAGAGTTTTTACTGTCACAAAGAAAGGAAGTACACCCAGGGCTAAGGCGGGAATCGAACCCGCATCTGTTACAGCGCGCAGACTGCTGGCCTGCGATGCTAACCACTCGTCTATCTGGGCCACTTTACACAGCATAAAAGACTCGAATTTACAAATTACAAATAAGTGTCAGCCGGTAATTGAATCCAGACCCAAATCACTACAGTCCAGCGCTCTAGTAAAAAGCTTTAAAATATTTATTACAAGCTAGATTTCTGGAAGTATTTCTTTACTTCCATTAAATGATATTTTTTAAATTGTTGTTATATTTATGGATTAAATATTTGATTAATTACGAAACAAAGGTTAATTGTGTCCTTTTATTACGCGCGTGTCTTACAATTAGCGTTTCTTACAATTAGCTACTAATCCTTGCTATTATAAGAAAAATAATAGCCATATCCAAAAAACTTATCTACAGGTGCTACTATTCTATGTCTTAGAAGGAAAGGTTACAATATATCTCGTTCTTTCAAGGTTTTTATTAAGAATTCTAAGAAAATCCCTATAGGAGTAACTTTATAACGCTATTTTTTACGTGAACCTATTTTTGAATACATAAATAGATGGTATCATTCTCCATAGTTCACGTGTTGGCTAAACATGCTTTAGGATGAATTAAATATTTCGCACTAGGATGTTATAATTTGTAATAAAATAAGTTTAAGAAATAAGTCACATATATTCTGTCAATCTATGTTAACGATTCTTACAATTATGATGATACTGTGGGAATATAGTTCAATAATAAAATATTTTAAATTTTAGTAAACCAAGTAGTCTTTAAACAAATCACGATAAGTAGTCTTTAAAACTAATTTAATCGACAATGTAACAAATCAAAATTCTGAACATCATTCCGAACTTAACCATATCTTTATTTTTATTACTGATCAACAAACCAATGTTTCCCTACCGATTTACAACGTAGTAAGCTAATTATCCGCAAGTTACTCTTCGCTAACTAGTACAAGCATTAAAAGTGTGTACTATTCAGGCAATAACTCAAAACACTGGTCAAACACGCCAACGCTACGTCCAATAAAACCCACTGATTTACCGACGACCTCTGAACCTCGTTTAACTTTCGATCCAGTTCAAATTGAGCGGTCGTTAAAAATGAACATCCACCTAGATCGTTATCACAGGCTGCACGCATGCATGGGCGATCGCCGATGTCTTGTAGCCGAAATAATTATTTGGCTCACGAAAAACCCGATATGAGTTTACACAGGCCCCTGACGTGTTATCTCTTGGCTTAGATTGCTATCCTCTCGTTGGATGCCCTGAGGATAGCTTTTTGTTGTGTTAATGATTGCTCGGAGGAAGATTTGATGTAATGATTGGTGACCAATTAACGGTTTAGTTGATTTTGACTATCAACAAATATGTAATTATTAGATTGAAGAAAGAAGGTAAGTTTGACTAGTTCCTTTGGATTTCAATTAAAAGACCATTAGATACAGATTTTGAAATTTTAAGCTTGATAGTTGGCAAAATGACACAAGAGATGGTAAATCCCAAAGAAGGGCATAGTGAAAACGATTGAACTTTAAACAAATGAGAATTTTTCATTGGAAGATAGCTTTCGGTTGTTGTGCAGCAGCTTCTGTTTGCGCAAGACATAGAGCACCCGCCAGGGTGGAAGTCATAGTGTTCAGTATGCTAACACTGCTTAGATTACATTTTAGCCAGCTATACCAATTAAATTTTCAAAGATATAGTAAAGTTAATTGTTAAGCTGATCGCACACCGACTGCTACACTTTGTTTATCAAAGAGAAAATGTTGAATAGTGTAGCATTGGGTGTGCTTGTGTATAAAACAATTACGGCCTGCAAAGTCTTTGTAGTAATCGCCCACAAGTCCTTCAATAAACCAAAAACAATTAATTTTTTTAATTCATTCCGTTTTTTTAGACGTAATTGAATAATAGTTGTCACAATTGAAAGTTACAGCTGCAAAACTTATATTATCTAGTATAACTTAGACTTAGGGTCCGATGCGGTTAATGGTGACTTTCGAAAATAGTAAATTCATTTGGACGAAGCCGCCATTGGCCGGCCATATATCGTAGTTATATACACCTATAGATAATGGGAGTTATAAAACTACACCTTTCAATTACATGTGCAACCTACTGTTTTGCTATTGCTAACCAATTGCAATCGAAATAGAACTAAGGGAACAAAGATCCTTGGAGGTCTAGTTTTGTAAAGTCCCATTATCTTCCGAAAAAGAGGTACTAAAAAATCTGGTGTTCTCTAATAAAATTGTTTTTACAAATTATGAAGCAATTTAAACCTTTCTTGGTGGAGGCAAGTTTTGAATTCATTTTTGTTTGAAGAAGATGACTAGCCGACCATCTTTACAAATACATTCGTAACCGTGCCAGATATTATCTAAATTGCAATAGTTTTATTATGTAAACTAATATTTTTTTTAACCTACATACAATATGAAAGTTTAATGTTTGTAACGCTGCTTTGTAACGATGGATGTGATAAAGGACAAAATTAACATCCCAAAATGACCAATTTCTAAGTAAACTATCTTTGAAAGATTTCGTATCTGATCGAAAAGTTTCTTATGTAAAATAAATATTCCCTGTTAAAATTCATAAGGATTATACCACATTTATATAGTATAAAATGACAGTTTTTCCAATGTAAAATATCAGTTATCAGCGTTCTTTTACTAATATACATAATTCTGAATAAACCAAACATACCTGTAGGACTTTTTTAGCAACCGAAGCGTTAAAATTTAACCTAAACGAATGAAAGCTCAGAAAAAGTCGACTTATTTTGAGAAGATTTGTGATTTGGTTCGGTAACGAAAAAGAAAAAAGTTGGAAAGTACACACACTCTGTAACACTAGAAACAGTTTAGTTCTTAGCGGAATAACTGTATTTTATAGTGTAACATGTAATGTGTAAGTTAAGCCGGTTATGTAAAACACCTTATAGTGAGTATATAAATACTTTGTTTCCAAGGTATCGAAAAGGTTTAGATGTAATCCTTTTGTATGTTTTAGAGAATTATAGTTTATTGTGACATTGTGTGATACGCATTCGGATATAAATTTAAAGAGTTTTTCAAATATGACTAAAAAAGGATCTTCAAATTTCTACTTTTATTAGCAAAAAATTCTGTATTTTGAGTATTTTTATAGCTTTTCTTAATCAAGTGTAACGTAACAATGTAAAAGTGTACCTTCAAAGGAAATCTAAAGATTTTGCAAAATGTGAAATTTCTAAATTCTAAACGTCATTTGTATGATATATATATATATATATTTTTGAATTTTTGATAAATCGCTAATCAGGTTTTTGAGTAACAAATATTTACAGATAATTGCATTGGAAGTTACATTTGTATTTGTTTTTACTTTCTAGAAGTTAATTTTTTGATATTTAAAAAAAAAACCCGACGGTTTTTACAAAACACCAAGCAAAAGTGAAGTTTGGTATACCCTTTATTTAAATGCCACATGTATAGTGGAAAAGTTAATTTACCTATGTAAAATTTCCAAATGTGACAAATATCACAATTTTTACAAGCTTTATGAAGTTTTAATTCAGCAACTTGCTATTCAATAATTAAACTTTCGATTTTTCAAATAACGGCTTTTAGTTCGACCTTTTCTCTAAAATTTAATTATTATATTTAATTATAATTCCAAACAAATATTTTCTCTAGTTTCTTTCTTTTTTTGAACCAAAATTAGAATTGATATCAAATTGCTCGTTTCATTCTAGAACGTTAAGTAGAAGGCGACATCGAAATGATCGTGTATAGGAAACTTTTTTCTGAAAAAAGTACTATTCACCTAAAACGCTCAAACAATACTCTTGATTTAAATGATTTAAAAAAATACTATAGATTATGTTTGTACATTTACAATGTTATTTAATAAGTTTGATTATTGAAAATTTACTAGCAAGAAAACAATTTCGTTACTATTTTTGAAGAAATTATACATTTTCATATTATCATCGCATTGTGTGTTTTATCATTAAGTAAAAAAGATTACTTAAATTAATACTGTTTATTTGAATTTTTAAAAAAGTTTTAATTTAAAATATAAATTTTTAAGTTCTTTTTCTTGACAGCCAATATTCCAATAGATATTACAGATTTAGAGACTTGAAGAGAAACGGAGACTGAAGTTTAAAAATGATGCCTGTAGTAAACCACCACAGATTATAAAGAATTATAATTTTTCAGAAAATTTCAGATCAAAGAAAGATTCAGAAATCAGTTTTATTTAAATGACAAAAACACATCTTCTATTTATTTCGGATGAGCACTTTTTGTGAATGATTATTTCAAAGAAAAAATAAAATTTATTGAAAGCGCAAAATCTTTTGAGCTTAAAGAAAAAAAAATTATAAGAAGATGTGCACCAACGGTTTTTTATGAGATCTTTGTATTGTAATAGATCAAAAGTTTAATTCAAAAAGAAAAACATATTTTGACGATTTCAAAGTCTCTATAAAAAGTTCCTTTTTAAAATTGTAAAACCTAAAACAATTATTTAAAAAAAAGGATTTCAACTATTTAAGGGGATAAATACTATGTGCATTCTAAACCAACGTATATGAGAATTTTTTTTAAGCAATTCTGACGAATGAAATTATTTTAAAATAAAATATTTTTAATAGACTTTGTTGTTTTGGTTTAATAAAGACTCTTGTAATATTACTTTTCTTCACCATATACTTTAGTAGTAAAATTTCTTTCGCAATTCGGATAAAAGTATTTTGCAACAGAGCATCTGAAACAATTTAAAATTGTAAAATTGAAGGGTTATGGAAAACCTAACATTCTATTTATTGTCGTCTTTAATTAACAAACGATCAATTTAATTTCTTTTTTTTTCAACACTTTAATTTACCAATTAATGTTTTTACCGTTATGCAACGAGCCTCATCATCATGTGGTATCGTTTATAATAATCAAATAGAGATAAACGTCAAACTTAATTTTATAGCAGTTAATAGTTTGCATATTCTGATTTTTTTTTGTTGTAAATTTTATCTTTACTTACGGAGCAATCGTTGCAACGCATCATAAACAGATTCTCATATCCAATTAGTAATACGACAAAAATATCTGAAATTGGTTTAATATATGACTTCAAATTCTTTAATATTCCTTGTTTCTCTTTTTGTTTTTATACATGGAGCATCAGTTTTACAAGAGAAAAGAAGAGCATAGTGATGAGACTAACCTTCCTTCTGGTTAGGAGATACAGCAACAACAAAAAAATAGTAATCGTATAGTTAATTTTACTGACAATAATTTACATATTTTCTATCCATTACGTTTAGGTTTATTCGTTAAGCATTATAAGAGAAATCTTTGTTTTAGAAGAGTGTCAACAGGATGGGGATTAACTTTTTTTTCTGATTGGGAGAGAGAATAACAAAAAAAAAAAAAAAACCACACTAAAATCGTATATTTTCTCGACATTTCTTTATGTGCTAAAATATTTATCTCTATGATTTCAACCATTTTATATTAATGTTGTATTATTACCACTATAAGATTAATCTATAAAAAGTGAAAACCTGATTCTGCGTCCCTGACAATTCTTTCCAATTTGAATTTTCCACAATTCTCCTCACAATTCTTCTTATATACATATTTATCTTTAATTCTATATGATTTTAACCATTTTGTATTCTTGCATCGAGAATTATAAGATAAATAATCTATGTACAGTGAAACCCTGACTCTACGTCCCATTTCGTATATTTATCCAGCCCCAATTTTTCATTATTCAATCCCGTTTATTTACTACAATTTTAAGTACTTTTATTAGTTATCTCGTTTCATATGGATTTTCATACATAAGATCAGGATTTCACTGTATTTGAAGAGTACCATAAGTGGACTCACCTCCCGGACTTGGTGATGACCATCTCCGTCCCCAGGGCGTGAAACTTATCCCACAGGTCCTTGGACTCCAGGGTCACTTTGGGGTCGTCCTGGACCCCGTCATCCTCCGGTTCCAATTGCCGGAGCGGCCTGAGGTGCGGCGCCCCTAACACGTCCTCGGCCGTCAAGTGATGCGGCGGCTTCGGCGGGAAGACCGCCGCCGGCGGCACGGGCGGGTAGCAGAAACCGGACAAGGCGGCCGACAAGTAGTGCGGCTGTGTCAGTATGGACGACATGGAGAAGTCCGGGTGGTGGTGTCTGCCACTGGGGGAGCTGGGCAGCAGAAAGGGGTGGTAGGCCATCCCGGGTCCGAAGTCGCCCGACTCGAATCGCATATGTGAAGAATGTTTTTGGCGGAGCGGAGTTGTGAAGCGCCGGTGTGAAAGTGGCTGTGTGGCGACTTTGGCGCGATGGGTGACGGGGGGGGGGGTGAAGGGGGGTGGCGTCGGAGGCGGCTCTTGATTGGCTATTTGGGCGAGGCGGGCCAATGAGAGAGACGCTTTGAGGGGAGAAGGGCAGGCGCCTCGGTCCGACACACGAAGCGCTTTTTTCTTCTTTCTTTCTTCTCTCTCTCTCTCCTCTTCTCAGCTGCGTTTAGAGTAGTGTAGGGGGGTGAGCTCTAGATTTCTCTCCTGTTGATTGATAAGGGAGTAGTTTTTAATGCCTCGTATCAAGTTTTTCTCTGAGTTGTCTTTTTTATTTATTTATTTTAAGCCTGGAAATTCACCTTTCTCTCTAGTAGGCTGATGAGAGATTTTATTTTAATAACTCTTCTCCGATATTAATCTCAAATTCCTTTTATTGTACGAAAATTAGGAATTTAATATTAGAATGTTCCCTTCTGCTTATTCAATACTTCTCTCCTTTTGATTGATAAAGGGAATATTTTTAATACCTTCTATCGAGGTTTATCATAAATATTCTTAAGAAATTAGTAATAGAAAGATTATACTTTTGATTATTTGTTCTCTTTTGTCCTACAACCGATCTTTCAATTCTCTCTCCCACTTTCTCTTCTAATTTACGTTATTACTTAGGATGGATTTAAGCACATGTTGAATTTTTAGACGATCCCTTTTAATATTTCTCTCCTCGTGATTGATTCAAGGAGTATTTTTAATGTCTGTATCGGGTTTTCCTTTAAATAGTTCCAGGGATTTAATAGTGGAATTTTCCCAATCTTATTTTGTTTATTCAGCTTTTTGATGAAATAGGATTTTTGAGATACTTCTCTCCACAGTTGATTGAGTGATTGAAGGGATATTCTAAATGTCTCATATTGGGTTTTCTCTGTTGGTGAATGTAATGGCTGCTCATTGCAGTATTTAAAAACTCTTTTTATCGTTTTGCCTCTGTGTATATCGTTAGAACTTCGAATATAGTTTTGTTCTGTGAACTATGATATTTAACTCTTCTTACTTGATAAAGAAATAGTTTTAATACACCGTAAAAATTATTAATAAATTTAATTTTGAGTAAATCTCTTTACTAGAGTTTGGTTAGAATTTTAGACTTTTGATAAGTTTCTTACTGATATATCTATAAAATTGTGTGTGTCCAATATGTGTTCTTTCACTGTCAACAACTGTTAAATATTTTTCTTTCGTTGTTACTTTTTTTTATTTTTAACTAATTGTCATAAATAAGGTTTTCATATAATTCCTCTCAATATCAGTTATTTCTTTTTATTGTGTTGAGGCATTACGGACATCTTACACGCAGAATAAACTGGTAAACAGTTTATTTTTCTCCAACTGATTTTTTCTGAAATACATATTTTTACGTCATAATCTCTTTCAAATATTCAAATATTCAAATACAATATCAAGATAACATCCCTCCAAAGTTATTTTCACATCTTAAAATTTTACATTGGTATGTCTGGTTAACATATTGCTAACAAACCGATTTGACATTTTACTTTGCTATCTCTAGTTTTAATAGATATTCTTGAAATAGAGATATAATATTTAAAAAACTTTTGAAGAAATTTAATATGGGGATGCTCCCGATTTCAATTTTGTTTGTTTCTTCTTGGGATGCAGGCGACGTGTTTAGTCATTTCAGATTTTCTCTCTTTGATTGATTAAGAAATAGATGCTGCAGTATTTTTAATATCTTTTTGATAAGTTTTTCTTTATCACTTATTTATCTCCGATTGGTTTTCACTCTGTTTTCCATTATTAGCTTTCTCTTTCCTTAAAAAAGTTTATTTTTTATTTCACAATTTCAAGGTTCTTTTTTTATTAAATATGGGGGAGTTGCCTTTGAATATTAATGTGAGTAATGGATAGTGATGATGGAGTGTATTATGAGTTTTGATATTTCTTTATAGAGTTCTTTATTTGGTTTTATTTTAAATCTTTTTATCTAATGAATTTTATTCAATATTTCAGTTTTCTTTGGCATAAAACAAAAGTTGCAGTTTTTGATGACCCTAGGAAAAAAAAAGAAAAAGTTATGTATAAAATCTACTTGAATTTGAACTTTACATATGTTTAAAAATTTTCAGTTAAAATTTTTTTGTTTAAACATTTTCATTTTTCATTAATATTTTAATTAAAAATTTGACTTTTACTACTTTTCATGTATTTTGTTCTTAAATACTTCTGGTTCTTAATACTTAGTTCTTAAATACGCATAATTTCAGAAAAATGGAAATCGAAATCAATTTGGTAATATGTTTCATTTTACCTATGTATTTTTAGATATAATGAATTTAAGCCAATACTTCAGTTTCCTTTGTTGTGAAAGATACTGTAAAACCATTGGTGTAATGTTACTCCGCAAAAACGGTGGCAGCAAGTGTTGCCTCCGGTTCTATAGAGTAAAAATTAAGCATAAGGCGGTGTAAACTTTTACCAAAACTGTTCATCCTTACACCATAAAAATTTTGCAAGGTAATACGCCACAAAAGCGAAGTAATAAAAACCATTGTCACCAAAGGTGCATCCAAATATGTATACGGTAAAACTGAGCTGATTTCTGCTAGTACAATAACATATAAGTGAAAATTTGTTCCGATATTCTGTGGTTATTATTATTATCTTTTTAAAGCTTAGTAGCAAATATTTTTTTTTACTATAGCCAGACTGAACCTCGCAATTTTTTTCAAGAATTCCCCGTTATCAGCCACTCAATTCTTGCCGTATAATCGGTATTTTTTTCAATTCCTTTTTGTTTCACAACATTTATGATTGCGCATGCTCTTAAAAACTTCGTGGATGTTTACACAGTGTTTTGTGGATTGTTCTTCCTAATATGGAGTCTAGTAACTTTACTCCAAAATTAGTGTAACGTTCATCTAAAAAATCATGGTAACATTTCCCCCAGGTTTTACAGTGAAACAGCTATAGTTTGTGGCTATTCTGAGCTATTTGGGCTATTCTGGAAAAAAGAGGAAAACTATCGCAAACTCAACCTAAATTTAATGAAAACAAAATGATGTAATTAGATCTACCTTTTGTCATGCAACGTAGGATTTCAATATATTTCTACTACAATACATGTTTTATTTTTTTTAAACTCATCTATAATGTAGTATCAATACATTTTAAAAAATAAATTTGGATATTATTTGGGAAAATCAATTCATTTTTATTATATACTTAGATTTTTAAATATTTTAATAAAAATGTTTTGTTGAATTCTTTATCGGAAAAACAGACAATGAGACAATCTTTTCCAAATTAATCCTATTAATAAAATTTAGATAAAATCTTTTTATCGATTTTTTAGAAGTTTACGAGATCTTAAGAATTGAATAAATGGTAATTTAAACGTAATCAAGATGTAATTAATACACAAACAAATTCAATATGTACTATCATTGCAATAAATATGCGTTTGTATTTAGCAAACCTATTTTCTGTGTAAAGCTGATTATTAATTATTTAAAATTAAACTTACATATTCATTTTTGCTTAATTTGAGACACAGATTTTTAATAAATAGTTAGATGTAAAAAAAATACAATGTAAAAATTTGAAATTTCTTTAGAGAAATTTAAGATTAAAAGGGAACGAAGCTCTTTTTGCTTGTTTTATATTCATTTCAATATTTTAATATAATATTTTGGTAAATACTTAAAAAAAAGTTTTATGCATATTTAGTACTTAAAAAAAAACTTACTATTGTAATTGTATTATTTTCCTGAGAAATGTCACTTAAGTTTATAGTACTTTCAAATTATTGACTTTTCCATTTTATTTAAGAAAACAACGAAAACCTTATAAAATCGTTTATTGAAAGGTTTTACTGAAATTAACTTTGATCAATAGTGTTTTATTATTTGTTGCTAACGTTTTTACTTATGGATCACGCAACAAATCTTCAAAATCAAATCGTGATTTCTTATATTACAGAAACAAAGCTTTAAATTACAAAAGCTTCAAAAAGCCTTTAAAGTTTTTCTACTAAATAAGTTTATTATTATTTTTTTTTTTTTGATTCGTGAAACAATATTCTCATACTTATTTGAGTTTTTTTTTAAATAAATTTACTAAAAGTTACTTTTTAAATAAAATTATATGATTGATAACGAAATGGATGGTACTGATAAAGAGACAAGAACCGCTGAAGGATGTCCAAAGTGTAGCGAAGGATGACCACAAAAACAAGGCAGCGAAAAAAATAAGCAGTTAAGCATAATTTTTTACGTTAGCTCTTAATTGCTATCAGTGTTACTTATATAGACTGATGTCTATGAAAAAATTCTTCAATGATGCTTTGATGTAATTTTAATAAGATAAAATTAAACTTGCAGATATGGAGAAGAACTAATGACTAAACCATTATGCTTAGAAATAAATTAATTGTAAAGAAATGTCCATTGTAGTTTTATTTTATAAAAAATAAGTTCAAGAATGTTTGTGTAACATAAAACGTTTATTAAATTTATTTGGTTAGCATATTTCTTATACAAATCAATAACTCATTAATAACAATAAACTATTTCTTAAAAATACTCCATTTCAAAATTTAGTAAAGGAAATTTCTTTAAGGAAAGAAATTTAAAAATGTTTTAGTAGGCAAATACATACAACAAAAGAGTGAAATCCACTCCAGTTGGAGAAGTTCTAGAAGTCATATTTCGACACCGTAAAGGCATGCATATTTACTCAGACCTGTTAAAATCACACTTTGGAGTGATCCTCCCTGTGGTTTAACACACAAAGGATCCACTCCCAAAAAGAGAAGGCATTTTCAGTCTGGAGGAGTGAAACCCTACTCAGACTGAGTTAAATTTAGGAGTGTTTGTTTTTAAAAAAAGAAAAGAGTGAAATCACTCCGTTGGAGAAGGTGGAAGTGCATTTTCGACACCGTAAAGGGCATGCATATTATTTCTGACTGTCTGAATATTAAATTACCGTTTGGAGTCCTGTCGGTGGTTTTACACACACAAAGGAATACTCCAAAAAGAGAAGTTTTTTTCCAGTCTGGAGGAGTGAAAATTCACTCAGACTGAGTTAATTAGGAGTGTTTGTTTTTGGTCATATCTTTTTGCTTATCGACAAAGTTAGAAAAGTTTTAATTTTACAAAATTCAAATTCATTAAGATGTCTATATTTTAATTTATTTCCTTTTTCTTGAAGTTCCCTTTCTCTTATACTATACTCAATATTTTTATTTGGACTAGAAATTATAATAGAAAGACAAGGTATTTTTAAGCAAATTTAAATTAAATATATCAGCGTTTTATGAGGACATATTTTGTAATGTGTATTATGGAAAAAATCTAAAGAATGGAATAAAAAATTAGAGTATAATTTGTGTCACGAGAGAATTTTGAAATTAATATTAAAAGTAACATGGACAATATAATAAAATTATTATGAAATTCTATAGAAAAAAGGCCGAAGTCTAATGTTATAACAAAGTACACAACAGCTTTAACTCTATTAAACTAAAGAGTGTGATGCCCTAATGATACCTTGCTACTACTATCATATGTTTTACATACTATTTTACAATTTTTTTTTATTTTTATAAAGGAACTGATTATGTTATTCGGATATCAAAAATCAATAAATGACATATTTAAATTTCCAACAGATCAATATTTTTAATAATCACGAAATAAAACTTCTTTACTTGTTTGGTCTTACCATGCATTTACGATTAATTAAGGATACAAGAATAAAAATATCAAACTTGGTTATTTTTTTGAACATCGTTTAACAAAATATAAAAAACGTAAACAATAATTATCAAGTGAATTTTTATCTGAAAATTTTAATACGCATTCTGCTTTTGAAAATACTAAAAAAAAATTGTAAGTCTACCAGATTTTACCAACTTTATAAAGGGTAACTATACGACATCGTTTTTGCTTTATTGAAAATCAAACTACTATGCTGAAAAAACGTAAATTAGGGAAAAGAGTAAAATCATAGTCTTAATTTTATGGATTTTTTTTTTAAACTTTTAGGTTGAAATTTTTAGACTTCATAAGTTAGCCCTCTAATGCATACAACAAGTAACACGTAATCCACTTTATTCTATAAAAGTAGAACTCCCTCTATACAAATTTGTGCTTTTTTCATCCATTAAATTTCATTTTGAAGTTTTAGTTACTAATAATCCTCATAGATGACAGTAGTAAAAGTGTATTCATAATTAAAGAGTGAGGTTATTAACTGGTTGTGTAATGACGTTTTTGGCAGAATTCAGAGTATAATAATAATAGTACTAAATACAAATAAATTGTTTTGAAAAGTTAATTAAAGTAAAAAGAGGGTTATTTTGAAATATCTAGTAGTTTTCTTGTCATTATTATCAAAATTGGAACTTTATACTTGGTTTTTGTCATATGGAATAAATTTTAAGAATTGAAATTATTTAAATTCTAATACAGTTAAATTTTTTCAGTATTTTTCCCATAATGTATGAGTATTTAAGATACATATATATTTTTTCGGGATGAAAAAAAATCGTGCATTGGGGGTTAATCGCCTCTTTCTTAAAGAGTACTTAAATTTAAAAATTTCAACTGAATAGTTGTTTAAGATGAGAGGAATTATGTTAGGTTTATAACGATAACCAAACTAATTTTATATATACATAGTATAAGAAATTTTAAATACGAACATAATGAATGCTTTACAAAACATCCCAAGCTTTTAATGAACATTGTTTGTGATCTTAAATAAGTTTCTTCAAATATATTTTTAATAATACTAAATTAATTAATAAAATTTGAATAAAAGTAAGTTTAAAATAAACGAGCAAATGATGATAAAGAAAATATCACAATTACAAACTTCGCAACATACAGTATGTATGTTATCAAACGCTCTTTAGCATATGTATAATTAATTTGACTAATATAAATAGTATACATTATTTCTTTATGTTTGAGGGTCAGGCTATTGAGATATATTCAATAAAATCAAGATATAACACCTTCAGATTTTACCGTTCAATACGACTTTCTAACTGGAAACCAAATGTGACTTATTAATTTTTGCATACAGGAATGAAAGAAATTGTGGTTTCATGTAAATACTTTCGTTTTTGTAAAAATATTTAATAAATGGCAATACTGGATACTTTTAAAAGTAAAATTTCAAATTTATGCTTCATAATTAGATTCCGAAAGCGGTCAAGAAAATTATACATATATTTCAAAAATAAAACGTATTTCAAAAACAAAATGTACATTCATACTTATCATTAAAAATATGCTTAAAGTATTACGCTTTAAGTAATTTTGTAGACAACGGGTTAAGAAGCACGTTTGTAAGGTAAATTTTTTTCTGCGTTGATTTTATTGTTTGAAAAGAAAAGATTTGAAATTCAAAACATAAAAATACATTCATTCTTTAAATATTTAGACCGACAATTAATTATTAAATACTAGTTTTAATAACTAAATAAATAAAATTCAATTACTTACTTAAACTACTACTTTTTTCTCTCCATATGTTCGGCCGATTTTATAAAACCCGATAAAATATCCTCCGAAATTCGAACAAAAAGCTTGATGTCACTCAACATCACAAAACTCGACCGTCCAAGCCACAGTCCACATCGCGGGACAATAAATAAAAAACGTAGGCGGACACATCACAAGCAGCGCGCACGAAAAGTCATTAAAACTTGAAACCTTGGCGACAAACAAAGCGCCAAAGCTCGCACACCGGTTGACCAATAGCAACCCTAACGTTCTTCCGAAACCCAAACTTCTAAAACAAAACAGACGTCCTTTGTGGAGTTGGAGACTGCACCCTAAAATCCCCCCGAAGATTTTTAGAACAAATAAATAAAAGAAAATAGACAACAAAGAGTAAAAAGCATAACATGCGTAAAGTTCCGAACACCAAACTCGACACAAATGTCGCCGAGGGAGGTGGGATCGTTACACAAGTCCCGCCTCTTTGAGTGACGTTGCGAGCACCTCCGCCAACCGCTGGACGCCGGAAGTGTGGTGGCTTGACACTTAACTGCTGACTGCTACTGCCATCGTGTGGGAAAAAGTGGAAGCTTTTTATTCCGGGTTTCGGGGTAAAGTGTGGGTAACTTTGTTTCACTGCGGTACATCTTTGACGTTTTTGAAATTTAGACTAATAATAAATGAGTTTTATGAATAATTTTTCTAAAAAGGGGGTTTATTAGAGTTGACAGGAAGAAAATTGAAAATATTTCAGTAAGTATATATTGCAATTAATTTTTAGATAGTATTTGGTATTATAATTTTTCTGAGAAATGATAATAAGGACTAGTACATAGTATATTTATTTTCTGCATTACAAATATTTTTCTTCGACCAGTTAACAAAGTACAATAACATTTAAATAAAATTTGTGATTTTCAAATGTATAAATTTTTAAAAGTATGAAATTAATACAATAATTAAAACTAATATAATTAATTAGATAAATTAAAATTAATATAATAATTACCATTCTATTAAAACAATTAAAACTTTAGACTGAAGGAGAAGAAGCTAAAAAAAGTCACAATGAAATTCGATGTTTTATTTTAGAAATTTGCAAATTTTTGTAATTGTTTGTTTTCCTTAATAAATTGTATTAAATGAGAGAAGCACTTTAATAATGTTTCTTAGAGCACGCATAATATTAGTTTTTTTAAGATAAAACTATTGAATCTCATTAATAGTTACTATAAATTAATCTTTGAAGATTCTCGGGATTTATAAGGAATTTTTATTATTGTTTTTAGCAAACAATATATTTTTTAATTTTAAAATATTAGTATAAGAAAACTTTTCTTTTTCCTGTGGCGATTGGGTCTGGCAACACGAAGTGTGACCGGATTCGATCGCCAGAGGGCTTACTGTATATAAACCCTAGTTGTGCTGAGCGCGGGCGCTTAGAAACAGTGACCATGCCATGCTGTTGAAATAAACATAACTTATTAAGTGAATTAGTCTCGTCTCCTATTAGTCAACATGAATCACTTCAACCATATATACTAGCAACTAAATATTGGTGACCCGGACGTGATTCATGTTGACTAATAGGAGACGAGACTAATTCACTTAATAAGTTATGTTTATTTCAACAGCATGGCATGGTCACTGTTTCTAAGCGCCCGCGCTCAGCACAACTAGGGTTTATATACAGTAAGCCCTCTGGCGATCGAATCCGGTCACACTTCGTGTTGCCAGACCCAATCGCCCACATACGGTTTCTTAAAAACTGAGTTAATTAACAGGTCGAGTGAATCGGATCAACAGGAGATTAGGCAACTGCTCTCTGTTGAAGAACTTGGCTCTCGAAAGCCCTCAGAGTTGGTGCGGGACATGAAGCGTCGTGCTGAAACCCTTAAGGTTCCTGAAAAAGTAATGCTGGAATTATTTTTGCAGCGTATGCCCACATCAGTTCAGACCATTTTGGCTGCCGTGTCTGATCTGAACGTGGACAAGGCTGCGGAAATTGCGGATAGGATTTTAGAAGTTACCCCAACACCTACCGGGATATTTTCTGTCGGCGGAACCAATAATTCGTTCGAGGAAAGACTTCTGGACGAAATTAATAAATTGAATAAACGTGTTGATCAACTGGCAGTTGGCAGAAGTCGATCTCCGTTTCGAAATAACGGGTTTCGGAACCGCCGACGGAGTATGTCCAATAACCGGGATTTTTGTTGGTACCATCGCCGATTTGGTAGTAAGTGCAGAGAAGATAAATGTGTTTCACCATGTTCATATAAGGGAAACGCCCACGGCAGAGAGTAGAGGCGGCATATTCTTTGCCCAGTGGCATTTCGCGTCGCCTGTTCGTGCGGGACCGGAAAACTAACGTTTCATTTTTGGTCGATACAGGTTCAGACGTTTCAGTTATTCCTGCAAATAATTTCCAAAAACGGAATAAACCCGTTCAAACGTTAAGTGCGGCTAATTCATCCGTAATAAATGTCTATGGACAGCAAACACTTTCGCTGGATTTTAAATTGCACAGGAACTTTCTGTGGACCTTTCTAATTGCAAACGTTTCTACACCAATCATTGGAGCGGATTTTCTCCATAATTTCGAGTTGGTACCGGATCTTCGGAGCAAATGTCTCGTCGATCTCAAAACAAAATTTCAAGTTGAAGGTCAAATTAAAAGCTCAGGTATACATTCAGTAAAAACTGTGTGTAATAATTCAAATTCGAGTTATTATAAATTACTATCAAATTTTCCTTCGATCACAAAACTACCAGACCCGAACCAACCAGTTAAGCACAATACAGTGCATTTCATAAACACAAAAGGTCCTCCGGTTGTGGCAAAGCCTAGGAGATTAGCTCCCGATAGATTGAAAATAGCCAAAGCAGAATTTCAGAATATGATGGCATTGGGTCATATGAGACCATCTAAAAGTAATTATGCGTCCCCACTGCACATGGTTCCCAAAAAGGGGACTTTGGAATGGAGACCGGTGGGAGATTTTCGGTCTTTAAACGCACAAACGGTTAAAGAAAAGTACCCAATCCCATGTATATCTGATTTTACTTCTGAGCTACATGGTGCAAAAATATTTAGTCATGTAGATCTAGTAAAGGCGTACCACCAAATCACCATTAACGAGGATGACATTCACAAAACTGCGATTTGCACACCCTTTGGGCTTTTCGAAAGCACCCGTATGCAATTCGGGTTGTGCAACGCGGCTTCAACGTTCCAACGTTTTATAGATGAAGTCACTCGTGGGTTATCGGGGGTATACGCTTTTGTAGATGACATTTTGATTGCATCTAAGAATTCGGATCAGCACCTGGAGCATCTAAGGACTTTGTTCCAACGACTGGAGGATTACGGACTTTGCATCGGGGTCGACAAATGTAGTTTTGGCAAAACTGAAATTGAGTTTTTGGGTTTTAAACTTTCTGGGGAGGGAATAGAACCACTTTCCGACAGGGTTAAGTGTATCATTGATTACCCTCAACCTAAGACACTAACCCAATTAAGAAAATTCTTAGGCCTGTTCAATTTCTACCGACGATTCGTACCCAAAGCGGCCCATATTCTTGCTCCTTTGGTTAAGTTTTTAGAAGGGCGGAAAGCTGCCAAACGAAAAACTACTGAGCAATTACAATGGGACGAAAAGTCTGAAAAAGCCTTCCAGGAGGCCAAACAATCTATCGCACATGCAACTCTCTTAAGACATCCGATACCGGGGGCAAAATTGAGCGTTTGGGTAGATGCTTCCGACTTTGCTGTAGGAGGCACATTAATGCAAAATTCGGAAGGTAAATGGGAACCTCTCGCTTTCTTTTCAATGAAGTTAAATAAAACACAATTGAAATGGTCGACTTATGACAGAGAACTGTTTGCCATATATTCGTCGATCAGGAAATTTAAACATATGTTGGAAGGACGAGAGTTCCAAATATTTACTGACCAAAAACCCTTAATATACGCATTTAAACAAAACCCCGATAAATGTTCTCCAAGGCAATTACGCCACTTGGACTATATATCGCAATATTCGACCGATATTAGGCATGTGCGAGGTTCGGAAAACGTGGTCGCCGATGCACTTTCTAGGATAGAAGTAAGCTCTATAACTAAATCTGAATTCCTAAAATTAGATGAGTTAGCGGCCGGTCAAAAGGATGACCCAGAATTGCAAAAATTGTTGCAAGGAAACAGTTCTACATCACTTAAGTTGGAGTGTAGACCATGTCAGTTATCGTGCTCCGATGTGTGGTGTGATACCTCAACTGGTGTATCTCGGCCGTTTGTACCAGCAGCTTATCGTAGATTGGTGTACGAGCATCTGCATAATATTTCGCATCCTGGAATCGCAGCGACGACTAAGCTGATATGTTCAAGATACGTGTGGCCGGATATGAAACGTCAAATAGCAGAATGGACAAGGTGCTGCGAGCCGTGCCAAAGATCTAAGATACAAAGGCACACACGAGCACCGTTGGGTACATTCTCCTTGCCAGATGCGAGATTTTCACACGTTCATCTTGACATTGTGGGTCCACTACCACCTTGCGACGGATACAGATACCTGTTAACTATGGTGGATAGGTTTACCCGATGGCCAGAAGCCTTTCCGATAGGGGACATGAAAGCCACTACGATTTGCTAAGCAGTTTTCAGCGGCTGGATCTCGCGATTTGGGTGTCCTGCGGTGATTACGACCGACCAGGGATCACAGATGCGATCATCACTGTACAGGGAGTTCTCCAACATGCTCGGGACCAACAGAATACAGACGACTGCCTACCATCCGATTGCCAATGGATTGGTGGAACGATTCCATCGACATCTGAAATCCTCCATCAAGGCACACGAAAGTTCCAGATGGACAGATATCCTTCCAATTGTCCTACTGGGAATACGCACAGCGGTCAAGGGAGATATCGGTGCTTCTTGTGCAGAAATGGTGTATGGTATGACTCTGAAATTGCCCTGTGATATGATCGATAATTCCAAGACTCAGTTTGGCAATGAAGAATTTGTGAACCAACTGCGGAAAGCTATGCGAAATCTCAACCCTGTGGCGACATCTGCTCATGGCTCAGTGAGGACATATGTGAATCCGTCTCTTAAAACTTGCTCTCATGTGTTCCTGAGGGTGGATTGTGTCAGACCACCTTTGCGACAGCCTTATACGGGACCACATAAAATTGTGAAACGGTCGAACAAGACAGTGTGCATAGAACTTAACGGTAAAAAGTCTACAGTGTCAATGGACAGAGTAAAACCTGCATACTTGATGTCGGACGATGCAGTGCAACTAACTGATAAAAACATTCCCTCAAATAAGGACACTCTGCCGGGAGATTCGAGTCAAGATAGAGTTATTGTTACCAGATCAGGCAGACGTGTGCATTTTCCAAAACATCTATCGACCATAATTAGTTAGTGAATTATATTTGTTAAAAGGATAACTAATTTCTTAAATTGCATTATTATTAGTTAATAGATAGTTAATTTTCATTATTATTTGTATTATCATGTAAACTATGTATGTCGTTCCCGCGTTCGGTCACTGGGGGGATACTCTGTGGCGATTGGGTCTGGCAACACGAAGTGTGACCGGATTCGATCGCCAGAGGGCTTACTGTATATAAACCCTAGTTGTGCTGAGCGCGGGCGCTTAGAAACAGTGACCATGCCATGCTGTTGAAATAAACATAACTTATTAAGTGAATTAGTCTCGTCTCCTATTAGTCAACATGAATCACTTCAACCATATATACTAGCAACTAAAAGTTACTATAAATTAATCTTTGAAGATTCTCGGGATTTATAAGGAATTTTTATTATTGTTTTTAGCAAACAATATATTTTTTAATTTTAAAATATTAGTATAAGAAAACTTTTCTTTTTATTATAAAAAAGTTAGTGTTTAGAAGTTAATTTTTTTTATGTATTTATAACTATAAAAGTAAGAATTCGTGTCTTAGCTTAAGATCACTCAATAACATTATTACCAAAATTAAATAACGATGTTTTAAGGAAACGTTTATCCTTATAAAACAAGATTTAATCAATATATTCCAGTACTTAAAATTTTATGCAACCATCAAGTAAGATAGACACTGTTATAAAATCTTAAGTCCCATTAAAATAGGTTAATGTCTCACTTTCATCAAATGCCCCTAAATTTAAGGCCCCCTAATGATAGGACACTAAAATATCTCTTTTAGATGTCATCATAGATAGCGAACTGACTGTTGAAACTGAGACTCACTTTTGTCATCCGTAATTGCTTGATACATGCTTAAAGACATCTGCAAAGTAAGTAGAAATCTAGAAATTAATTCTTAGATCATTAAATGTAATCTTAAAATTATCATGATGATTAAATGTGTTTTTTATTGAAGAAACATCTGTATACACGCCATTTTGGGTTTATATCACCATTTTTTTTTAAGTAAACCTTAAGTTCATGTATATACAAATAATAAGTTCAGGGAAATTAATTAGTTTCGACAAGTAATTAAATAAGAAAAATTTTTAATTTTAAATAACACGCACACATATTTTTACATAGAAATAATAATGATAACTAATTACTCAGTGCAAAATGCTTTTTTACTGTTGAAATTCTCAATTACGTATGAGTAATTCAAATTTGAGCAAAACATTAAATCCGTGAATCGAATATTTTTTAAATCCTGGATTTTTTTAAAAAGTATGTAGATGTAAGCGAAATAGTCTTTAAAATAACGATTTATTTTACTTAATTTGTATATTAACATATAAACATTTTTCAAAAACTTTTGTTAAAGTTTTGACTTTATGATTTCAGTAATGCACATAATCGCTTATACTATTATTAATGATCTATGGTACTCTGACCCAGTGAGTTTAATGGGAGTAATGCAATTAATTAGGTTCTTCTCTATAAAACATTTAGAACACAGTGAGGTCAACGCAATTTTTTTTTATTGAAAGCCAACACAAGTTTTTCTGAATCAACTGTTTTACTTTTTTTAAAATATCGGACCAACAGATTATCATTGAATTACAATAATTACTCAAATAGATATTCTATTCCTTTTGAAGCTCAAAATTTCAATATTCCAGAAAGTATTTTCACATGACGTGAATAATTAATTTAACAGTTATTACTATCCTGTTCAACTCATCTCATCATTACATTTTCAATAATAACACACAAACTATTTATAGTTAAAAACAGATTTAAAACGTGAGCCGTTAAGAAGGCTCTCGTGGGAATTTCACATTTTGAAAATCGTAATGTTATTCCTATGGAGAATATTCGCAAGTCAATTACCGCCACAATTTTATTAAAAGGTTACTAGTTCCTGGTTTCATTGCAAAGAACGAACGGAGTAGATTTCATAAAAATAAAATAGGTTTTGTGAAAATCACATATTTAGTATTTTTATTAATTTTTTGAAGTTAGAACTTAATGCATACTCAATTTTTTACTAAAAAATTATAAAAAATACTAAATATGTGATTTTCACAAAACAAATTAGTTTTATGAAATCCACTCATTTTGTTCTTTGCTATGCTATGATACAAGAAACTAGTAACCTTTTAATAAAATTGTGTCGGTAATTGACTTGCGAATATTCTCCATAGGAATGACATTACGATTTGCAAGATATGGAATTCCCAAGAACGTTCTCTTAATACTTCCATTATGCATGCCAATTAAAAAAAAACATTTCATATAAAATTTATATGCCCGAATGTGAAATATAAATGAACGATGAAATTTCTTATAACATGGCAATTAGATTCCAAGTCATTATATTCCAGAAACACTTATGGATGTTCTCTGTCCCCTTTAAGAATAGGAACAAAGCTTTTCACAACATCCTATTTTCTTCTTTTGTTTTAACAAACAAGTTGTTTTCTCGGTGAGTTTATTCCTTTCCCAACTCAGGGCAATGCATTGATGTTAGTTTTGGGGAACAGTTTTGAGTTGTTTATGTATTTGTTGTTTAAGTATGAACTGAATTTCGGATTTAATAAGGTCAAAAGTCAGAAAACATAATTGTCTTTACCTAAAATAACAGTTCTGTATGATAGATCCATATAAATGCTTCTCGCTGGCGTAACTCCATTATCCCCATAATATTAGTTTATTTATTACATTGCTCCGTTACTCTACAATTCCATCGCTCCATTGTTGCTTCAATTTTTAGTTCGGAGGGATATCGATATGCAAAGTTAAAAGAAAGCGAAATTTAAATGAAATATTCTTGGAGCAAAATTTTATTTTGGAGAATACTGAGCAAGTAATAAAATATTAGAATGTTGGATCAAGGCCAAAAAATCAAGTGAAGAATTGAATATTATATCATTGTTCGATGCTTTTTTACAAAGTAATATTTAAATTTTGAAACTGTACAAAACATTTTTGGTAAATTGATGTATGTAAAATACATAAGACTTCTTTAACTCCTCTATCAATTAAAAGTTATATTAAGAAAATAAAAATGAGAAATAAAAAATTGTGCCTGAAGAACACATTAGTCTATTGAAACTTTATTATTGTGCATGAAAATTAATGAAGAATTAAGCTGCTTCTTTACCAATGTCTAAATATTTTTTTAAAAAATGAATTACTCAATTAAATTAAACATTAATTTTAAATTTTTTTAACACTAACTTTGTTAACTTTTAAAAAAACTGGGGGAAAATATCAAATCGAATCTTCATCTGATGTCGGTACACTTCACATAGGGCGCAACAACAATGGCCCCGTAATAGTATCCCATTGTAGGACGACAAGGAACAAATATCCTAAACCAACATGCTAAATCTCGGACATGGTAATTGCGTGCTATAGGCACTGCATCCAACTTTTCCGGAATCTTCGCCTCACATTGGTGGTGTGCCAAAAATGTAACCAATATTACACAGATGAGGGTACATCGTCGTTTCCGGCTGCCTATTTCTAGCCATCCATCGGTGCTTAAACACATCCAATAACGCCTCGTAGTTTAGAACCCTAGTCAAGTGACGAGGTCGACACCTGAGGTCGGCACCGAATGGAACTTCGAGCGACATCGTACGCTGACGCCGTCGGGACTTTGGACTCCACAGATTTAACGAGCACGTCTGTCCCAGTGGCCCATCTGTCATGAGTTGGATTTTTCTACTCTTCCCGGTACAGATATCCGATTTATACGATGACTGGCAGTAGGTGAAATTCGAACCACCGCACTACTGTAACCAATATTACAAAGTTTGCTTAGGTTGTACGTTTGTCGGCTGTCTTTTTCTAGTCTAAATGGAGCTTTAGCATAGCCAAATTACGCCTCGTAATTTATAACCTTTTTTAAAAGACAATATCGATACTTGAGCTGCAACCCAAAGCAAACCACTGGTGACATCGCACACTTGTTCGGGACTTTAAACTCCACAGATTTTACGAGCACGTGCCTATTCTCCAGTGTGCTTTGAACAAATACAGACTAACAACACAAATATCCATTCCCATATGCCGAGAGTCATACCCGGGACCTTCTGACTGCCCGGACAACTCCCTGTTTATCCCCAGTATATTCCGACTAGTCGGCACTGAGTTTTGTAGTTTAATGTAATACATAAGGTATTCTAATAGTAAATAAAGTGGTTGTAAAGTAAGTGAAAATGCTGAATATGATATAAACATTTGATGGTAATACTTTTGGGAAAAAGATCTTCATAGGATAGAACATGTAGATTTTCTGTAGCCAAACTTTTTAAATTTATTTTATTCCTAAAATCAGTAATGGATCAGTTACAGCCTTTTCAAACAAACATTGCCACCTTTCAAAACAATAGCACCAAGGGCAGGCACAGACAAAACGAAGGTCAAAGGCGATCCACGACAAATATGGCGGCGAAGATTGTTTTATCGAAGGTAATGTTGCTTAGACTTTGCATGTTAAAAATAGCTACCATGTGTAGTTTGGTATGGTTCGTTAGGTACATTGTTTCCTTATTTGTAGGAGAGTCCGTTTTTAACATCTCTTTTAAGACTAATTAGTTGTAATTGAATCGTAGTTAAGGTCTTTAATGGGCAAAACGACACGATTAAGTCCGTCTGTGTTAGCTAATGGATTATGTGTTTATTTAAGATCTGGTTGACTGATTGTAAAATAAATGTGTGCTTGAATGTTCGTCGAGGTATAGTATTAACTTGTCGTATGGCTAACTGGTTTGAGAAGATGGCATCAATTATACACGGCCTTTATACCTGTGAATTTCTCGGGTCATTGAAGCGAGCAACTGTTACTCCTATTTATAAATCAGGTGGTAAAAATATTGTGTCTAATGGGGTTGTTTCATGGAGAATCTGTCGCCGAAATTTCGCCTGCTTCTATTGGCTGCTCCCCTGACCCTGATATTCGTGCGCCCTGTTACGTCAAAATCGAAGGAAAAAAATAATTAAAATAACACTCGAACTGAAGCTAAACTAATAAAAATAATAAATTTATGTCTTGAAATAACAAATAAATTTGTTTATTGAATGTGAAATACCTTTTTGTATTCGATTCTCGCACGCAAAAATGAGAACTATTTACCCTTTTTCTCGTGGAACATTTGTATACTGCAAACTTAAGGTCGGTTTAGGTGTAGATGCACGCTCTTGCCTTTACACATTGTACATGCATGAGCCCGCATGTGTTGTTGTTGATGTCATAGCCAGGACACTGCTTTATAATTACTTTTGTTTTGGCAAAATTGGTTGGTTGGTAGAACTATGTTCAGGTTAGTGTGCTTGGTCAGCACACAAACTTGATTATCTCTATCGTCCAACCAACCAGCCAATTTAACCAAAACAAAAGAAATTCTAAAATTTCCAAAAATTGTAAAGTAGGAAAACATGAAGAGAAGCTGTTGCCAGATTCTCCGTGAAACAACCCCATTATCGTCCCATCTTAACTTTAATTTTACCTTCTAGTTCAAAATTAATTGAAACAAATTTTGCTAAAAAGATGTTTATTTTTGAATAACACTAATTTATTTTGCTTGCAATCAATATGGTTTTATTCCGAGACGGTCTACTGAAATGGTGCTTTTAGAATTTTCTATATTTATTTACAAAAGTATTGAACACAGTAAAATTACAGTTTTAATTTTTCTAGATATAAATAAAAAGTTTTTAATAACGTGAATCATTCAATTTTAATTTATAAATTGGAAAATGCTGGTTTTAGAGTAGAGTTTTTGAAATGGCTAATATCTTATTCAAATTATAGATATCAGCGGGTAAGTTACTCTTAGTGAATACTACTAATAGTGTAAAATGTAGATTATACTATATTGACTGTCAAATAGAGGAGTACCACAAGGTTCTATATTGGGTCCTTATTAATATTGACGACATGGATCTTTATTTTTCACTCTAATTTGAAGCATCTAAATCATATATGTATGCCAGCTGCTTGCCACATCACATTATGTTTGATCTCATTTGTTTTTGTGTTTTTGTTTGTGTTCAATTATAACTATATACAGTGGTGGCCAAAAGTGTGGACACATTTTGAAATTTTCATATTTTTCAACTTTGTGTGATTACAGAATATATTAATTGTATATCAAATTAAACAATTGTATATCAAATTAAAAGTAATTTAATCTTTATGAGGACCACTGTGTGCAGATCGCTGAAGCCGTCTATGAGACCTTTGGTCCCTTATAATCTATATCCATGGATACACCATCATTATCATCAAAGTAATTTCATGTAGAATTAAAAATAAATACAGTATTACAATATATGTTTTACGAATAAAATATGCAACTAATAGTATGATCTGTCTTAGTTTTGCAAGTCATTAAACCACCAACTTGTATTGCAATTTCAGCATAAGAGAATCCATTGATTGTGCTTGCTTGTTCTATTAAAATGAGCATAACTTTATTTGTAATAAAGATATACTTTAATTCTGTTTTTATAGTGAAATTCTTCATTAAATTACCTTCAATTTAATATTTAAATGTTTGTATTTAAGCAAAATATAATAGATGCAAGAACACAATTAACAGTTGAGACACATGAAACTTTCAAAATGTGTCCACACTTTTGGCCACCACTGTATGTTTTGTTCACCTGTACGGAATTTTTTTTCCCTTGGAGTGCCTTATTTTTAATTGTTTAATTGTTATTGTTTGTTTTGTAATGATAAAGATTTTTTTCATCATCATCATCGTCGACATCATTATTAGTATTATTATTATCATTATTATTATTATTATTATTATTATTATATTATTATTATTATTATTATTATTATTATTATTATTATTATTATTATTATTATTATTATTATTATTATTATTATTATTATTATTATTATTATTATTATCATCATCATCATCATCATCATTATCATCATCATCATCATTATCATCATCTTCATTATTATTATTATTATTATAAAAAAATATATGTATAGTATTAAAATATAGTATTAAAAATATATGCATTTAAGTTATTCTTTATCTATCAAATCAAAAGCACTACTTGTAGTATTTACGGTGTAAAAAGTATATCGTCACATCTTTCCATAACGGGTACTATATTCTAATGCCAACAAAAAATTGCTGCAATTTTCAAGAACTTGTTCCTGAGCGACGATCCTGTTTGAATTCAAGATTTAGAAGAAGTGAAACCCCGAATGTTAGTTTTTCCTTTATAACACGATACGCAAAGTAAAACCAGTTTTACAGAATTCATTCAGGCTTGAGGTCTGTTATTTATGTTAAAAAAAAAGCAAAGTTAATAGTTTCAATTAACTTACATGGTAAATTGTACTGTCATTTTATGCAAGTAAACCCCAAATGTTAGGTTTTGTTTGTTGATGAGATTTTTTAAAAAATAAAACTAGCTTACAGAATTGATTGTGTTTTGAAGTCGGTCATAGTCATGTAAAAAATAATCACGGGGTTTAGTTTTCATTTAAATCGAGTCCATTACATTGAAACTGAGCTCTTTGTTCATGTTTACCTGTACAGTTTTAAGTATGCCAAGATTTAAGTATTATTGAAGTATGTGTAATTTAAGTATTTATTGAAGTATCCCAAGTTTTAATTTTGCCGAGAGAACCAATTCCACATCGTTATTACAAACAGAATTGTTTAAATATGATTCTTACGCATTTTTCTTTTTACTGCTTTAATCGAAACGATCATTTCAATCAATCGACACCAATCATTCAAACTAATAAGATAATTACTAATTGAAATTATATCTGACACTTCCTGATAACAAAGATCTTTCACTGATTCCATCCAACTTTGATTTTATCAAATCAGATAGTCATCACTCTTCGGTTATTGCCACGCCAATAAAGTCCAGACAGCCCATATTGAATTAGCGCCCGTGTACCAACCATAGAAGCAGCTGCCGTGAGGAAAACTCGTAAAATTTTTTACACAAAATTAACGGAGGTTTGTCACGATATGGAAATGTAGTCACGGGATGAATCGAAGATGTTTGAAGGATGGTTTTGGTTTTAAAATCTATGAAGAAAAAAAACGGGGTTGATCAGTAGAGATGAAAATGAAGTAGAGGCATAGCACCCCTACCTATCCTGTATGATGGGCGAAAATTAGCTAGTTAATTTTAAAGCAATTGCCGATGGAGTTTTCGTCAAATGCCGAAATTTACACTAAGAAAAAAAAAACTGGTATTGATTTTCAATACAAAAAATTGGTGTTTTTCCACTTATTACAGTACAATTTTTTTTTATTGTGACCCAATAATAGTAAATAGTTAGCAAAAAAAAATGCGTTGAAGGCTCAGCTTCCCTATATTCTTTTAAAATGCAGTTCGGCATTTGCTATTTAATATTTTGTATAAATAGCTATAGTATACCCAGGTAGTACTGATCGGATTAAAAACGTTGCAAACTGGTTGCATTCGTTGCATTTCCGTTTCGTTAAAAAGTTCCATTTGCAAAAACGTTTTAAATACGTAAAAAATAATCGTTGCACTTGGGCAATAATGATAATGTTTTTTTGTTTGTTTTTTGCAATGTTCAATTGTGGGAGTTTATTAGTCACACTTAAAGTTATCATTACAAGGTGTTATTTGCAGTGATAAAGTTCTGTGCAGTGGCGAGAAATAGGCGCCCGGAAGTAATCAATACTGGAAAACAGAGTTTTTTGTTGTGGTTATCTATAGTTAGTGGTTGGAAAATTATTAGGTGGCAGTTTATCAAAGAGAATGTTGAAGGTAAAATAAAGAAGTGCTTTTACCGAAATTTAAAATGATACATTATAGTTTATCAGCTTGGCTGTTCAAAATAAAAGCATACATATTTTAAAATATTTATTTCTATTTGTCTTTTATCATAAGGTGCTGTTCGTGAAAGTGGTTTGAGTTACAATGAAAAAGAAATGTACACTCTTAAACCAAAAGAGTGAAATCCACTCCAGTTGGAGAAGTGCATTTTCGACACTGGAAAGGAGTGAATATTAACTCAGACTGAGTTAAAATCACTCGTTTTGAGTGATCCTGTTGGAGGTTTAGCACACAAAGGATCCACTCCTTTCGGAGAAGTGCATTTTCAAGACTGGAGGAGTGAAAATTACTCAGATTGAGTTAAATTCGCTCGTTTGTTTTAAGAGTGTAGGAAAATGTAAAATCCTTCTTGATATATGCACCATTGCGTGTAAAATAATTTAATAAAATACAAAAATATTATGTAATCTCAGTTATTTGTTTTTAAATCACAAACCCTTTGGTCCGGTACTAGCATAACAATTTATTCATATAAGCTTCAGGCTCAGGAAGTGTTGCAGAAATATCTTTGCTGCTTTTAAAGGAAATTATAAATATCTTTTTAATAAATTTAGTTTAAATTGTATGGATATTATAATAACTTGTTACAATTTACTAAAATGGCTGTGAAGGGACAATTTACTTTAGATCATATAAACAGTGGCCTTTTAAAAGAAATTTGAAATATTCATGAAATGCAATCAATCATTTGGCTACCTAAATTGTAATCGTGCTGTTGTAAATTGTCTTAGATTTTAATTCAGCTACACACAATTCTAGTGATTTAAATAAAGATTGATTTAAATTGTTTTAGACTAAACCACTGGTCTAAAGAATCATTACTTGTACATTGTAATTTGCCGGGATTTTGCCGGATTTTATAATGCATAAAATTACGCAATCACACACCAGTTCATTATTATATTTTGTTTTTGAAGGAATTACAATTTAATTTTACAATTATTAAGGTCAATTTAATTCAAATTTGAAAATCACCCAAAGAAAATAAAATCAAAATAATAAAATGTAAATAAATAATGGAATGTAAATGTAATAACAGGATTTCTTCGCATAATTTGTGTTTCTATAGGATGAATTGATTAACATCAAAAACCCAGTTTTGATTAAATAATAATGAGAGTTTTCGAAAATTTGATTCATTATGTTATTATTATATCTGTCATATATGCCATATTCGATGCTATTTTCAGTGATATACGGGTAGATAATCAGATGCCTAAGTCAACACTCGACCTCATATCAGAATAACGAGGTTCATCGCCAAATAGCCCATGTGTGGTGAATTTTTTTTTAAATTACGAGCATTTGACCTTCAATTTTTATGTGAAACAGCCTTATTTGATGGAAAACGGTCAGACCCACCAATCAATTTAAGAGCTTATTGTAAGAACGTGTTAAGTAACAATTTTGAAAGTATTGAGATTTTTTTTTGTCAATGAACATATTATTCCATCCTTTAAAGATCATCTGTTTCTCCTTTTCCCTAAACTTAAAGAATTTTTTTACCTTTTAAAAGTGCCGTTTTTATGGGGTTTTTTTCTCTAATGGGGCTGCAACATTTGCGGTCAAGCCTTTGCAGACTCGGCACATTCCCTAGAACAGCGAGCCATTTTTTTGCGGCACCAACTAGACGACTCTAGCTACCAATTTTGACGCACAGATTACAATGATTTTGAGCTCTCTGTGGATGTTAAAGTATGCAGAGATTTAATTTTGCCGAGAGAACCCTGGCCAAATGGGTCCTCCAGAGATCTTTTACATGCCACATGATAAATGACAGTGAATGCGCCCTCTAGAAGGGAGAGTGTAGGCATTATTGCCCATTACCCAACTCGCCAGAAGAGACAGTCACAAGAGACACACAAAGAAGGACGACACAAACACATAGACAAATAACAACATTTATTGACAAGCACAAACATCCATGCCTTTACCATGATTCGAACCCGAGCCCCTCAGCTCCAAAGGCTAGTACACTAGCCATTGTGCCAGTGGGCCGGCCTACATGCCACATAATCATATGACATGCGTGCCCAGAATTTTCCCATCCAGAAAATAATACGACTCAGCCAGGGTTCGAACCCGCGATCTTGTGCTTACGAGGCGGACACGTTTAACCTTTCAGCCACTGAGCCGCTCTGTTTTTATGTATGTCATTGCAAACGAAAAACTTAAATGCTCATTTCCCCGTTTTCACCTTTTTGTCACTTAGCATGTTCTTCCACTAGCTCTTCAATTGGCCATATCCCTTAGACTGTTAAAAAATTAGTGCAATTCCTGTATTTTTAAAAAATTTGCTAATCTATTAGGAATAAAAATTATGAGCATGAGTGTTTTTAACGGGTTGTGACAGGAATCTCAGTTGTCGTCCCCTTCCACGGCCAACTTCAATAACAAGGCCAGAGAAGCATTCACAAACATGAGAGTAGACGGAAATTTTGACGTCACTGTTCCGAGTGGCGAAGATCGAGAAACTAGTTCGGACGCATTCGAAAACCTAAAAATGTCTTCAGCCGTGAACGAGTGGTTCCGAACAGGTTTCGTGACAGGTTATCTTCATCTTCGGATTAGCGTCATTCGGAACTACACTCTTAAATCAAAAGAGTGAAATCCACTCCAGTTGGAAAAGTGCATTTTCGACACTGGAAAGAAGTGAATATTAACTCAGACTGAGTTAAAATCACTCGTTTGGAGTGATCCTGTTGTAGGTTTAACACACAACGGATCCAATCCTTTCGGAGAAGTACATTTTCAAGACTGGAGGAGTGAAAATTTCTCAGATTGAGTTAAATTCGCTCGTTTGTTTTAAGAGTGTACACTGTTAAAAAAAACCTGAAATTTCAGGAGAGAAAATTACTGATTTTAACGGAACTTTCCGGTAACTACTGAAAACGGGTTTGTTTCTTCTGAAAACGGTTTTTCTTCTTCTAAAAACGGGAAATGTCCGTAAACCGAACCGAAAATGTCCGTAAAGAGCGGAAACGGAATTTTCCCGTTTTTAGACGCGAAGTGTTACAAACAATGGCGGCTTATTGAAGTTTAGGCCTAAACATAAAAATCCATAGCACGTATACAAGCAACTCGAATTTTAAATTTTGCCTTTCAGAACATAAATTGCATGTTTTTAATAGCAAAACTGATTGTCTTTATTAGAATATGTAAGTATTGTAAAGATAGAACAAAATTATAACTATTGTTTACTATTGCAGCTGCTTTTTAGTCCAATTTACACTACGTTCTTGAATTGAGCTTTAGCGCAATCAAAGAATGCTTTGTTTTCGCAAACTTCTATCAAACAGTTTGATAAAAATCGTATAATAAAAATGCAAGCAATATGTAAAGCAAACAGTTCTTGCTGAAAATACGATTAGAACACATTAAATAATTAAAAATAGTTTTTTAAAGCAACTTTAAATATTTGTAAATCGTTTGGAAAAACTTTTGAAGATTGCATGGTACTGCTCAACTCCTCTTTTATTCAAAAAGAATAATTCTTTTTTTCGTTTTCTCTCGATGATTTCGACAGAATCAGCATGTGATAGAATATGGATTAAAAGGCATATTAAAAATTGTAAAAGTTGTGAGATAATGTTTCGAGCCAACTTAAAGAGGATGATTTTAAAACCTACATTTTGTTACGACTTTTTACCGGCAGCTGAAATCGGATTTAGAATTTGTTGTGCCGAACTATTATGACTACAGATGATGTCTAACTGAAGAAAAGAAAATAAACATGTTCGAAGTTATACTGCAGTGAAAAGCCGGGTGTCAAGCATCTGCTCATTACTTTCGTTTTCTACAAAAGGAAACCGTGGTTTTCGCTGTATTATTTCGAGGTCTTATCACTTAAATATGCTAGAATTTCAAACTTAATGCCACGCAAAGTGTATTTTAAAAATATGTGTGCTGGAAATAGTGAAACTACATTTTTTGTTGGAATTATTTGGATTATTATGTTAAAATTATTAAGGTAAGTGTCCCATCGTCGCATTGCTTGGTTCGATATTCTCACTTTCGATGTTTTTCACAGACGTAATGTTCAATCTTTTTCATATACAAGCTCAAAGTGTTTTTAAAATATGTGTGTTGGAAATTGTGAAACTACATTTTTTGTTGGAAATGTTTGGATTATTTTGTTTAAAAATTTAATCAAGGTAAGTGTAAATGTAATACTTTTTTCTGTTGAAATAAAAATGTTTTCTGTAAATTGCTTTGGTTTCTTATTCAACCGATACATATATATTATTATAAAATTATTTAGTTATTACTTGCTAAAAAAGAAAAACAGTATGAAAAACTTTAATCTCTACTTCTTTATGGTTAAAAGTATTATTTTTACAATGCATAATTTGTGTCTTAAATTCTGGTTATTAATCAAGAACGTTTTACATTGAAAGATAAATTTAATTTTTTGTATTATGATGCATTACATTTTTGAAACTTGCTGTTTTTCTTTCAAAGTAATTTTAATATGTAAAGTCAATGTGCTAAATCACTATAATTTAATATCTAACAGTTTGTTGCCTTTTAAAATAGTTTAATTATATATTATAGTTGAAAAAAATATGTAATTTTGACAATTATATTATACTGTAGATAATGGACTGGTTTTAAATTTATTTTTATATTCTACGGTGGATACGAGGGGAAATACAGGATGGCCCAAAAGTAGCCTAACAGTTTCTGTTGTACCATTGGTAAGAACTTTGGCTTATTTAGAACAGGTATTTGACATAGTCGTGCTTAGTTTTAGTTACGACTTTATTTTAGCCAACCAACAAAACTAAGCACGACTATGTCAAATACCTGTTCTAAATAAGCCGAAGTTCTTACCAATAGTACAACATTAACTGTTAGGCTACTTTTGGGCCACCCTGTACAAAATGGAAAATTTTAATAACGGAGAAATAAGAAACGGGACTTCTGTAAATATACGGGAAAATTCAAAATGGAAAATTTTAATAACGGAGAAATAAGAAACGGAACTTCGTAACGGGAAAATACTTAACGGAACGGGAAAAGCCCGGCAACTCAGCTGCCGGGCTTTTTCCTTCAAATTCAGTAATTTTTTTTAACAGTGTATGACGTCAAAATTTCCGTCCCCGAGCTTGTTTAGGAGAGCTTATTTGGCCTTAGTAGTTGAGTAGACCGTGCCCCTTCTCATTATTTTACAGGGATATTTATTTAAACAGTGCTTAGCTTTAGTGCCAAGTTAATCCCGACAATTTAAACACTTCCAAAGCAGATTTTCGTGTTACCATCGAGCTTCACGCTACTAACCGAACCTTAGCACTCCGAACCATTCGTGCATGATCAACACGCCTCGCCAAAATGACACAGCCAGCACCTAAACTCGCAACAACATCAAAGGTGGGCCGATTGTCCAAGGAAATTGTCCCTTTTTAATATTTATATTATGTGACAAAAGTTTTGAAGTCAATGAAAAAGGAAAAGTTATGGTGTCGCATTTTTTTCGTTTCTTTATTTTTTTAATGATTCTTAGATAGCCAAACAGGTTTTTAGTTTTGTTGATGATTTTTTTCTTGTACTTTCTAAGTGTTTGTTTAAAGGGTTGATTTACTTAAAATTTTAATTATTTAACAACTAGTTAATCATGGAGGAGAGAGGACCCAAGACATATCTCTAAAAACTGAAAATATTGCTCATTCTATTTTAATGAATATAATAAAAAATGTATTCTTCTCCTTTCAAATTTAAAGGAATCAGTTCCCTTTTACTTCCCCTCTGAAACTTTCAGAAAACTTAATAAATTTAGCAATTGTTACCGTTTACTTGTGCAACGAATTTGCAATAAAATATCTCATTTCAAATTTAAAGGAATCAGTTCCCTTTCATTTCCTCTCTGAAACTTTCAGAAAAATGAATAAATTTAGCATTTGTTACCATTTATTTGTGCAACGAATTTGCAATAAAATAAAATCAATATAAAAGACTAACGACCTTCAAATAACTAATATGAAAGACCAACGAAAACCCCAGTGCTAACCATTTTATGCTGGACAAATAAAGTTATAATTAAAAAATAAATCATAAAATTAACGTTTTTATTCTGTAAGGTAGGTGTTAATTGTATTCATACAAATTTGTTGCAACTATTTTAATTAATTTTGTTTTATATTTCCTGAAATATTAAAAGATGTTGACTTACGAGACTTTAATTTTTAAAGCTTTGGAATTGAAAAAATATAGTAACCCCTTGCTATGTCGCGTCAAAATATAGGCGGAAAAAATCAAAACAGCTAGCTTTAAATAGATATTTTACTAGAAAATGAGTGAAATATGCATAGTATTACTTGGTGATGCAATAATGTGTAATGTTTATAGTAATCAATAATAAGTCCTTTGCAAATTTGCATTTCTTTTTTTAGAGTAGTTTTATTATTTAATATGATTTCTTTTTATCTTTCAAATGCATACAGGGCTTTAGTTCGAAGACTTTGTTGATAGCATAAATACATCAAAAGTATAATAGTTATCAAGTCGCTCGTTATATCGCTCATTCGTTTATATCGCGATTTCTTTCTTGTCTCCGGGGATGCGAGATATGTGTATCTATGTAATATTTATTTTTAAAAATCCTTTTACCTAAACTCTGTATTTGTTCGAAAATAAATTCATTTTGCGCGGCTCAGCAAGGTTAACGTGAAAGGTTAAACGTGTCCGCCTCGTAAGTCCAAGATCGTGGGTTCGAGCCGCAGCAGAATCGTCGGATTTTCTGGATGTTAAAATCTTGGGCACGCATGTGATAAGATTATGTGGCATGTAAAAGGCCATTGGAGGGCCCATTTGGCTTGGGTTCTCTAGGCAAAATTAAATCTCGGCACACTTTAACATCCACAGGGAGCTTAGATTCATTGTAATCTACACTCTGAAAACAAAAGAGTGAAAAGAGTGTCAAAACAAAGAATTTAACACATAATAAATGTTCATAGGATGAAAATTCAATGTGGTAGACTTGTTGGCGTAAACCTCTTTTTTTAGTAGAAAAACACCGCTTAAAATAAATAAATTATATTTAAATAAAAACAAAAGCCTAAATAGTATTATTCATTATATTTGAAATCACTATGCCAAATTTGGAAAAGATTAAAGTAATAGTAAAATTTTTAGAATTTTGGGAAATTTTGGGTATTCGCCTACCTTAAAATCGCTCGTTTGTTTTAAGATGTAGATGGTGCAAAAAAATGACTCTCAGTTCTGGAAAATATACCGAGTCTGCAAAGGCTTGACCGACAATGTTGCAGCCTCATTAGAGAAGAAAAAAAATCATTTTGCATCTTTAAACATATTTCCCTGTCAGGGACCACCAAGAACGACCAAGCTACCGAACCTTTGCACCTCCATTCGTGCATATGAATCACGCTTCGCCAAATTACACTGCAAACACCTCGGCCGCGACAACATGAAAGGTGGGCCGAGAGAAAGTGTGAGAAAAACGCGAACACCTACAACAAAGGCAAACGACCAAAATGCGAGCTAAAAGATTGATAACAAACAACTATCGTGGCCAACTTGATAGAAATTTCGCGTTTTTGTCGCGGTTTGAAACACGCAAGTCTGGTTAAAATTCCCCCCATTTTCTTTTATGTCCGGTGGCAGTTCGGTCAATATGATTTGTGCAGCAATGCGAGAAAGTGTATTTATATGCAAATATTTTGACTTATGTGCCGAAATGGCCTTTAAACATCATTAAAACGGCCACAGTGACTATGATAAAAAAAAGTTTAAAGTGCGGTAGCTGAACAAGGACAACCGGGTATCGCAATGTTAAGCAGAGATCTGAGAGCACCTAACTCAACTAAATAACGACATACTACACGACGTCAGAATATTTAACCAAGACGCATTTTAACGAGCAATAGTCCCTTTTTCATGAATATTTTGCTGATTTTTAAAATTCTTTCTATCCGTGAACTCGAAGGAGGAAATTGGGAGTTTACTCCCTAAAAATGTAAATGGTGGTAAAAAGTTATTTGAAAAATATTACTAATTTTTAATGGTTTAAAGCATTGAGAATTTGAAATGGACGTTACATTTTTTAAATTATCTTTTTAGAAAAAATACGTTAAAGGTTTACAAGAAGGAATAACATTGTAATAGAACATACAATTCAGATTTGAAGCGATATAATTTCCTAATATTCACAATAATATGCCTCTGGCAAAATACATAATTGGTAAAGTCATTCTCTTAAAAAAAATACGATAAAAAGTTTTAGATTGATAGAAACCGAACATCATATTACTTCGGAAATGCAGTTTTTTACCCTTACACGTTAAAAAACATATTAAAGGGTTTTTCAATACAGAAGCACAAATTACGAAGGTTATTAAATATCTTACTTTCTCGGAAATAGCATTATTGAAAGGTCTTTTTCTCCTTTTCTCCCTGCTATTTAATTGCATAGCTGAAGTTAAATGTGCAGTTTACTACAGAATCAATGCTTTAATACCTATAATAAAGAACTGAAGAGATCGCATAGTTTTTTAGAATCAATTGCTTTATATATTTTTTAAAGATGAATGATGAGATAATATCAATTGACATTTTTATATGTGAACGAGCTTATACTCTAGATCAATATATCTATGAACTTTTTTCCAGTTTACGTAGCTTTACTAGATTGTCTCCAGAAAACAAAATCATTTTACATGCATAATTTTGGACAATTCAGTATAACGTCCCGTTGTCAATAAGCAAACATAACCGCGGAGCTTAGCACGCAGTTATGAATTGGTTTATTGAATGGTACCCCAAAGTTTATCGGTGGATCGAATCCAGCATATACCACTACAAGCAGTACTTGATTAAAAGAATATTGGTGATATCCTGTGTAAATTTGTTGCATCCAAATTTGAATTTTTCGAAACGTTTACGAAACTTTCTGCCTTTATGGGATTGCGTTGAAGTTGAGTAGAATAAACGTCACATTCGAGCTACACGAAGGTAATTGGCAGCGGGCGCAGTAATTTAGAGTTACTAGTTAGGAGTTACCGACATATTCGGCCAAAATTACTTGTAAAAATATGTCAAAATTTCTCCGTAACGTGCCTGAATTTGTTTTACATTACACTCCTAAAACCAAAAAGTGAAATCCACTCCTGCAGAAGAAGTGCATTTTCGACACTGGAAAGGAGTGAATAACTACTCCGACTGAGTTAAAATCACTCGTTTGGAGTGATCCTGTTGGAGGTTTACCAAACAAAGGATCCACTCCTTTAGGGGAAGTGCATTTTCGACACTGGAAAGGAATGAATATTAACTCAGACTGAGTTAAAATCGCTCGTTTGTTTCAAGAGTGTACAAAGTAGCCTCAATCCAAATACAAACCTTTAAAAATGAATCAGGCTATATGCATTCAAACTCACACCTCTCTTTATCATAAACATTCCTTTATATCCACAATCACCCTCTTCATTTCCCCAAAGAAATGAGAAAACCTGATGGATATGTTTACTCAGAGGCAATGATCATTCATATTTCCGCGGTTGGTTGGTCCTAATGACTATTCCGTCGCAAATTGGACCTTATCTCTCTTTTACTACACACCTTTCCCGAAGATCACAGAGATTCGCAGTAAAATTTATCTCCGTTTTTTCCCATAGAGTCGCATTGCTACGTGACAGACTTACAGCTTGCCAGAATTAAGGATGTGACATGGTGTTACTAAAAAAGAGTTGATGTATTTTGTTACGGTTATATTTATGAAAGCCTAATGTGCTAACTTTTCTTGTAAATCAAGGAAGTCACACTGATTAGAAAAATTGTTTTAAATAAAAATCAATTGGATTGTTAAAAAGTTATTGCAGAGCAAACTTTTGGCAAAATTTGCCATATTTTACCCAATAATCTTCTTAATTTTTTATCCAAAGATGTTTGCTGTCATCAGATAAAAAATTGCATTACATTTATTTGACGGGTTTTTTTTTAAAAACAATTTTGGTATATTGTTACTTTGTCAAATGTTTTGATGGAATTTAAGGAGATAACCAATAACGACCTTTTTTCTTGTGTTTGCATCTGTATTCATTCAGATTTGTCTCTAAGTTACTTTACTTTTTTACTGAACGTTGTTAATGCATTTATAATGATATCAAAGTATCATGAATTATGTTTTTATATTACGAATGCATCTGCCGGAAATTTAAAAATGGATAATTAGTCCGGATTCTATTGTTAACATTTAGTTCTGAACGCTAAAAATATCCAATTCACGGAATTAGAATTTAAACACACACAGTAAGTTGGATAACTTATTAAAGACGCTTTTATATGAGCCATCGAAGGACTAAAGAGCAAACTCCGGAATTTTTCCCTCTTGGGGATTTTCGCCCAGGCAGAACCGGAATTGCAGTGTTCATTGGGGACCCTCCAATCAAGGAGGGTTTGACGTTTAATTCCATGGATTCGGCCCCAGACAGCTTGTTTGTGTTAGAAATCCTGCTAGACAACTTTTTCCCCAAATGGAGGGTTTGGCATTCCATGGATTCGTTGGTTCATGTAAACGTGCTTTAAAAGGGACAAACAGTAGGTGTTTTGAAAAACAAAACATTCATTGCGGTTAGTTTTAATAAAAGAACAATTTTTTTCAATAAAAAAACCATTAGAGATGAACAGCCTGATACTTTCTTTAACTCTCCACAGCAGTATTCATTGACAGCCATGTCTTGCACAACATCCGGCAGTACTGATGCGTAAACGTCATTTTCGGTTATGTTTTTTTCATGTTATTATTATTGTTGTTGGCGTACCCCTTAATGCGCACCCCTTTCGGGTTTGGATTACCACATGGCGAGGTGTCGGTTTTGTCACGTTTCTTGGCGACACGGTCTGCCGGACATCGCCAAATTCTTATCGCCATCGCGGATCTACAATAACTGCCCGCTTCCTCTATGCTTGTTGGCGACACCTTTATAATGGCCGGCGGCCATTTTTTTTAGTAAAGATTTGAAGAAAATAAAATGGGCAAAGAGATGAATAAGAAAATGGCGAGATGATAATTCGTCATTCTCTGTGCTTAATGCTCGATGGCGGGGCAGAAAGTGGCACTTATGGATGCAAAGCTTTTTTTGATGGTGGATCTATTCACGGATTTGGGATTTCAAGTGATAGAAACTTATAGGGATTTTTGCATAGGTCCATAACCTTAAGAGTATTAGAAATTGTATAAGAAAAATTTCAAAAAGATGAAAATTGCAATAATATTTTTTATTACAATTAGTTATAACTGTAAAAATTATCAAGTAAAGCTGAATTTTATATTTAAAAACCCTGATACGTTTAGTGGAACAATTGTTTAATTACTTTATGCAATTAAAAATTATCTTCAATTAACAGCATTAAAAGTTTGAGACTTTAGATCGCGAATTTAAAAGATTTTTTTTTATAAAACATGATTTTGTTATTTATCAAAATATATAACTTTCATCGACTTTTTTCGTACTTGCTTTTTCCCTAATTAATAGGTAGCACTTCTACATTTTTTCCTTATCCCGATACCTACACTTTCATTATCAATGGACAATTTTTTGTCACATTAAAATTTGGTCTACAAATTGTACTTTAACTTATTAAGTATCCTTTTGAAAATCGCAAAGGATAAGCAAATTATTAATGTTTTGTTTATTATTAAAAATAGTTAATCTAAAGATCATTAATGATTATATGTTAAATTGGCATTATTTAATTATTAGTCCCAAACAATTACTACTTGGATTTTATTAAAATTCAAACAAAATTTCATCTAAAGTAACATAAGACTTATTCAAGAGATACATAGTCTGAGCTATTTCCAATGTGAAGCTAACAACATTCAATTTAAATTTTTTAATAAGTTAAAGCAAAAAATGTCAAGCTACTGATACATTACAACTTATTATGTAACACATACTATTATGTTTGCAAACATTCATAATGCGGTATTAATATATTTTTTTTAATAAAAAAATATTTTCCTTTTCCCATTGAAATTCATCGATCTATAATATTTTTAATTTGTTAAAGAATTGCAATATTTCATGAGTCAGCAAAAAAATTATAATAATACAAGTTTAGTTAGAACTAAAACAGAATATCACCAATAAGACCAAACCCTATTAATAACAACTTACTCACTTATTTCAGTTCCAATGAAATGGAGTTACAAATTTCATTGAGTAAAACCGTAGAGATTCAATACTTGTGATTGCAAGATTTCTATTAATCTGTTCAAAGGGGACAAACTCTGGTATAGGAAATGACCGTATTGCGTGTCCCGCATTTCAGCCATGAATTTCGACCCATACACCATGCCTAAACATAGCCTGACAGTATGATTGATTTCACAAATATTTCTACCTTCAACTGTAGCAACAGTATACGTTATTTTTTCTTTATATGAGCCATGGTGTAAAAAGACACCACAATGGGCAGCCTGTTATTTTGGCCGTTTAGGCAGCAATTATTTACCGCTTAGATTCTAAAGGATCAAAGGCAAAAAAGCAAGCAGCACGGAATAGATAGAAATAGAAATGCCGTGGTGCAGAGAAGAAAAAAGTATCTGTTTTGTCCGACAACAGAAAAGTATTTAGATACTTTTTTCCCCCTCTATATTTACTGCTGGATACAACCGGAACTCTAAAAAAACGTGTTGAAAGAGTTGAAGTTTCTTTTTAATGGAAGGGAATTAAAGTGAGTAAATAGGAGGGAGGGCACCCAAAGAGGGGAAGACCAAGAGACACTTGGAGACGGACGATCGAGAAAAAACTGATGGACTTGGGGACAACATGGCGGGAGGCGAAACATCTGGCCACCAACAGAGTAAGATGGAAGAATCTGACAGAGGCCCTATGGCTCCAGTGATGGAGTGAAAGAGGTCTAAGTAAGTAAGTACGGCCCGTCCGTGGCCGAGTGGTTAAGGCATCCACCTCAGGATTCATCCTTCTCAGGAATGCGGGGGCTCGAATCCCACCTACTGACAGTCATCCTATAAAACGGATATCTGTACTGGGAAAGAGTAGAAAATCCAACTCGTGACGTATGGACCCGAGTACACTGGGACAGACGTGCTCGTTAAATCTGTGGAGTCCAAAGTCCCGACGGTGTCAGCGTACGATGTCGCTCGAAGTTCCGTTGAGTGCTCGCTCAGGTGTCGACCTCGTCACTTGACCAGGGTTCTGAATTAAGAGGCGTTATTGGCTGTGTTAAAGCTCCTAAAAGGAGGCTAGAAATAGGCAGCCGGAATCGATTACATTACCCATTACCCATTACACTAAGGGCTGTGAGGCGCCCTGTGGTCAGAGTAGCGATCTACGGATCAGAAGGTCCCGCGATCGAAACCTGGTCGCTGAAAACTCACCGAGTGTATGCGGAGTACGTGCTCGTTAAATCTGTTGGGTCCGAAAGTCCTGTGGGCGGTCATTGCGCAGTTTACCACGGGTACAGGTTCCTGGAGACTATTTCCCTCCCCTTCAGGGACATGTCTAAATTGTGGAGGTGGCGCGTGATAGATGGCAGCATCTGTCACGTATATGTGTGCATGTGTGTGCTGTAACTGTCTTACTTGACGAAGGTTTATAAGCGGCTCCCTGACCAAGCACACAAGCCTGAAAATATATGTACATCAACCAACCAACCAACCAACACCGGGGCTAGTTATCCCATGGGGTAATTTTTCCACCACCAGGCTACTGAAAATGAGCATTTAGGGGCATCAACTATCTGCTTGGCTCATGAAGCAGTACGGCCTATGTCGCTCATAAGAATCTTTGTTCAGTTGAATCTGTAATATTTTCGTTGGAGCTTTTTTTAGGATTTTTTCAACGTCGCATAATTTTTTATGCTTACATTCAAATCTAAAGTAAATAGACTTTCATTAAACTTATAGATGTATCATGGCGCCTAATAAAATTTGGTTCTTCTCTCTACTTAAATATGTATTTGGTTTCAAAATAACTTAAGCCTTTAATCGCCAAGGCTCTCTTAAAGTCAAAATATGGCGATGGGGCAGGCTTTCTGGAAATTTTAGGGGTCTCCCCAATTTTGATGTTTAACCCTTTAAGGGAAAAAGACGTATAAACCGTCACCTGATTACCTAGTTATATAGCACCAGACCTACTTTTTACAAAATTTAATTTTTGAAAAATATTACAGGAATTTGAATTTCAAAGTATGGGGAGTCATTAACTCTTTCATTCAAAATAATTCAAATTGGAAACATCAGCTTGCCATTTTTTTTTTCTTACTATATTAAACTTACTTCACGCAACTTACATTCAATTCTCTCTATTAATCTTACAAAGTTATATTTTCGTTTTGCATCGTTAGAAGGAAGAATCAAGTATTTTGAAGAATTAAATCATGCTTATTTTATTCAAACAAAAATATGAAAAATATGGCAAGATAAAATATTTTCTGAAAAAATTTTATGAAATGAATTGGCCCTAAATCATTTATGCTTGCATTTTTAAAAATGCTTAAGGTTTAATTTTAGCTACTTTTAACAAGTAAAATTTTGAAATAACTGTTATCATAATTCATTCTGAAGTTATGATTACAAAAAAATATTTCCGTAAATTTTAGTTTAAAAATTAAGATTTTTTCCCCTGCTTCTTATCACTTCATTCTTTGATGCATAATGAATCTATTTCAAATTTTTTTAGATTTTTAGAATAAAAAAAATTAAATATTTTTTTTTCTAAAAATCTAAAAAAATTTGAAATAGACTCATTTGACTGAAAGGTCTAAGAATCATCTGCTATATAAATACAATTTAAAAAAATTATATAATTTAAATTTTTATTTAAAATTTAAATTTTAATTTTTTGAGGAAAACAAGTTTACACTTTAGTCAATTTGCGTATCCTTCTGAGGGCTGAAATTATGCTGTATGATGAAGTAGGTTTTTTTCTTCAAATTTTAATGATGTTCATACAATTTTGAATTTTTGTATAAAAAAATATTTCAATTTTTATTTATTTTGACCTAAATAGATCCATTAAACTTGTTAGAAGTTTGATGCTGTTGGAAATGTCAAATATATTTTTTTACTATTTCAGTTAGTCTGAAAGTATAATAAATAATGTAAGATTGAGAAAAATTCCTTCAAAAATAAATTTATATGGTTTATTTTGTACGTTCTGGACCAGAAGTTATATTATGTCCAATATCGTATCGTCTCATCACTTGACTGAGGTTCTAAATTACAATCTTTCGTTGCCAGTTGTCCTCGTGCATCTCTAGGATGACGATAATTCAACCTAACCTAGCTTGTTCGTTTTTAACCGTTAGCGGGCGATCATGAGTAAGTCGCTCGGCATCATCTCTACTTAACTTCATTGTTCGGTGGATTTCTTAATAGGTTTTACCACCTCAGCAGCATTGACAGAGCGTAACGACCATCATTGGAGATTCTGGTCACGTTTCAAGAGAAAGAAGCAGACAGTTTTTTACGAATATGGCTATCGTTAAATGTGGCAGGAAAGTGAATAGGGGGTGGTTTACAACCATGTGAGTTATTTTATTTTGTTTCTTCAAGTTTTTACCAAATGATATATGACTTGGTTACTTTAATTAAAGTAAATTTTTATTGGTATAAATTTGAGTTAAAAATATTTCGCTGAGACGTCTATGGTAGATTGGATCACAACGAAGGCAAAAAAAAACCCCTAATATCCTAGAGTAGAAAAAATATAACAAAATCGTGGAATATATACTTATTATATTAATTCATACTCACAACAACGTTCAAAAATTTTAAATACACAAATTAAACTAACATAAAATATTTTCGAATTTTTTTTTTGTCCTCAGATAAATTTCAATGTTAACCAAACAAGTTTCTTTTATCAGTATACAACAACCAGACTTAACCCTCCTCAATGCATAACTTTTTCAATAACATTTTTCTCCAAATATTACTCACACTTTTACAACAGAAGCTAATATTTTGTTATAAATCTTTTTTTTTTACGACTACAATTTATTTTGCATTCATTGTTAAAACTTAAAGTGACAATTGGCACCCACACGGGTGAATGATATCTCGTCAGCGGGACCTCTAGGTATACCATAATAGCATCTCTAGGCAATTCATAAGCCCAAGATTCATCGACGCAAGGCTATTCAAAGCCTTGGGATACCAAATAAGACTGAATTTAAACTCCGGAGTGAATTATGGCCTCCATTTGTCACCTTCAGTTTTAAGTGTTAAAATCAATATTAAAATTATGATAGTGCCTTTTTAAAAAAGAAAAACAAACGCAATTATTTTTTTAAAAAATCAGCAATCTACTTACCTCTCCCTCCCAATGTCTGAATCCGTAATCCTCCTCACCACAATCAACTTTTCCGACAGGCGATAATAGCGTGTTTCTTTCGAACGTTCGAAAAAACCCTGCAATTATTCTAAGGGAGTGCGTGCTGTATTGTCCGGGCAACCAAGTGCTAACCTGCCGGACAATTGCGCAAGGCACCGGTAAAGCCGATTAGCCGATTCACACACGAGTAGAACCTGAAAAAGGGGGATTTGTGAAATGGTGTCTGTTTTTTCCTCTGAGGGTGTCATTCCTACATGCTTTTGGCGAAACATTTTGTCACGCTAGAATAAGAATTTTGTATTGAGAATAGTGACCATTTTTGCAAAGTTGATTCGAATATCGTCTTGTATATCGGAAAGAAATAAGCTTTTATGTCTAAAGTCACTCAATATCCATATGTGTAAAACAGATCATTGAGCTTTAAAGATTTCGAAGTTTAGTATAAACAGGGATTTCGTGAAATGGTGTCTATCTCTATCTTTGAGGGTGTCATTCCTTCATGCTTTTCGCGAAACATTTTGTCACGCTAGAATACGAGTTTTGTATTGAGAATAGTGACCATTTTTGCAAAGTTGCTTCAAATATCGCCTTGTATATCGGAAAGAAATAAGCTTTTATGTCTGAAGTAACTCAGTATTCGTATGTGTAAAACAGATCATTGAGCTTTAAAGATGTCAAAGTTTAGTATAAAGAGGGATTTTGTGAAATGGTGTCTATTTCTACCTCTGAGGGTGTCATTTCTACATGATTTTGGCGAAACACTTTGTCACGCTAGAATACGAGTTTTGTAGTTTTTCTGGGTACGCCAATATTGACCATGTTCTTAAATCTTATTCAAATATCACCTTGTATATCGGAAAGAGAGAAGCTTGAATACCTGAACTCAAAACCTATGTGTAAAAAAGCTTATTTAAGCTGCAAGGATTTGTTAGTTAGTATTTTAGCATAAAGCGGATATCTGAAACGGGGTCTATTTTTCCTTTGATGTTATAACCCCTGCACTTTTTTAAAGAGTTATTTTAAGTGATTTTTTCACGCTAACATACAAGTTTTGTGGACTAAATAGTTTTGGTTACAAATAATCATATTAAAAATTTTATCATGTAATATTTTATGTAACGGGCAATTTATACTTTAATTTAAGATATGTGCACATGTTTTTATAAATCAGTTTGAACATTGATGTGCAAAAGGTTATCTCATCAGTGTTAAGATGGATTGATATAATGGTAGCTATTTTTCTTCTGAAGGTGCCATTCCTGCATGTTTTTGCGAACATATTTTTTCGAATTACTTTTGTATATTTTGCGAAGAGTGTGTTTGTGATTATAGATCACAAACATGTTTGGAACATATATGTTTGGAAACAATATGTTTGGGAGCATGTAATAATTCCAGGTTATTTTTTCTGCAATCAATATGTCTCTAGTTGTAGATGACTTTGTCGCGTTAAAATTGTTTCAAATGTAATCACATTGGAAGATAGTAGTTAGCTTGAAAATTAGAAGCAATTCAAAAAATCTTAAGGGGCTGGGGAGCCCAGTCGGTTAAGCACTCGCTTAGCATGCGGAAGGTCCCAGGTTCGGGTCCGGGCATCGCCAAAATAGCTGCCGACCTATAAACGGTCCGTGCAGCCAAAAATGTCCGACGAATAATACCCCGTGTAAGGGAGTGCACGTTAAATATCCTTCAAAGTCCTAACGCTGCGTACGATGTCGCCCTTAACGGTTGCGTTGGGTGCCTATTCAGGTGTGGCTCGTCACCTGACTGTGGTTCTAAAATACGACGCCCGTCGCCAATAGCCCTCGTGTAGCTCTAGTGCGACGATAATTCAAACCAAAACCAAAAAAAAAAAATCAAAAAATCTTATTTGTAAAAGAGTTCAGTTGACTTACTCTCTCATAAAAATGGCTTCAAATATACCCTTAGATATTTACAAGAAAACGGCGTAAATACCTGAAGCCTGTCAATGCTCACAAGTGTAAAATATAGCTCTGCTAAGATTAACGGATTCGTAAGTTAGTACATAAAGTTCAAAGAGAAATTTGCGGGAAATTGTCTTTTTTTTTGCTCTGAAAATGTCATTCTTCCTCGTTTGGAGGAGATAGTTATTTTGATTGGATTTGTCCGCTAGAATGTACTGTTTTGTAGTTTTTTTTGAAAATTTTTATGGTGACTAAAAAAAATAAGGTTGGAAACAAAGTCATTCTAAATAATTTTCTCGTTTAAAATAAATTTCCTTCTATAATTGTAGATCATCTTCGTAAAATCACTTAGAATGTGTATTTCCATCTAAGTAGATAGTAAGCTTGTACGACAAATGACAGTGATTGCGCCCTCTAGAAATGAAGGGCGTAGGCTATATAGCCCATTACCCCACTTGCCAGAATAGACAGTCACAAGAGACACACAAAGAAGGACGCCACAAACACAAGACAAATAACAATATTTATTGACAAACACAAACATCGATGCCTTAATCGGATTCGAACCCGATCCCAGCAGCTCCAAAGTCTAGTACCCTAACCACTAAGCGAGTGGACCGGCTAGTAAGCTTGTATACCCGAAGTTATTTAATGCTCAGAAGTGTAGGAGTTTGGTGAAGCTTACAAATTATTTAAATATTGATGTTTTTTTTGTCCCATTTTTGCTGGTTTGTAGCCACAGTTTAACCATTTTTTTCCAAAAGTATGGAAAAAATTGTGAAATAATGCTATTGAAATGTTTATGAAATTATCTTGCCAAATAAAAACAGGAGTAAAATTCTTTAAAAGCATGTTCAATGGAACTTCCAAAAATACGAAACTTTACAGAATCAACAAACACACAAACCAACTTATAAAAGTCCCGAATTTAAACTCTAAACTACGCAATCCAGCGTTTTCTCTCTGCTTTGGGAAACTTTAAATCAAGATTTTTTTTTTAAACCGAAGTCACTAAATTCGCAAATTGAATAAAAATAAGTCAAAGCTCTCCCTTCCCCACTGCAAATCTGGTTCCTGCAATACGTGACGAGTTTATACATTTGTTCCCGAATTTGGTTTTGCATTTTAAACGCAAACAAGTTTGAACTTTCCTTACCGAAACGGGGGAATTTAATTTCGATCCCGTAGCATTAAATGATGATAAAATTTCTCCCAATTGTACTCGCAAGATTAAAAGCTAAATTATTTTTTTTGTAACTGAGAGCTAGAATTAAAAGAGCTTTAGGGTATTAATTTTTTCTTGTTAAAAATGTTCAATTTTCGATGCTACTGAAACGGAAATAAAATTAAAACTTCTAAATAAGGTACTCGTTTTATTATTCCTAATGTTAGGTTGCCTCAGACATTTTTTGTGTTGTTTGCAGTTATATGGGTTAAAAACCGTATCATTTCAGCATCTTACCAGAATTTATTTTAAGTTTTGTTATTATTTATCCGAAAATAAATCGTGTATTAAGATATTAAAAAAATCTTATAAATACAATTTTATAATTATTTATTTTACTTAAAAAGTATAGAGAAATAGCCTCACAGATATTTGTGTTTTAAAAAAAAACTTAACTCTGTAAATTTGAACTTGTTTGTAAATTGCATGTTCAACACTTTAAGTGCAATTGGAAAAAAGAAAACTTTTAATGGTTATTGGCAGTCAATAAATGTCTTGTAATTATATAAATAAATAAATAAATAAATAAATAAATAAATACAGATATTCTTCTTGTAATTGTGCTGTTATGCACAAAAAGCACTTTAGATTAAAATGCAATAAAATTTCCAAATTCTTTTGCCATTTGGAATAATAAATTGAAGCAATTTACAGTGCAATTTCAATAAATTAGCACCCATTCAGCTAGTTTCAACACCAGCAGTTGACATTGTTCAAAATTATGGTTCCTACAAAAAAAAGTGTTTTCAAAACTAATTATCAGCAACTCAAAAGCAGCAATTGAGGACAGCTAAGCTGTGACTAAACACTTTCCGTGATGACACGAATTACACTTGATTCGTATTTACGCACATTAAAGCGAAAATATTACTCGATAATTTTGTGATTATGCAGCCACGCAAACTAATGTTTTTAGAGCACGGATGATTAAGGTAGGTTTTGTTTTTAAAGATATTTGTTTTCAGATTTGGAAATTTAAATGACAAAAACTTCTACTGAAAACTTAATTACTAATCGTAATTTTTAACACAATTTTTTGAATTTATTGAATATGGGTTTTATTTTGGACTAGGTAAAAAAAGAGCATTTTCGTTTGATTACGTTTTTCCATTTGCATCAAATTCTTCTTTTTAACGTTTTTTTTTGGCAATTTTACTATTTTTAATCATTAGTTTTCGAAAGGATTTTAAAAAACAAATAATGCGCTATAATTCCAATAACTTATTGCATTTCATGAAAAATTATGTAATTTTTTTTTATGGAAGAGTCATAGAAAAATGCAATATTTTTAAACTATTCCAGACACTGACTCAGCTTCGAAAGTTTTTGAATAAAGAGTGAGTAACTATATCACCAACTTTCTCTTTTACTTTATTTTTGCTTACAGTATTGTTAGAGTAGCTATTGCCGAAATTGAATTACTGTGGATGACCAATTGCAAGCCTTGTGCGAAAAAAGCGAAATGCGATGCACTCAAATTGCATTTTTAAATAATTATTTTTAGGGTCTACATTTGTATTGCAGCTTCTGTCACTGCCAGGAAGATATTTTTTTGCGTGTGTATCCCTGCCTACAATTGGCACCAAACGCGCCATAGAAAAAAGAAGCAAATATCTTTCCACACCAACTTTCAACATGCGAAAGATAGATCAGGGCAGGAAACAAACAAAACGGCATCAGAGATACGAAAGAGAATCAGAAAAACCTCTACCCTCATGTGAACATGTAAGAATACAATAAATAATAACGTGGTGACATTTATTTTAATTATGAGTTCTTGTCAAGGAAGGCTTTTTTCATTCCTGTTAATTTTTTGGGCTTATCCTATATAAAATTGGTAAATTTTACTTCAATGAAAAAAAAATTCTAGTCCAACTACCAGAATACGGTATATTTAACCGTATTTTCTGGCTCATTTGGAACACCAAAAAATGTGGTTTATCTACCAGAGTCTGTTTGGTAAGGACTTGGTAAAATTACTATGGTAAATTACTAGAAAAGTATGGTTTCATTACCATGATGTTTAGTAGCACATTTGGTTTTATTACTTTATGTAGTGGTTTTATTATCATATATAGTGGCTTTATTACTGTATATAGTGGTTTCATTACCGTATACAGTGGTTTTATTAATGTATACAGTAGTATTATTGCCGTGCACAAAGTTAATATTACCAAATTAGATTATGTAAAACCACATTGTTTGGTAGGTAATTTGGTCTGCACACAAAAGTATCACTACCAAATAAGATTTCAATCTTATTAAACAATGTAGTTTTATGAGGTAGTCCCTGAATTGGAGTAAAATAGTCTCCAGGGACCTGTACTGGGAAACTGCGCACTGACGGCCAACAGGACTTTCGGACCCAATAGATTTAACAAGCACGTACTCCGCATATACTTGACCGGTCTTCAGTGACCAGGACTCGATCGCATAACCTTCCGATCCGGAGATAGAGACTTTGACCACAGGACTCCCGATTGTACTAGTATAATCAGTTTAGTTTGCTTTTATGACTTCTCTCGAGTTGTCACAAAAGGCTGCAACACAGCACCGTGTTTGATGAGTGAGATTTACCATACGTATTGGTAGTCAAAATTTCAGCTAATACCGTGGTATTTATTAGGTATCTTTGCGCTCAACATGGTTCAATCACCAAGCATATGGTAAAAGACCGATGCTTTCCGGAAATTAATTTGGTATTTCCAACCATGCTTCTCGTATAAAAACAAAGCGTATGGTAGGAAAAGCATTTGTGCTGGTAAACTTACTTTTCATACTTGTAATCTTACCAAACGTACGGGTAACAGAGCTATAATATTAGATACCAGAAATTCTGGTAATGGGTTACCAAAACGAATAGTAAGGTTACTAATTGAATGGTTTAAGTACCTGGTATTCTGGTTTTATTACTAGAAATACCATTACCAAACAATTATGTTTTTTTTGCAAATTTTTTTTCAGTGTTAAATTGAGGTATTGATCTTGAAATAAATCTGATATTATTTTGAATAATTTATGAGTATAAAGATAAAATTCACTACAATAGTTGTATATTGAAAAAAAAATGATATGGTGGCCTCAAAAACCTATTAATTCAAGAAACCTGCTTTCGAATACGGTTTGTATAAAAGTACAAAACAAATCAATCTACAAAAATTTAGATAAAAAAAAGAAAATAGAACTGTTCAAGATGAAATCGAACAAAAAAATTTTGGAGTAAAGAGCTTCATCATCTATCGCTCAATGCGACGCTATTACGCCTAACTCCAAATAACTTTTTAAAAAAAGTTTCCTAATTATTTTTTTAACTATAATGGTTTATACTTAGTATGCGTGAAAAACAAAGTATCTACATTGTAAAAAAATGGGTTTTTTTTTCAGACAAACCATTTTTTTAAAATGTACACTCTTAAAACAAAAGAGTGAAATCCACTCCAGTAGGAGAAGTGCATTTTCGACACTGGAAAGGAGTGAATATTAACTCAGACTGAGTTAAAATCACTCGCTTGGAGTGATCCTGTTGGAGGTTTAACACACAAAGAATCCACTCTAAAAGGGGAAGTGCCTTTTCTAGACAGGAGGAGTGAAAATTAACTCAGACTGAGTTAAAATCGCACGTTCGTTTTAAGAGTGCAGATATGTAATAGAAATGGAACCAAGTAGACACAGAAAAAAAATATCAACTAGCTTGTCAGAGCCAGGCTGTGATACAGACAAGAGATGTGTTTGTTCGATTGCAGTCTTTACGTTTTTCTCTTACGTTTTTAAAAGCAGAAAAATATGTTTTTACTTAAACGGCATATTTTTTTTAAAAAAAAGGTTAAATGAAGATAACAGTATTTTTTGGAAAACATGATTTTTTACCGTCAAATTAAAAGTTGCATTTTTAACAATGTAGTAAGAGTTAGCTACAATCCTAAATAACAAATTGCAATACTTAGTGCTTTAGATATCTGTCTCTTTTGAAGAACACGCTATAGGCAATACATGGTTAATTTCCATTTAATATATCTGTTTTGTGTCGACTCCGACACCTGTTGAAAATCGACAATCACCATATGCGTTTGGCATAATTACCCACGTCACGATAGCCGAAAACAACTCCAATAAATGCTAATGGTGGCGCCCTAAACGGGTTTCCAATAAAGTTTATTAATACGGAGACACTTCCAGTAAACGGCTTGTCCCAAAAGCGGTGATTTCGCAAATCAAATTTGTTTTGCTATTTTCCTCTAGTCAGTAATATTACTTGGATAAATAATAAATGCAACTCAGAGTTTGTTATAAAGGGGAGTCTCTAATAGTATTCGTGCTAGAGAAATTATATTTATATTTAACGGCTGCTTGCGTGAGGTTGTATTGTGAGCGCTGAAAATGAAATAGCTATTGAGGGGAATAGTGTTTGATGGTTGGTAGTCAAATAAAGCATTTGGCTACTGTGCGAATGCAACGATGCTTATTGTTGATAGTTTTTAGTCGTAAGGTGTTGAGCTTGACTAATAGCAAATATGTTTGTGGAAAACACAGCTAGTAGTTTATAAATTTATTAACCTTTAACACAGGGAAACAAATAGCATTAGATGCTTCACCCAAATACAAACTTCATGATACTTTTTTTTAAAATATCTGTTGAAATTATTTAATTTATATCAGAATTTATTTTTTTATTTTATCTAGTTCAGTTTTCCAGTTGCTATGTTGCAGTTAATTAGATATAAATATTTTTTTATTTAATTGTTAGCACCAGTTGATATATTTCATTTAATATTCAGTTAAGGTGGGTTTATGTTTCTTTCATACATTTGACCTATCACGTGAACTCATTATATTTTTCGTTCAAAAAGTTTTCTTAATATCTTCTATATTTGATAATGCACTGATCAAAAGAATTAGGGGAATGCATGGTTTAAACCATTTCGCCCCCAATTATTCCATTTGTTATCATCAGCTTCCGATTTTTTTCTCCGAGTTGAACTCTTTACTTATTTATAGTTAGATGGATGAATCATGTGTTTTGAAGAAATAAATAATGTTTGTTTTAATTGAATGAAAATATGAAAAACATGGTAAAATAAAATTCACTCCCAAATACTTTTATTAAATAAATTGACCCTAAACTCTTCACGCTTGCATTCTTAGAAGTCTAAAATTTGATTTTAAAGTTTTTTACTATTAAAATTAAAAAATATATATTTATTTTTTATTATTGTTGTTTTAAAGGCGATAAAAAGTTATTTTTTTTCCTGTATTCAGTTTATATTTTCGTACTGTGTTCTGTTGATGTTTCTGCGCCTCAGAGCCAAATGTTTGCAGATCTTTAAAAGAGATTATTTCAATTTTAATGTAAAATTAAAATTCGCATTTACCTAAAAAATTATAATTTTGTATTGAAATATTTAACCTATATTAAAAAAAAGACTCAAAATAAACGATTTAAATTTTTTAAATATATAATTTCATCCAACTCTATATGGATAACCTTAACATTATTCTCATATCTTCAGAAACTAATGATGCATGGCGTATGCATCGATCAATAAAAACCCTCCTGTTTCTTAGTACGCGGAAGCTTCTCCAAGATTGATCTCTTTTCCTTGGTATAGGCCGAATTAAAGACAATTCATCATAACCGTGTACTCATCGGTCCTCGGAAAACCCCAGAACACGTTACATGGGGAGAACAGTTACGGGCTAGTTTAATAGTTTAGGGATGCTTATTTAAGTTATCTTTCACTTTACGGTGTATCTCGGTTAATTTTAAGTTGTATAATTAGAAAAGTTTTAGTATTTCGTTTACAGTTTCATGGACATATCGTTTATTTAAAAAAAAATGCATACTCAAAATTTTATAGGATTGAGGTTATAGGTTTTGTTTATTTTGAAAGATATATTTTCCTTGTTTTCTTAGATTACTTACTTTAATTAGAAGCACTAATTAGGCCAGAATATATAGTGTTTAATTCTCTAATACTATATACTGCTGCCATTTGGCAATCGATAATTTCATCGAATTTGTCTCTCAACTATTGTTGATGTTAGGCAGCTTTAGCAATTTCTCATCTATTGGAAGCAATATTGATATTTTAGAAAGAAAAACTTATCTATTTAATTTCCCCAAATTTACAGCCCATATTAAGTCTTTGGGTTCCAATATAAAAAAAAAATACTAAGTTAGTTTGCAAATAGATTTTTTAAACATATTTTTTCATCATGTCTGACTATTAAACATCAATATAGGTTATTTTCACAGTGAAAAATTCGGCATTGGAGAGTAAAACCTTCATGCCAGCAATTAAACAGGAAAAAAAAAATTTGAACCCCAATGCTTAAGAGCTGAAAGGCCATTTGTTAAAGACTCAGTTATCACCATAAAATTTTTATTGAATTTTATATTAAAAGAAATTCAGTGTGCTATCAAATTTTGAAAAAAAAAATATTGTACATGATATCAACAAAACAAAGTTAAAAATAAATATTCACCGACTAACCATTTCAGGTAATCATTTTTTTTTTGCCCACCAGCAGATTAATAAAGATAACTTAAATCAATGTCTTTTACATCACTTGTTCCCACCGTGTCTACATTCTGTGTCGGTACAAGAGTCATGATTTATTGCCTATTTTACTTAGCGACAGTTGTAGAAGGTACTGCCTTCGATCAGTTGGGGCAGGGCCATCATAGTAACGGTAACTGTGAGATCGATAGCCAAGTTTACAGAGTGATTTCCGGCCATCCTTTCACTTGGTGGTTAAAGTTCGCTTAGCTTTATTTTTGATGATCGAGTTTTATTTATTGGACTCACAAGTTTAAAGTTCTTTTTCTACAAAAGAGTCATTTAATAGAAGTTAACGTTGTTTGAATATTGTTAGTGTGTAAATTTGTAGTAAAACTTCTTCCCCTCTTCCTCCAACACAAAAAATAACGCTCATCCTTGAATTTTATAAGCTGTTGTATGTTGGAATATTCAGAATCCGCTGTTTGTTTAAGAGCCATTTTTGTTTTAAACTGGGCCAAATTGAATAGGGGCGTGATAGTTGATGTCTTCGATTTTCTTTAAGCTTTCAGGATATGTTCTTTGATAAGAAAAAATTATTTTCAGAATTTCTTAAATCCGAATTGTTTGACATTGAGAGATGGTTAAACTTCGCGGTAATGGATCAATGGTGTATGTTATATCATCCTTCTATTTCAAAAAGCCATGAGTGTTCAATGTTGTTGTTTTTTTTAAATATGGATACTTCTTGATACTATAGGTACATGTCGACATAATTAGTTTGGTGGTCACGCATGGCTTTGAAGGTCATGGTACTTTGAAAAAGGTCATTTTGTTGATTTTGGCCATGTTTCTGCTTAAGCCTAATTATCTGCTTAAGCCAAAAGTAACCCCAAGAAATAATTATTGGATTAATTACACACACTAGGATTGTACTTAGAAAAATATAAAACACTATGGGTGACTCTTTACTTTGGTAGTTACAGAGTCTCAAAATTGATCATTTTAAGAAAAAAGGCAGAAACATGACAAAAATCGACGAAAATGACCTTTCCCAAAGAACCCCTACCTTCAAAGAAATGAGTGACCCACCAAAATAAATTATACTGAAATGTACCTAGTACCAAGTAGTATTCATATTTTTAAAAAAACGGGAACACTCATGGCTTTAGAAGTCGAAGGATGGTATAATGTACACCATTGCTCCATTAATTCAAACTTTGACCTCCTACAAGACGGATTTAAGAAAAACTGAATTTCGCTTTTTCACATCTTAGTCCTACTAACATATCCTAAACGTTTCCAGAAAATCAATGGCATCAACTATTACAAGTTGTTCCCCTTTAAAAAAAATGACTTAATTCTTTCAAATAAAAAAAGGAAAGAAGGGCTAAAAACAGGCTTAGAGTTTTTTATACTATGTAACTCGATATCAAATTGAAATTCAGATAGTTTGCTACAATTGTCTTGGTGATAATTAATAAAAAAAATCAAATTTTCAAATAAAATAAATGTTGAGATATTTTTAGTTACATTAATTATGCCGGTTAATTAAAAAAAAAAGGCCCAATGCTTGGAAAAATTCGTGTTGACTTTAAATACAAAAAAATGAGTTTTTTTTTCAGTTATTATAAGTTGTGTTGAAACAAAGCTGAAATTGTATTGTGAACAAATAATAATGCATGGTCAGTACAAAATTGCGCGTTTGTTACTCCAAAATGTAGTTCGCTTTTCAATGTATCGGAAAAATAACTCGACCAAAGCTTTGCAAATATAGTATATTACGGTACTTTAAAATGAGAATTTTCCTTTTGTTATACATATTTTGGTAAACAATATAAATTTTTGGCAATCACGCATTTATGTAATAATCTCAAACGTGTAATAATCTCAAACGTGTAATGTTCAAACACAAGTTTTTTTAGTGCAAACGTGATTTTTGAGAAATTTGTTTTGCGACCTTATATTTAAAATTGCCTCCATGTAATACAAAAATTACATCTTGTTATATCTAAAACTCAACAAACAGAAAAACTGTTCTATAGTCAATAAAAATAATAAAACAAATTCATTTCAATATCGCTTCCTACATAAAAAAAGATTGAAAATTGATAAATTACAACTGAATGTTATGGTGTCAAATCATTTCTTTCATCGGAAATTAGTTTCGTTTGTGGACCGATACAGTTACTGGTACCGATTTAATGGGTGCCGTGATAACATTGTTGAAAGCACGACAATTCAACACTAGGGAGATGACATGAAATTGAATGAAAAGTCCTCTTTAGCTGAACCGTAACATTAAATAGAGATGTTGAACGTATAATAAATCGTTCCTAACACTCGTTACCAAAGAACCAAATAACTATATGTTTTTAAAAAGAAAAAAATTGCAACTAAAAAAAAGAAAAAATATTAAATTACCCTTTGCAACCAGCCCAACACTCGTTCTACAAGAACAAAATAACTAGATTTTTGAAAAGAAAAAAAAATTGCATCTAATACAAAGAAAAAAATATTGATTTACCCTTTGCAACAAATAATAATAGAAAACACCTGTGTTTTGGAGTGAATCTTATAAAAAAATTAATTCGATATATTGTTTGAATTGGAATAATCGTTTTGGCCAAAGCGTGAACTTGTTTTCACTGAATTAGGTTTAAAATTACTTTTGCCAATCGTTTATTAAACTTTTTGATAAACCTCTTTTTTTTAAAAAAAAATTCTCATTTTTTATTTGCTTTGTAAATTGTTTAAAAAAATATTTTAACACTTTGAATTTTGAAATTTTAAAAAAATAAATTTGTAATTAAAAAAATACAGGTGTTGCTACAAAACTACTAATACTTTTACGTGTTTATACGTTTGTATCCTCCAGTCAGGGGTTCCCAACCGGTGGTACGCGTATCTGGTGGTACGCGAGAAAATTTCAGGTGGTACGCGTGAGTGATGTGAGCAACATGATGTTATTAAGGGCTTCTGTACGCATGAGCAGTGAGAACGCAAACATATTACCCATTATTTAAAACGTTAACATTATTTTAGAGAAATATTTAATAAATTCTGCATCGGATGTAAAACCTAGCATACTTTTAACTATTTTCTGAGTTGGTACTATTTTTTATTTGTATGTTTTTAGACCTGGGTGTAATAAATAATGCTGTTAATTAATACCATTTTAATCTCTAATCTATTTCTTCTTTATTATAAGTATGTTAGAAATAAACAAATATCTAACCATTAAATACTATTTTTTCTCAGGAATTTAATTCAAAAAGTTTTTGAACACTTTTATAAGAGTATATACTATGCTTTTATTTAAAAATTTAGATTTGGTGGTACGCCAAAATTTCTCAAATAATCAAGTGGTACGCAATTGCAAAAAGGTTGGGAACCCCTGCTCCAGATGATTAAATCTGTATATTTCTAACCTACTTATCCATAATTGACGCTTAAGTGGTATCAGAATATTCGACAACGAACTAATTTATTTCTGATTCTTCGATTGTACGAATTTCTACTATGTTACGTAAATTGTAATATGTAGATACAAATTTTACGTTTCATAACATACACAGTTTTAAAAGTATGTTCACTCAATGTTTTCAATCCAACTTTGCCAAAAACTTGTAATGATAAAAAAAAACAGCAATAAGAGTACAACTGCTAACAAAAAAGAATGGAAAATCGATCCCCTCCTTGTTGAATGCATTACAAATTTCCCCCTCCGAGTTCATTTGAATAACATGGGTGGCTAATTATTTCTGTTCCGTGTTCTCTTATTGATGAGGTTTTTGAGTAAAGGGAAAGACACAATGAATATTGTGGAATCGCACGGTGGGAGTAGTGAGATATTGATTTTGTAAGCGAAAGAAGGGTATAGTTTTTTGTTCAGGTTAAAGGAATGGCTCATTTTCAATTTTGGAACTGCATAAAATGTATGTAAGTTATGTTTTGAAAACTAATAACTGTGGTTTAGTGCAAGTTACATTGTATTGATGCATTGTAATGACCATGCATGATGCAATAGTTGTAGGCATTTAAAATAAAAGTTGAGCAAGTTACATTGTATTGATGCACCGTAATGACCATGCGTGATGCAATAGTTATATGCATTTGCAATAAAAGTTAATGCAAGCTACATTGTATTAACTTTTATTATAAATGTATTTAACTATTTATTACCATATTTTACGATAAATGCGTAGAATATGTTTTAATAAATCAGGTTGTATTGATGCTTTACTATATATTTGTACTTAACGTAAAAAAGGGCTTCCCAACAAGGGTATATTTTTAATGTTAATCGGCTGACATTTGGAAACAAATTAACAAATTAAAATAATTTTCAATATAGCAATCGGGTAATTTCTTGCAAATCGTTATATTTTTTAGAACAGCTACTAAGTAAACAAACACGAAAATGGGCATCGGATAGTAACCCTGGATATGACGTGTAACTGCACTTCACTGCCGAAATACCTAAATATTTTTGCTTCTTATGTTAACAGTATCTTATGGTCTGCAGAAATAAAGTCGGCAAAATACCGTCTATTTTCTGCGTATGGCTAATTCCTTGTAACTTTAGTGTAAGTCACGATTTAAGAGGAGATTAAAAGCTTTTTATATTAAAAAAATTACATAAAATTAAACCAAGTACCTAACATTACTTATCCACCATTCCACAATTTTTTTTCATTTATTGTTAAAAGTTGTAGTGACAATCACTTTTTACAAAAGTGACTTACTCCTCAGAAATGATAATTTTGCATGGAATTACCCATATATGAAGAGTACACGGCAAGAACCACTTGATTTTTTAGGAGGAGTCTACCTTATGTGTCTGCTGGGCGGACATTGGCGACAAGAAAATGGTTTTTCTTTCGGTACTTCATTTGCGGTACAAACGTGTTACTCGTGTCTATTGATCTCTGACGTGAATCAGGGTTGCCGCGAACGAAAAACAAAGCGAGTAACCGGTTTTTTTTATACCAGTTTAGGCGGTTTCTCGCTATCATTGCCATTGAGGAAAGCCTTCTACGAAATCAAATGATTTTTCCCTTGTACTCTTCATATATAAGGCCTTTACTAAAATGTCTAACTAAAGTTATAAACAGAATAATTTTAATACACAAAAAGTCTATCAATGTTGACACGTTAGATATTATCCCCAAACCGTAAATAACCACTTTGGGCAGCTGGACGCGGTAGATAACCTTCCTATCTCAGTAATTTATCGTAAGGATTCCTTTTTAGCAAACCAATTTTCTGTTGCCTGCTCCTTCCAGCTACTGCTAATTTATAGAAATATTAAAAGTGTTTTTAAGGACTAATTTTTTCCTTTGCTTTTTTTTCAGAACCTTTCATCGGGATTTGTACTGTGACTTTTTGACTCACATAAGTGTACCTAAAAATTATTTTAGTCGATTCACAGATCTGTTGTTTTCAGTTTTGCTACTTGGATAATTCTGGGAATGAACACCACATTTTTTAAATTTTAGATGGTAAAATATTCGTTAAGGGTATACCCGTACCTTGAAGCGCTTAATTTTTCATTTCTTAATATTTTCACTTAAAATTTTCAACATAGTTTAAAAATATGAATATTAGAACAACTAAGTTAAAAAATGTATTATTATTTTTTAGTTAGCATTTTATTGCTCCCGAAGTGAAATACATATTTATTTCACAAGTTTCAAATAAAAATTGAGCATATAAAAAAGTAAATAAAAAAAAACAAAATTCTGATTTGAAATGGATCTTTTATGAAACAAATATTAACAACGTTTTTTTATGAAAAAAAAACCCCGAAGACTTAACTTGATGAATAGATATGTATTTTATCAAATCACTAATACTTATTAGTAAATCACTAACACTTATTAGTGACTTGATATAAGACCTCTCTCCACAACAAGTCATGCCTTCACTCACATTATAATTTGAGCGAAGGCATAACTTTAATTTTTCCGAATATTTTATTCATTTTTGTTTAGTATTTATGCGATGAAATTTTAAGGGAAAAATTTTATACCTACATCAAATCGCCTGTCACTCCCCGCATCAATGATACGTATCCGACTTACTAAGAAAATTTAAGGGTCTGCGTGGCCCCGGTGGGCGCGCAATCCGCACGCAGGCAGTCCTGGGGTCTGTAACGCGCGCGTTCGTTTCCATTCCCCGCCCTGGGTGTGTCTTGTTTTCTCCCTGTTTGTGACAAAAAAAAAAATCTTTTCTGACTTCTTACTTGACGAAGACTTATAAGCGGCTCACTGAGGCAAGCACACAAGTCGGGAATATATATAAAAAAATCCCTACCCCTTACTACTAAGAAAAAATTTAAATATTTCTTCTTAATGCATTAAGTTTACGAGTGCTTGGCATATTTTAAAAGCTTTTATAGTCAACTTGTAAAATAAATATAATGTGGGCTTGTATAGACATAATACATATATTTTTATTAGAAATATAACTTTGTAACAGCTTAATTAAAAATAAACGTTATGAAATATTAAAATTAATATAAATTAATAAATTATGATGTATTTCTTTAGAAAATCAGTTTTACATGTCTTTTTGTTATATTGACATACAAATTGAAAAGTGAAGTCTCGAAAAAGAAGATTTTGTTTAGATTCTTATGAAAGTCATTTCAAACACGAATTGTATTTTAGCAATTTATAAATCCACTGAAATCAACAAAATATTTTATCAAGTTCAAGAAACTACAACTCTTTTGGCCCCCAAGTTATAATTAAATTATTTAAAAAAAGACAGAGTTACTACCACTTCAATTTTACAATTTAGACATCACTTTAAAAGAGTTACTTATCTTCACAGAAATCACTTGTAAAATAAATCACTCATAAATTATCAAAAGCTTAATCCTCTCGCTTCTTTCACAGAATGCACCACGTATTTTACAAACACTTGCCTTCAAAATTATAAATCATCCTTTTTTTTTAATGTTTTTGTTTCTTCCTGAGTTCACCATTGGGTGATTCCTAAGAACTTGTGACAAACAATTCGGATTTGTCACTTTTAAATTTATGAGCGAGGCAAACAAGATTATGACTTCTGAAAATATGTTCAGGGGAATACCTGGAAAAGAAAAAAGTGTTATTCTCACCTGTTGAATCTCTGTACAAAATTTTTTTATTGATACCTAAATACAATTAGTTTTATTTTTTTAGTCTGTATATTCTTCTTTCCTCCATTAGCTTAGTGTTTAAACAAAATTGAAAATTTTAATTATAATACAATCAAAGCTGTAAACAAATCAAAGCTCTATATACACTCTTAAAACAAAAGAGTGAATTCCACTCCAGTTGGAGAAGTGCGTTTTCGACACTGGAAAGGAGTGAATATTATCTCATACTGAGTTAAAATCACTCGTTTGGAGTGATCCTGTCGGAGGTTTAACACACAAAGGATCCACTTCAAAAGGAGAAGTGCATTTTCCAGACTGGAGGACTGAAAATCAATCAGACTGAGTTAAAATCGTTCGTTCGTTTTAAGAGTGTACAGCAACTGAAAATTACAAAAATTGATAAGGGGTTTCCGATTCCACAGGAACTTTGCGCAAGGTTACTTATTTATTATTTTTTTTTTGACAGTGGGAGCAAAAATACGATGGGAGTAGGGCCGGGCCCGGGCCTAAGGCTATCAAATTTCGGGGGGCCCCTAAATTTCAGTTTATATTATGTTAAATGCTGTAAATCTTCAAAATATCACCAAGCCAAAAAATATTCTGATGCTCCACTTTGTTTTTTGCTCAATTTCGCTCAGAAATTGACCTAACAGATAGTTTTGATCGATGTTTTTAAGGAAGCCTATAAAATTGTAGCAAATTTTGATACATAGGTCATAAGCACCATCATTACTTTAAATCATACACAACATTTTCCCTAAATGGGCAACCGAAATAGGTTATGCCTATAGTCTGAGATTTCCAAGAACAGGCCCGGATGGAACAAAATATAGGCAAATGATCTGAAAGTCTGGACCTTAAACTTCCACAATGTACACAGTAAAAAAACTACTAATATAAAATTACAGTGTGATGGTAAAAGTGCTGCCATTTCTCTGTGCTGTGAATTTTCATTTAATGACAAATTTATTGTGTGGTGGTACTGGCGAAAACGTTTGCTTCACTGGCATCGATTGGATGCACTCATTGCTATTAGAGTAAGTTGTACGTGTGACTCTATGCGCCGTAAAAATATCAATTTCCTGTAAAACAAACATTACATCACTGTAATGCAGAAAGTAACCACACAATGTGCTGAAATTCGACAGACATTTTTTACAGGGTGGCTAAAAGACTTGGCCTTCCACTTCCATCATGCACTCAGTCTCTATATGGCGACTTAAGTGGTATAACAACGTCTTCCTCTCGAGTAAAATACCAACAACTAAAAAATAATAACATAACAAAGAAGTGCGCCCAAGGAGGGAAGTGTGTAGGCTATATAGCCCATTCCTTTATGCGCTTAAGATGACAAAACGAAATGTTAGCGATTCATTTACTCAACCAAATAGGTGGGAAAGGTAACGATGATAAGGAGGGCACCATAGCAAAATTGCATGCCACCCTCCTCTATATGGTATAACGGTCAGGTTGAATCCGCTGATTTTGACCCATCTGTGTAACACTCATAGGAACTCACAGGGATTTTGTAGGCTTTGAAATTGTGGGAATTTCTGGGCTAACTAAAAAAATCAACAAAATATTCCATATCATCGACAAAATTTACTATCAAATAAATTTTTAAAATATTTTACACTGCACTTGCTGCATTATTCTAACATAGTATACCGAGCCTTTATCAAACTTACTCCCAAAATCGAAATAACTGATATTCATAATGAACTCAATCACTGCAGTCAAACACTACGCTAGTGATTATTCGATTGATGTATTTCAAGAATACGAGTCCTGCAATCTCAAACGGTCCAACGGGTACGACATCCATTCCGCTTTGACAGTTGAGAGAGCGCTTGCGTAAAAAACCCAGTGGCATAGGTGATTTCACGGTAGACACTTTCGGGATAAATGAGTTAAATACTAAATAGTGCCGACAATTGGGAGGAAGATCGGCTTTCTTTTGTAACTTTGCCGATGGTACTTCAATGGTCAGTCAAGTGTGGTTTGTTTTGTCCATTAAAATGCCTAAAAATGCATGTTGCGCAAAAACCGTTGGTAAAGGTGGAAGTGGTTTTGGTGCTTTTAAATCCGATTGCTTAAAGTATGATCGTTTTGTTTTGATTTGTAATAGGTTTGCATTTTATCATGAGCTGTCAATACGTATTGGTGAAGGATTTTTTTTCCCTTTTTCAACTGAGAGACAACAAAACTTATTTAAAAAAGAAACTCGCGTTTACTTTCACTACAAAAAAAATTGTTTACTACTATAGTTGCTTTAAAACATTGCAAATATTGTATTTCGATCAAATAATAATACATAGATAGCACTGAAATTGGGTCCCGGATGGCCGAGGGGTTTGGATCATTACGCCAGCAGTCTGCTCACTATAACGGGTACGGGTTCGATTCCCGCCTTCCGAAATGTTGTTCAGCATATGCTCTTTAATGTTTCGGATGAATATCTATACACTCTTAAAACAAACACTCCCAATTTACCTCAGTCTGAGTGGATTTCACTCCTCCAGACTGGAAAATGCACTTCTCCTTTTGGAGTGGATCCTTTGTGTGTTAAACCTCCGACAGGATCACTCCAAACGAGTGATTTTAACTCAGTCTGAGGAAATATGCATGCCTTTAGGGTGTCGAAAATGCACTTCTCCAACTGGAGTGGATTTCACTCTTTTGTTTTAAGAGTGCACTAAAGCTTAAAAAATACATATTACGGTGCTTTCAACTGATCATTGGAATTTTGTTAAACATATATTTTATAAATAATATAGTATGCAGTGTTGTGTCAATTGCGCATGGAAATAACAATTATCTCGAAAGCGAACGTCAGTTGTGTTGAAACAACAAATTGGTGTTCGTATCATCAACACACTTCTTGTATTGAAGTAGTAAATTGTGTAATGTTGTCATTTTTACGTGTGATCCATGTGCTGTTTGAACACAAGTCTTTTATAAGTGCATCTTTAGATTGAGTTTTGAGCTTTCGGTCCTATATATAGATTTAAATTTACAAATTAGCGTTAAAATTAAATTTTAAACAATTAAATTTTACAGGCGAAGTTTAATTTTTCAATTTCATAGACCGGAATTGAAGATGTTGTTTTGGAATTATTGGTTGAATTTAATGTTTGTCGTGTTTTAAAATCTTCGGACTCACACACAACAGGAACTGGTAAAATTAAATCGATTTCCTCTTGCATTTATTAATGGTTTTTTAATGTATTCAACCAAGTGTGGGATTTCTTGTCCATTAAAATGCTTAAAAAATTGTGTCATTGTGTATAAACTGCTGGTAAAGTTTAATTTCCATAACGAAATTCAATTGTCTAACGTTTTTGCATAACCATCAATTTGTATTTAATTGCAAGAATTAATTCACATGAAATTTCATCACTTTTTGTTTATAAAATTATTAATGAAAGTCCTTGATGAAAACGGATTGCATATGGATTATTTATTCGTCATTAATAACACTTTGCTTTAGTTAAATTATATTTAACTGACGTTTACAGTTTGTCGTAAAAAGCAAGTCATTTTTTTTTAGTTTTTTTTTTATATTTCTTATCGATATGTAATAGATTTTTTGAGAAAACAAACTTTTTACAAATGATCCATGCTAATTTGCTTTATTGTAATAGTGATCAGTAGTATTTGCCTTTGGTTTTTGATTTGTTGTCAATAATCGATTTGATGTGAAAGTAATTTTCTTTTGACTTTTTATAACATAAAAATTTTAATAAAATATATCTTTAAGTTAAAATTATTAAGTTTACATGTGAAAGAGCTAAAATTTATAAAAAAAATTTGGAATGTATGCTCATTTTAAAAAAATACAATAAGTTCTTTCTGGAAATTTCATAAAAAATGTTTTATGAAAATAAACAAAAAAAATTCTTATCGTTTTGCATATCTATATACATAAAAGGCGACTTCTGTTTGTCTGTCTGTTTGTTTGTATGGGATGCAAAAACTTAAGAACCACGCAACAGATCGTCACGAAATTTGGCACAAAAATTCATCTCATCTCCAGAACAAACATAGGCTAAGAATTTTTCGAATCAGGCCATTCCTTCTACCGTTTTCGAACGTTTTAAGGATAAAAATACACCACTTTCGCTCAAATCCGATTATTTTTTCTCTTTCGTGATGCCATCAGGCAGAAAAATTTAAATAAAACTTTTTAGAAAACAATTAAAATTGAAATTTTTAAATTTATTTGATATTTGTTCATTGCCTTCAGAAACTAAATTAATAATTTGAAAAATAATTTATATGTTTCAAGTGGCGTAATCATATCAGTCTCCATTCTATTATTTTATTGTGCCTATATGATTTTAATTCTGAATTTTTTTTAAAGCATAGTTAAGCTTATACTGAACTATGATGCTTTTTGAAGGCCGTCGCAGATGCATATTAGAGTTTTATGTATTTCTTTTTTCGCGAAATGCTTTGCCAAACTCGCCAAGTTATTACAAAAAACGCGCAAAATAGCATTTTTCTTAAATAGCTGGTTGGTCTTTGCGCCAGAGCTGAATGGGTGTAATGGTAGCTATATATTTTCCTCGCCGAATTTTTCAAACACGCCAAATGAGCTAAACTATTTTTATTTGGGAAATTACTCTGACATCTGTTAATTTTATAGCATTTTTTTTTTTAAATTTTGAATTTTTAAGGTAATATAAGTAACGGGATTCTGTACTTTATAACGAAAGGTAACAGCAACATAAGCTTATTATTCTATAACGGATTAAATGATAGATGAATTGAACTTACTTAATTTATATTTTTTTATTTATATAATTCTTTTTTGGTATTTTTTTAATTAACAATATCCAGGATGGGTAATTAAATGGAAAATTCTGTGTAATCTTTATATCTTATGTAACTCAAATGAAAGAAAAATATGGTTAAATTGAGTATTAACTTATTTTTTCACCTCTACCCGTGCAACGTCGGGTATAACAGCTAGTTATAAATAATTTTAATCAAAAAAGTTATTTACTGCCCTTAACGATATGAGCATATGAGCGAGAGTTATAAGTTTGTATAGTAATTTCTCATTTTCTGCTAATTCGTCACATTTTTTTTTCTAATTTTAACATTTTTAGTCAGCTTCATATATAAGCAGCTATCTCATATTCATAAAGTCATAATAATATAGCTAATATATTGAGTCGTTTTACATTTTACAATTGGGATTATAGAATAATGTCCTTTGATTAGGACTTTTGTTAATTGCTTTGCTAATAATAAAATGATACAAAATTTAATGTTTAAGTAATTTACACATTATATAGCAGAATTAATCATTCAAAGAATTATTTCCCATGTGAATTAAAAATTCATAGAAGAATAAAAAGTTTTCAAAGATTATTTTTTATTGGCCTATGCTAGGTGGAGCAACGGGAAGGTATGATCTTTCACTCAGTCATTGTGGCGACATCTAGTGGATTTAATTTATGATGCTTGTTAAATTGGGGGGAACATATTTCCGAAGAGAACTAACATTCAGAAAGTATTTTCTATTTTGAAATTTCATACTTTAATTATTTTATTTTATACTTTAATTCTTCTATACACAAAAACTATTGTACCAAGATTAAATGTCATTTCATTAACATTTTTATAATTGGAGAATTCAAATGTAATTTAGATAATTTCCATTACAGGTAATCTCTCAAGTGATTCAATTTTGCAAAGGTTTGAATTCGTAATAATTTTTCTTCGAACCAATTTAAGCTTTTCGCAACAAATAAATTTTCTAGGCGTTCATAAATGATCTAGCGGATAATGTGTATGCATTTGAAATTCTATTATATATTTAATAATACTTTTGAATGATCCAAAATAATGTATGACAAATCGGGGAAACTAAAGTATTAATTTTTTGAAAATAAAATCAAGTTTATTCGTTCTAAACGTAAATTGTAAAAAATTATTTAAATTAAATAAGCTTTATAACTCATTAGTAATTAATGATGACTTATACATGATATGCAGAATAGTGCTCTGTTTTATTTTGAGTAGTGCTTTAATTTGTTTAAAAAATTTAACGTACCACATTCCAAAATTTTTTTTTAATTAGGAATGTTATAATAAACGATTTTGTTGTTGGAAAGTTAACATTAATTATTATTTTCAGCAAAAAAGTTACACTTATTCCATCATTAAAGTCACATATCTAGTTGGTAAGAAGAAATGTTTATTCCATCATTATTAACACATATCTAGTTGGTAAGAAGAAATGTTTTTAATGGTATGGCACATATATATTCCAGCTTGTGTGCTTGTTCAGAGAACCGCTTATAAACTTTCGTCAAGTGGGACAGACACAGAAAGAATATTAACAGTCACAAAGAAAGGAATAACACATAGACAAATAACAGAATTTATTGAAGGTCACAAACATCCATGCCTGACCGGGATTCGAATCCGACCCCAGCAGCTCCAAAGCCAGTATCCTAACGATTGAGCCACCGGGGCGGCCAGTAGAAAAGTTATACATCATTATAGTCACATATGTAGTTGGTAAGAAGAAATGTTTTTAATGCTTATAATAATACAATTGATGGAAACAATTCTATAGCTACTATAACATAAAAATCCTTTCATAAACCTCTATTTATGAATCCATTCCACACATATCCCACACAAAAAACAGCCCCAGTTTTCAAAAAAGCGAAACAAATTAGCGAAGAATGGTCCCAAAATAATATAAAATAATGTTGTAATATTTCAATTAGTTCCACAACGATGGCTGTAAGGGCAAGGTTGTATCCAAAAACCACAAGCTTCCTGTTCGAGATGAATTAAACACAGTATCACTTAGCATGGCTCTAACAATGACAACAGGGCATTAAATGGATAATGATATATCATTATTGGGTTCTATTACACGCTTCGTAATGGACATCTCGCTATTAGCCATTGTGAAGAAAGGTCGTTTTTTAATGAAAGTAGATATGTAAGTTTGTGGGGACACTGTGGTTGATGGGTTTGATGGAGTTTCGTTTGAGAGAATTTTTGTGATATAAGTGTGGTTATTTTCGGTTCAAGTGGCTAAATATTTTGTTGGAAATCAAGTTTTTTTTTGTTACTCAAAATACATATATCTCGGGGTTTTTTTTGTCTCCGTGAACTGAACACGTCGTAATATATTTAATTGATATTAATTTCGTTTTTATTTAAATACATTTGTTTTGAATGCATTTTAGTGACAAACTATATGAAAAAAAAACCATGGTAAAAGTTTCATTGCGTTTATTTGTTTGTTCTTCTACACTGTTATAAAAATGTTGTGCTTGGTTTCATCTAAACAGTGGCTCCTAGAAGTTGCAAGGGTTGTGTGTATTTCGATGTTTGATGTTTGGTTGAACAATTTCTCATGCTTTTGTTTTCGAAACTTAAAAAAAAAATTGTTTAACTGAATACCGCAAATCTGGTGCAACATGTCACCACACAGCTGTTGCAGCTGCTATAGGAACCACGAATACGGTGAAAACAAGCACATATTTAATAACAGAGTATAGATTAATGCTTACTACTTTGGAACAATACTAAGTAACAATCATGAAGCAACTAAACGACTTTGTTATTTACTTTTCTGTATTCATTTTTGTTGTTGTTGACAAGATCCACGTTAATAAGCACCCGATTTGTATCCTATATAAATAAGTGTTACCATAAACTTTAAAAACACAACTTCTAAATTTCAAATAGAGCTTATAAATACGGCTACTGATTTTCTAGTAGCTAACTCTTCTAGCTAGCTAAATTTTGTTCCATAATTGGAATTATGTTTAAAAATATTAACGAAATAAGTATTATTATCTCTTAATATGAAGGCGAAATGAACTCTAAATGACGATATGATGACTTAATCAATATCAATCATTATTTCAGTCCTCCCCTTAAAAAAAACCACCGCAATTTTCGAAAACACACATTTCCCACTCCAGCCCCTTCCCCTCCAATGCCCACGCCACAGATAACAATCTCCGCCAAAAAGGTTTTAAACATCTTCACCACGGTGGCCGCAAACGATTTCGGCAGAGATGAAGAGCTCCCCCCTTTTAAAAAACCACAAAATACCTGCTCTCATCACCCCCTGGCCCCCCACGGTGAGGCTGGCTCCAGCTTTTCTCAACAGGTGACCCGTGTGGTGATTTGACAGAAGTGTAAGCTGCAGTTCTTGTAGGAAGTTGGTTTAGTGTGGTTGAAATTACAGTTGCTTTTGGGCTTAGACGGTTTATATTATCTAATTACTTGTGTCTGTATTAGATTTCTTTTAATGTCAAACATTGGTAAGAAAGATTTCAGTTAAAAAGGAGCCTAAGTTGAGCATTAAAATACATCAGCAAACAATCACTTAATATTCGAAGTCAAAGGCTAAAAAGTAACTTATACTTCTGACTTGACTATGTATTTAGCAGTGTCATTTCTTCAAGTCAAATTGCGTATCAATTGAGCAGTAGAATATTGTTTTATAAGAGGATGTTTCAATGTAATAAGACAAAATGTATTTAAAGCACGTTATTGTTGGACGTTTGTCTATGACTTGACAGGTACAAAGTAATTTGTTATTGGTAATTTTTTTAAACTTATTCAATCGGTCTATCTTTCCATATTTCATTTCCCTTTCATCAAACAAATTCTATTGTTAAATTAGTGTACATTTGTCCGATTTTGCATTATTCACTCTCAGAAATAACACTTTCATTTTTGACGATTCATGAATCCTCAAGCCTCATTTCGTTAATTTTGAGGATTGTTTCGTCAAACTATCACGTGACTCTTGAGTAACCGCGAATCCTCACTTTTACTATCGTGATTTGACGATTCTGTATCTTGATTTTGAGGAAACTGAATCTCATTGTTGTACTCACATACTCAAAAATGACGAAATATTTCTTTAGATTAGACGACATTCGAATCCTCATAAAAATGACGATTCAAATTTCCTCACTTTGGGGAAACGAAAACTCGGAGCAATTGCCAGTAACGGAATCGTCAAAATTAAGGAAAATTTCGTCGTTTTTGAGCATTCATTTTTCAGAGTGTTTTGCCTAATCAAACCCAATTACAGCCTATTTCGAACAGTAATTTAATTTTATTCACTTTGTAATCGTGGCACATATTATGACTTAAACTGTCGTAGTCACAAATAAATACATGTAAAATGGTGTCATGTGAATAAAAAGAATTTCCCACCAGGATGTTTTCTTTCAATATTTTAGTGAAAGAAGAAGCATGAGTGGAAAACTACCTTGTGGACTTGGCCCTCTTTTACATTTAGCAATTATACTATGTGAAAATGATCACAAACTGGAATGATACTTCATGACCCAATTTAATACAATTTTGTCGGGTACATCAGTTACCATTTTGTTACAGGATTTAGTCAGATTTTGTTGGGTCAGTTACCATTTCGTTATACGATTTACTCAGATTTTGTTGATGGCCGTTAACCATTTTATTACAGAATTTGCTAAGATTATTTTGAAAGTCTATTCTATTCCATCAATTACCATTTTGTAATGGAATTTACTCAGATTTTGTAGAGGTTCAATTACCATTTTGTTATAGAATATACTCATATTTTGTAGAGGTTCAGTTACCATTTTGTTAAACTACAGTAACGAAATAGACTGGTCTGTCAGTATACTTATTCCTTATCTTGCAGACTCTTGTAGGATAGTTATTAGTTTCGGGTTTGTTATCTGGAGTAGTTGACATTTGGATAAATGACACTGTTTACTAGGTACAAACATGTGTCTCAAGTTTTTGTAGGTACCGTTGGCAGGTAGATACCCTCTTGTTTTTGTTGTTGAATAGTGACTGATTCTTGCTGCGAATGATTTTGAAAATTTTGGGCAGTTTAACTACATAGATAACCAACTTAAATCTTTAAACAAAAAAATTAAATTTGGTTCCGGTATTTTTGTGGTATTTTTAGTTCGAGCCATAATTTAAGTAAACATTTTTTTCAAGAGAATTACTATAATAACTAAAATTTGAAACATTCATAAATTAATAAATGTTGTATAGATTAATAACCTAAAACAATAATGTAAGTATTAATGTAGTAAAATGAACTCAGTATTAAGTTTAATGGATCTCACACTCTTAGAAATAACACTTTCAAATAAACCGATTCATATATGACTCAAGCTCATTTCTCATATTTTTCGTTAATTTTGAGTATTGTATCGTCAACGAAATCACGCGACTTTTGAAACGCATCACTTCCTTTTTTTACGATCGCGATTTCTTCATTTTTCTTTCTTTGATTGAAGACTGAATCTCATTCACATGTTGAACATCATCAAAAAAAAAATCTTTAATTTTTCTTAAGCGGACATTCGAATCCTCATAAAAAAATGACGATACAAAATCCTCACTTTGAGGAAAAACGAAAACTCGCAGCAGCAGCCAGTAAAACGGCAAAAAATTAAAAGGAAAATTTTCGTTTTTTGAGCATTCATTTTTTAGAGTGCAGGCTTCAGGACAGCATGATTGGGAATTCGAATATGTCTAAATGCCCCCTTCCCCCCTCCCCCCCCAAAAACATGAAAAATTAAATGACAACGAACAAATAAAATTTGTAAAATGAGTTGTATTACTTTTTTTGGAAACTAATAAACTATAATACGGAGAAGACATTGGAGAAATATATATCTTTTTGTTTATTAAATATTCCATCGATAGATCTTTTAATAGTTTTGCATTTTTGATGGGATAAAGATTCAATGACTTTATTTCTCTGTATTATTCACTCAAATTTAAGATTTTTCTCACTGCGCATGCTCACTTTATATATTCTTCACAATCATAGTAATCTCCTTTTTATTGCAAGCCAATAAATAAAAAATAGAAAAACTCACAACTATATCCACAAATCAACAAAATTTCTAGCAATTTTTGATTCTACGCACACAAAGCTAAACCGCTATTCCTTCTTGGCATACATCCGCTCTTCTGCATATAAAAAATTCAGCAAAAATAAAAAGGAACAATTTAGTTCCTTCTCATCCTCCGAAAAGGTGTTAACAAGAATCGTTCTTAGCCAATCGGAGGGTGTAACTTTTCGTTAAGCCCTGCCCACTTTCTTGACACCTCCAGTCATTGGTGGAAGAAAATGTAGTGAATGGAATGACAATTGATCTTATTTCGCCTTGACCTGTTTGAACCGGATTCCAGAGCCAAGCGTGCCTTTGATTTGACACTGTAAGTTTTTTGTGGATCTGACTCCGGTGGTCTGAATTTGATTGCTCTTGTGTCGATATGAGTTCTTCAACTTTTCTCCGATGAGAGAAGTATATGATTATTTGTTTTTTTACTATACCTACTTGTCAGTTTGACGATGCAAACAACAAATTTAACTATCAAAACAAATCGGTGACTATATTTTATGACACACAACGCAAGCGTTTTTGCAACCAGAGTCAAAGAGAAGATGAGCCAGAAGTCAGAGAAAGAAGATACTACACGAAAAATAACGATTTTACTTCCCTCTTTTGACGCATGTGTAGCATCTTAGGCATCGATTTTGGCGATCAATGGATAATACTTAAAATAAAGAGGTTTGATTATGAGTAATGTAATAGCGTGGAACCTTATGAAAAAAATAACCTTGTACCTGATAAATTAGGGAGTGAATCCTTTACTGCGAAGACACAGATTTGTTTACATATATTTCCTTACACATACACACATAGGCATACATTTCCTGGAGAACTATAAAATAATTACACGTAATAAAAATCGAATGCATCTAGGCTATTTTTCTGTTTATTTTAGGAAATTTTAAGGTTTTTTTTTCATGACTCACGACATTTGTTAGAACGCTACCTTTCCTTAATTTTTATCTTTTTTTATGTATTTTACGAACCAGATGCTACATTCTCACTGATACAAACGTGTCGGACCTCCAAAATACCTTTTATGAAGCATGCTTTTCTACTAGACTGTCAAAACAATAAATATCAACCATATCCCAATATGTATATTAAATAGTATATATTCTTTTTGCAAAAAGAAAACTCCATTTCATTTGATACATATCTTTCTAAAAACGTTTCTCAAACTACACACTACCAGCAAAATGCTGTCAACAACACTTTCTTTAGTTAAAATATAAATATAGACAGTGTCATAATATATGTGTTTCACAGATTTAGTTCCTCCTTGGCGTCTAAAATAGTGTCTAGATCGGATCTCAATGGGAAATAATATCCGGTCCCCCCTTAATCTTTTATAGGCGTAATAGCGACAAGGAACTAGTATTTTGTCGACGAAAAGTACGTCAGTTTTACGTGATTTACTTTTACGACCGCTGCTTGGAATGCGTCGCGTCGTAAAAATGTTGTCGTCGAGTTATCAAGCTGATCGTGAAAATGCTATTGCCCAAGAACACGAAGAAAGGAGGGAAATAAAATGTAAAGCTGATATCAAAGGCAGATATGTTTCTGAAAACAACACTTTACTTTTTAAGAGCAGAATTTTTTTATCTTTTGTACATAAAAGTAGTTTACACAAGCAGAGTGTATTTTATACACAGTAATGGAAGTTGTGAAACTATATATACCATTCATGTATAAGAAATATGTTTAACGTTGGGTATAGTTTAAATAACATGACATGCAATTTTTTCAACCAATCAATCTTAATTTAATAACACAGATTCTGTTGGCTTTATTATTCGATTTCCAAGTCATAGTATATTCACAAAATTAATTATTTAATTTTTTTAAATATTAATTATATTTTAAATATGAGAAATGTATACAAGTAAAATCTCGAAAACTAAAAAAGGTATTCAACAAGGCTATTCAACTAAATTATTTTGCAATTTTATTTGGACAGAGTTTGTATGGCACTTACTTGGTACTTTAAACACACCATTTTACGAAGTTTATGGCGTTTTCAACGATCCTAAATGACTAATACTGAAGCAATAAAAACTTAAGTAATACAATAAAAAAAGGTTGGTAAAACCTTTCAGTCTCATTCATGAGATCCTAATTAGATAAGAAAAAGTTCAACAATCTCTGAACTAAAACTTTCCTAAACTTAAAAACTTGAAAAAGTTTTAGACATCTATTTTGAATAAATAATGAGATTATTCAGATCATATGGTCAAACAAAAAAAATCATTTCAATTCAATTCAATTTAATTAATCAATTAATTGATCAATACTAACTATTTCTTTAAGTTGACAAATCGAATTCATTACAGTTTGATGTGAATGAATTAAGTGGTTAAATAATAATAAGAAGAATCTGATCGGGATTTAACTGGAAAGAAAAAATAATAATTTGAATCAATGGGGGATCAAGTTGAATAATGATTCTAATAATAGGAACAAAAATATATACTTCTGTCTTGGATAAATGTCCTATCGGAATTGCTTAGCTATGTGCAATGTTATGGAGATTATTCTGGGAAAAATAAATGATGGGCAAAGACTCCTATAATCACTGTAAAATTTTAAAGAATGTTAGTGGAAAATTTTGGGCAACTAATGTTATTAAATTTTCCCAATTGAAAAAATAATAACATAAAGTTCATAAAAATCATTTGCCCAAAATTTGGAACCAATCTTACTCAAAGCCAACAATTCCCTAGAAATGTCAAAAATGCGTCCAATATTTAACTGTATGTTCATCCATGTTTTTATATGACCGTGAAACACAAAAAGGGTAAAAAATTCACATGAAATTTCATTTTTTGCCTTAAGGACTTTTATTTAATGCTTAAAACACTTAGAAGTTCGGAAAACAATTTATGTTGAAAGAGAACACGACCAATAAGGATTAAACGTTGACATATTGAGCCTAATTTAGGGCACAAATCAGTGTTTGAGATTGACATATAGAGCCTAATATAGGGGCAAAATCAGTGTATGATATACATTCATTAAGTCCAACAATCTTAAACACAGAGAATTTCTTAGTTCTTTAAAAAGTTATATATTGCAATTGATAAGAAATAACAGAGCAGTGGAAAGCATGCAATAAATTGGGACACATTCATTGTGCCAAATACTTCTAAAAATTAAACCGATGAAAAATTTACTGTTTTGATTTAAGGAAAGCACTTGTGAGAAATTGCAAAAAAAAAAAAAAGATGGAAAGAAACTGTAAATTCCATCCACGAAACCTCAAATCCAACATGAACTCTTCAAAGAAGTTATTCGAAGCCGCGATGAAACGTTCAACTGCGTCCTCCATGGGGTCCCGGAAAACTTTCCGTTTGTCGGGCCCCGTAGGGGGTTCCCGGGCCCTGCGTCTCGCCTCGGGGGTGGGCCCCATTACTGTCTCGATTTCGGGCCCCCTTTTCCGAATCCTATGGGAAGAAAGTCGAAAGAGATTTCACGCATCTCAGGGGGATTGGTCTTTTCTTTTCCGATGTAGAGGTGGGTTGAGGGTGTTTTTTTAAAGAGCTGTTATGTTATTTTGAAGTTAGTTTTGAGTATTGTTGGTAAAATATTGTTGTTTGATTCTTATTTGTTGTGTTTTGCTTTCAAAATATTGTTTTTTTATACTTATTTTTTAAATATTGTTGGTGTATAAGGATGATTTAGGTAGGTATTGTTAAAATATTGCTATTGATCTTTTTTTTTTAATTATTGTATTTAAAGAAATGGTATAAATATTCTTTTATATTTAAAGCATTGTTGCTTGCATTTTATTTGTAAAGCATGTAATGTTGTTTTACTGTTATAATTTTTTTAAGTATTGATTGTACTGTCTATTTTTTGTTATTGTAGCTAAACTTTCATTTTAATTTACAGAACAACAGAATAATTTTTAAGATCTAAAGATGTAGAACTGATTTTGAATTTTAAAAAAAATACGGATAACGATAAGGAACAGTACGACAATACTTAATTTCTATTTCTTTTAAAATTAATTATATTTTAAAAAAGGAAAGAAGGTAAAACATTTAAAAACTATTATAAATGTTAAGAATTGTTTTTAATTTAAAATTCACCGTGTATCTAAAAGCAGCAGGTTAAAAGAAGTAAATATTTTTCTTGGACATCTATTCCCCAACTGGCCTGCTGTCATCAGGTGATTCCGGGACCGCCGTGGTTGCAAAGTTTGTGGGGGAAAATCGCCAGAAGAAATGACATTTTATGTAAAATATTATATATTTGTGTTGCCTTTGTTTTTGAAAAATTATGAATAAGTCACGTAACAACAGTATCCTTCTGAAATATTTCTATTCTTTAACCACTCGCTAAATATTATGCATTTATTTTCAGTGTTTTAGAAACATTTATTGATGTAATTTTTTTAACAATGTATGTTATTATTAAAAAAGAAATATAGGTATTATTAAACTAGAAATTATGTTATTATTTAACAAGAAATATAGTTATTTAGTATCACAAGTTTCTAAAAAGTAACATATTTCGGAACTGAAAATGGCAACTCGACGCAAAAAATTTGTGTTTTTCCCTTCACTCACAACTTTGAACTCTGTAAAAGTCGCTTTTTTACGATGATCGTTACTCGACTCAGAAACTATTATACGCGTAAAAATCGCATATAATAATTTCCAAGTATCTAACATATATATTCCTTATTAAAACACAGTTTTTAATAATTGGATGCTGAAAACTATGCTAACGGGGAATTTTAAAAACGATTTTTTGGGGCTTTAGTGCAGAACGGTAAACAATTATGTGTTACGAATTTTTCAAATTGTATTTATTTTACACGGATTATTTTTATTAATTTCAGTTATTAATTTTAAGCAAACTTATAAACTTCCAAAAAAAAAGTATAATTTGTGCTCTTTTTGGCCCATAGAATAACTAAAACGTTATTTTCAAAACGTTAGAGCGGTTGAGCCAGAGCGGCTTCAAAAAGTTAGAGCGGTTGTAAAATAACCAATTATATGTTTATTTATAATTAAATCATGTTTAATAAAGTTAAAACCCATAAAAATAAAGATATTTCATAAAAAATTAAAGATTAATTTTTGATGGTTTGTTCAGAATTTCATCAATTTAGACCTTCTATGGCTCTCATCCATTTAAATTGATGTGTTTGAAGCTGTTCTAATGATTCTAATATCAAACCTTTCAAACAAAAAATATGATTTTTTTTTTAACGTTGGAAGCTTATAACGAAATTTGTATGTGAACGGGGAATATGATTTAAAAGGAAAGAAAAAAAGTTTTCAGTAAGCAGAACACTTATTTGAAGCGATATTTTTTGTGGGGATCGACCGATGGCGAATTTCGACCGATGGGCCGATGCCGATTGTTGGCCGATTGTTCAAAAATTACATCGGCCGATAGGCCGATGTTTCCCGCTTTCCATCGGCCGATGGTTGATGCCGATGGCCGATGGAAAAAAATACAAAATTCGGAAAAACCATGTGAATCCATAAGATGGAAAATCGCGAAACTCCGGGGATCCGAAAATCGCGAATTACGGCGATCCGGAAGTCGCGAAACTCCGGTGATCCGAAAGTCGCGAATACCGGGGATCCGAAAGTCACTTAAATCGGGATCCGAAAGTCGCGGAGCTCCGGAGATCCGAAAATCGCGAAAGTCCGGGGATCCGAAATTTGCAAAACTCCGGGGATCCGAAAGTCGCGAAACTTTGTTGATCGAAAGTACGGCGATTTGAAAGTCGCGAAAGTACGGCGATTCGAAAGTCGCGAAAGTACGGCGATTCGAAAGTCGCGAAAGTACGGCGATTCGAAAGTCGCGAAACTCCGGGGATCCGAAAGTTGTGAAAGTACGGCGATTCGAAAGTCGCGAAAGTACGGCTATTCGAAAGTCGCGAAACTCCGGGGATCCGAAAGTAGCCAAACTAAGGGGATCCGAAAGTCGCGAAACTACGGAGATCCGAAAGTCGCGGAAATCGCGACAAAAAAACAAAAAACACCGGCTTACATCGGTTGGCCGATGTTTTTTGAGGCCGATGCCCGATTTTTTTCACTAAACTACCATCGGCCGCCGATGGCAAGGCCGATGGTAAAATTTTCAAACAATCGGCGCCGATGCATCGGCCAGGCCGATGCATCGCTCTATCCCTAATTTTTTGGGTCTACAAAATTTCGTCATTTCAAATCAGTTAGAGTTACCTATTATAAGATGATTGAATAACTCTGTGGGTGTAAAGAAACTAAACCCATAAAGGTTACTCTGGCCTAGGCATAAGACCCTTCAAAATTTCTATTTTAACTCAATACATTGATGTCACAAATCGAAAATACACAAAAGTCAATAAGTGAATTTAGTTGAGAGTTTTCCCAGAGGAAAAGCTAAGCCAAAATATCAGCCGTTTGGGAAAGTTTAAAATTCTGACAATTTAGCAATTTGGAGTAAGAGTTACCCTTACTGCCGGTAGCAGAATTTTATCTTTTACAATTCGTATCGACTTGAGACTTGAAATTTTTTTCTGCTTCTAGGCATGAAGCCAAAACACTTTATCAAGCCCTCTTCCAACACAAAAAACACAGATAAAACAATAAATAAATAAAATGTTCCAGATACTCTGAAAGAGATTTTCAGCTTAGACCACAAATCCCCTATCTATTGGAAAGGGAAGCCGCATGTCCAAACCAAAATTTCCTGCTTGGGTTCTATCATACAAACCATTGTTTTATATTTCTGTTCCCTAATTTTATGAAATAATAATAATATCAACAACAATAGCAATAACAATAGCAATAGCAATAGCAAATGACGATGAAGACGACGACACAATGACAACGACGACGATAATAACAATAACAACAACAAGAACAACTTATTGCACAAAAAATAGTACATTAATTGAGGGAAAAACAAATACAAAACATAAAAATAGTATATAATGCAAGTTTACAAATACAAAAAATTAACAAATAATTACTTTATAGAGAAACATAGAGAATGAAATTTAACATTGACGGGTAGTAAATCTTTTATAAAAATACTTCATCAGTCTGTCCTTAATTGGAAGAAAGGACACATTAGACTATTGAAATATTACTTTTTATACATTGTAATTTATGCACGTTGGGTATGCTTTGATGTTGTGAGTAAGGCTAGATACGTCACTTTTAGATAGCTTTTAATTTAGCCAGTTAAAGTAAGAGAATATTTTTGGGACATTTGAAGCTGAAACTGTGTGTTTCACTACATAAAATGCATTTTTTTTAAAGTTTTTAATATAAAATCTTCTTATAAACTGTTATTGTGTCCATTCTTTTTATACAATTAAACCTATAAATAAACTATGAAAATATATTATTCACACGTTAACCCTTTCCTTACTGAAGCTCCCCAAAACACCAGAACAACTAAGGATTCGATAATGTTATTCCTATCAAATATTACGAGGAAGCAAAAATCCTTCGTATCGAAAGGGTTAAACCAAATTATTATATTTTGAACTAAGAAATATTTTTTTTTAAAGGAATGTAAACTATCTTATTATCTAAAGGACCAAACTATTAATGACCATTTAAAATAACAAGTAAAAATCAACTTCAAAACTATTTCTTCCACATCTCTTTTTCCAGACCTATATCCCAGATAGCAGCGTATCGATCCCACAACAGTGATGCCCAATGCATACATGAAAATGTTTGAAAAATTATGGTAAACGGGGGCCATTTGTCACGGCCCCGACTGTTACGGCCCGAATCAAGTTGGGATTCTATGGGCTGCTAAATCAGGCGTGGTATGTAATCGAGAAGGAGGGGACTGCGGTTTTTTCGTGTGTGTCCGAAGGAATTGCGTCGTGTATATCAAATGCAGGGTGAAATATAAAATGTGTATTTGATAGTGTGGGGTGAGTTTGTGGTGTGGTGATGTTGATGGTCTTGGATATTTTTTCGGCAGGGTGGATTCTTCAAAAGTATCAGATGCACACAGATAGAAAATTAATGAAAAACGTGGTTTTTGCGTATCATTGTCTTTGAATTCGTCTCCTGCCCAATTCCATACGAATCCTCTCCCTGGCAAGGAACCGTAACGGCGACTAAAAAAATAACTATCTTTATAGCAACAAAATTACAAATTAACTATACTTTAATAACTTCTAATGCACCGACTGATTAGAATTCAACACTGTTGTGCAATTTTATTTTAATAATTCACCTACTATGATACACTTTATATTACTACACAGATCTGTTTTATGAGACACTCAAAACCTTAAAGCAACCCCTCGTTATATCGCGCTTCCCAGAAGACAAGCAAAAAACCGCGATGTAACCGAATGCGCGATATAACGGGCGACTTGATAATATTGTTCTTTTTTATGTATTTATGCTCAAAACAAAGTTGTTTAACTGAAGCACAGTATGTGTTTGGAAGATAAAACTAAATCTCTAAAAACGGAAGCAAAAATTTAGAAAGGACTTATCAGACGGAACGGTCGTTCCACCCGCCAATCTCAAAATGACGCCAAGGGCAAACGGCAGTTATGTATATATACAGGAAATATTTCGCTATGTTAACAGCGAAATCGATTTTATTTTTTACCAGCAAAACTAAAGTTCCTAGAACAACTTAAAAAATACAGTAGACAGGTTTCGTGGATAACTTTAAATAAAAAAAATTTGGTTATTCTAGAATAAAAAACAGCGGAGAAAAAAATTATGGAAATTTTCGAAAATGAAATCTTTCGAGCAGTTTTAGTCAAATTTTGACCTAATTTTTGCTGAAACCTACAGCCATTACTAGACCATTAATCTCGAAGCGGTTTTTACTAAATGATTAAGAATGCCCCAATTCACATTCTGCGCAAGTTTGAAGTTTCAAAAATACTTCTTTCTATTTTTAATTAATTAAAATCTATATTACCTTTGGCGGTATGGTTGCACGATAAACAAGCCATCCTAGCGGCCATGTATCTCCTAAAACGCGCAAAGGTTTGCTATATTTTCGACGAAGAGCAGTTAGTATCGCCGTTAACTATTGGAGGGATTATAACAGCTTGTAAAATATGATTAACCAAATATCTAAATAAACAGATTGAAAAAAATTTCTAATTAATAAACGAAATGCATCATTTAAACTTTTTGGCATTTTTATTAGAAAACTTATGATTAACGCGAGTTAATGAATGGATGGACTAATTGATTTATGAATGTAAACAATCATATTCGCCTATTTAGTTGCCATATTCAGTTGCCAATACCATTCAAGAAATTAATCTTTTTTTTAATATAAAGGTTTAAGGTTTTATAAAGGTTAAAAAATTAGTTTTTTTTAAAAAAAAGAATTGTACTTGGTTATTGTTTTTCGTTGAATAGGCTTTATATTTTTTTAGTTTTAATAAAAGAAAACTGAAATAAATATGCCTTCAAAAGTGTATGAAACAAGGTATAATAGACGGTTGCGGTAAACAAAAAATAAAAACTGCGATGTAAGCTCGAAATGCGTTGAAAACAATGATCGGGGAAAAAACGTCATCTAAGCGGCTCAGTGACTGAGAAGTTAAACGCGTCCGCCTCTTGATCGCGGATTCGAGCCCCGGCTGAGTCGTCGGATTTTCTGGATGGGAAAATTCTGCGTGCGCATGTCAAATGCTTATGTGGCATGTAAAAGATCCCTGGAGGGCCAAGTTAGCCTGGGTTCTCTCGGAAAAACTAAATCTTGGCATCCACAGAGAGTACAGATTCATTGTAATCTGGGCGTCATTGGTAGCGAGAGTCGCCTAGATGGTGCCGCAAAAAATGGCTTTCAGTTCTGGGGAATATGCCGAGTCTGCAAAGGCTTGTACGCCAGCGTTTCAGCACCATTAGAGAAAAAAAAGTCATCAAGAAATTTATTTCTAGATGTCGATGACGTTTTAATTTAATTTCTTCGATGTGCAGTTCACTTTCACCATTTACAATATTGATGCTGAACCATTTTAGCTTCCCTTCGGCATTGTTCCCGGTGGTTATACAACTTTCCATAGACATTCCTCCCTACCTTAAAAAGAATCTCATAAAATAAATTAAAAAAAACTACTGATATCCACCAAAAAAACTTCGTAAAAGTAAACAAACGCCGATCTCAAAAAAAGAAAGAAAAGAAAACCTATTTATTTTATAAAAAAAGTCATTATGAGAATTGTGGCTAAAAAAGCCGTGATATAAAATGAATGCCAATCTCTTGTGTAAAACTTCCTGGTCATAATAAATAGTATAATTTAAGTTTTGCTGCTATAAAAAAATTGCACTGTTTGAGGTTGGTGCCCATCTTAATCCCCGTAAAAAAATTAAATCCCGCAAATGAACTTGAATTACTAAATCAGAATAACGAAGGATACTTTAACAAATGTATGATCTCAATACATTTATATAGAGGTATAGAGGGTGGTTAAGATGGGCACCAACCTCAAACAGTGCAATTTTTTTATAGCAGCAAAACTTAAATTATACTATTTATTATGACCAGGAAGTTTTACACAAGAGATTGGCATTCATTTTATATCACGGCTTTTTTAGCCACAATTCTCATAATGACTTTTTTTATAAAATAAATAGGTTTTCTTTTCTTTCTTTTTTTGAGATCGGCGTTTGTTTACTTTTACGAAGTTTTTTTGGTGGATCATTAATTACTATAAACATCACTCATGTTTGCACAGGTAATACTATAATATTTCACTCATTTTCTAATAATAAATTCATATAAAGTTAGCTGCTTTAATTTTTCCCGTTAAACCTGATTCCCGGCAAATATCAACGATCGAAAGTTTATTAACTGCATCTCACCAATATTAAATGAATTTATAAACCATTATTAGAATCGATTTTAAGGAAAGTATAGAGTATTTATAAAAAGGGGGGGAGATTGGGAGACATGATACAAGGCGCGATATATGATATATCCGAATGCGTGATATAAAGAGGCGCGATATAGCTAGGGGTTACTTTACAAAAGAAGAGGATCATATTTTTAAAAAATCCCAAGCTCATAAAACGGTCACCCAAAAAATAAAATAATATATATAAATAATCACACTCTAAAAATGGCTCTCTATTCCTTTTTTTGTTTCTTCTCCTAACAACTCAAGACCACCACACTAGAAAGTGCCGCTTCCGCCCAGCCATCAACTCCGCCATTGGGATCTTTGTCCATCTTCCCCGGAAGTGTGCTTCTCCGCAGAGCACGGATGCATTGCAGGGGAACGGGGTGATGGATCCAGTCTTGGAATCCTGATGATGATAACTCTTTCTCTCCGTTTCACGAGAGTTACTGGAGCATTTATGGGCGATAGAGAATGAAGAGTGGAGTGTGGAGATTGTTTTGTTCAGTTCGGTATGGCAGAGGTTGGTCTTGAAATGGCATGGTGAAAAATATTGGCAGAAATAGATTTGTAAAATTAGTAGAATGTACGATATTCTAAGTCCAGATGAGGAAAAAAGGAAACGGCTTAAATGTTATGAAGGCTTTCTAGTATACAGGCCCTTTTCGTACTGAACACAGTAGTGAAATTGTGTGTAACTAACATTTTATGTTTAATGGCTTATTAAGGAAAAAAGTTATACTGAATTTTCATCAAATTTACTTTTTATTAAAGATTTTTTTTTCTAAATTCTGAAGTAGTCTCTGAGATAATTTATTTCTCCAATTACCTTACATGTTTGAATTTAAAATTTAAAAAAAAAACTTAAAAAGGGGATTAAAATCTTGTTTTTGTTCCGAATATTTTTAAAAATCAATAAGCAATAAAATGAAGAGACACTTATTCCTATTTTAAAAACCTTTTCTACTTTTTAAAAATGAATAAAACTTAAATTGTACTTTATTTTTATCAGTAAAAAAAACCTTACTATGGTCTATCTCACAAAACTAGTCTCATTTACACTATTTTATCGATACATAACGATTCCTATTCCCCTTCTGATTGTACCCCAATCGATATGAATGGCAAGCCCGTGTGATCCCCCTTTCATGGATGTAAGTATTTCCGATAAAGCTTTTAAAACTGAATACTTCTTAAAATGCGAACCATAGAGGCCGAGTCGCCTCACAAACAAAGAACCGGAAAGCAGAGCCCGAATTAATGAGTTTCTCTGTTACCTAATTGGTTCCATGGGGTCCCAAAATGTTGTCATTAATCTAAAGAAGCATACCTAACGACTCGGGTCAAAACAATCATTGAATTTCGAACGATTTCTGCTTTGTTTGAGACTTGATGATGGGTCTTCGTTGATGACAATGATAATTATTGTGATGGAATCCGTCTTTAGGATTATAATGAGAAAAGATTTTTGATGATTTTTTTTTTACTTCTAGTTCGACGTGTGTCTTGGGTATTGTAGACAGGACTGAAACAGGACATTGGCTTTTGTGTTCTATCAAGGATCCTCTTTTAAAAGACGTTTTAAGTTCATTTAGGGTAGAAATAAAGGGTGTAACGCCAGAGAGATTGTTATTGGCTCGACTAATTATGTGTATCGAAAGGACTTTTAGGGAACCTATCGGTTGTGCGATCAGATGTAAATGCAGAAACAAATGTGTGTCGTTAAAGAGACAACTGCGTCATTTGTTGAACAATATGACGCCATTGATTAGTCATAAAAAGAAGCGTCGTATAAACAGAAGGCAAAGTAGACATTGAATGGAAAATAAGTAGTTTTATATTGAATATTGCTATCATACAGGAATGCCTACAATGCCTGCTTTGGAAAGAATTTTTCTTCTGAGAAATTGATTTGATTCTTGATTCTAACTAATTGAGACCATAAGATCGGCATAGGAATTGTTTTCCTGCCAGTTAATAACTGTAAAAAACAGTTATTAACTGGCGTCAAAGTTGACTGTTTTTAACTGTAAAAACGACAGTTTTTTTTACAGTGTATGATTTCAGACAGGCAGACGAACCAATGTTTAAAAAAGCCCACATTTTTAGAATCAGGAACCTCAAAACGTGTAGAAAACACAAGAATTTCCTTGAGAATTACACAGTCATCGAAATTATGTAAAATTCATATGCGCTTTTCAATTCAAATCACCCAACCCATTCCTCCAGTTCCACAGTTCCATCCACAAGAGATATTCATTTCATATCGGAAAACCTCCCCGCCGTTTATGATCTTCCCCCTCAATTATCAATGGTCCCGAACGTGTGGCCCCAAGCACCGGCCAATATGATGGATGTGTCGGGGAACCTCGGCCAAAACGACCAAAAGCCCAAACAGAAACAAATTACTTTGGCTTTTCCTCTCCAGTGGACATTTCCCTCCTCCATATTACCCTCTCTGGCGAAGAAACGTCATTGTGCTTGGTCGCTGATTGGAAAGTAATGGGGGGATAAATTCTTTATTTTGTTAGGATTCTTTATTTTTTGGTGTGTTTGGATTCTATAAGTTTTATTTCAGTTTGGAATGGGGGGAGTTGGAGTTTTTCCCCTGTGTTGGTGATCAGGAATTATTGCTTCGTTTCTTTACTAGTTGTTTCATATTATAAGGAATGCTGATTCCTCAGTAGAGCAATCTTGTTCGCGAACTTTTCGTTGGGTCTACAGTTAAGCCTTGTTATTTACTGTTAAAACTAGTCAGAGTTAATTTTCACTTCTCCAGTGCCGAAAATGCACTTCTTCTACAGGGCTGGATTTCACTCTTTTGTTTTAAGATTGTATTTGTATTTCTTTGTTCTTGCTTGTATTCGTAGATACTTTGTGAAATTACTTTTCCATGAAAAGGAATACAGAACACACACTGTATTAATAATTGTAGAGAAAACGTCAGTAGTATACTGTGAACAATTAAACTGAGTTTACAACTCTTTTTAAATTGATTGAAAGATAATACGTCAGAGAGAAGCACTACTTACTGGAATCTATCAAGAAAGACGAACAGTGCTGAGGTAAATAATTGATAGACATCTCACAGAGACGGTTCTTGGTTTTGAGTGAACACAATCATACTGTAAGAGTATTAGGGTTGTTAAAAATTAAAAATGCATCCTCTAAAAATTACGGATGTCCCCGAGTACACTGTGCTCGTTGAATCAACAAGAACTTTTTTTATGGTGTTGTAACGTTAACACAAAAAATGCTTTGGAATTTAATACACTAATGTTGGCATAAAAACAAAATTGTTTTAAAGTAACAGCAAAAACTGCTATCACTCACGTCGCAAGATATTCTGCTGTAAATTTACAGAGGTTTTTATCACAGTGGTATATAAACTCTAAGTAACTAAAAGCACTAGTCAAAGTTGTTATCCGCAATTTTGAGTGTTGATTAAGCTACTACACTGTAAAAAATTTGGCTTGAATTTACTAACGATTACTTAGTAACTTTACAGGTTTTCACCATTTACTAGAAAATCATCTGTAACCTAAAGAAACTACTGTAGTAATACTAAACAATACTAAGTAAATTGATGTAACGCTTACAGCGCCCCCTGGCTATCTTTTCTAGAGATTATGACGAATCGATATCGCAACGATAAAAAACCTAAAAACGTGTTTTTTTTATTTTAGTATATAAAAACTACGTTAAATTATTTCGAAAACTTCATATCCGAAAAAAAAATGAATCTTAAAATTTCTTAATCAATAACATAAAACGCCTTTAACGATCAAGATTTCAAACTCTTTATTTACACGCAACCAAAATGCAAGTCCCCGATAGCAGAGAGGACTAACGCGCTGTTCCACGGATCCCGATAATCTTGGGTTCTGTCCTCGGGAAGTTCGAAATAAAACCTGACTAACAGAAAAATTAGTGGCGCCCTCTGGTTTTAAACTTTTGTAACCAGTTTACTACCAGTTTCTTTGTAAACTTACAAGAAAATCCCCTGTAAAATCTACTAATTTTTCTTAGTATAACTTACTAAGCTTTAATTAGTAATATATACACATATTTCTTATGTAACACTACTAAAAAAACTTATGGAAGCTGAGTTTCCTAGAGAATTCTTAGTAACCTTACAGATATTTTTTTAGAGTGTACAGCATACATAATATCGATAATTAATGCATCGAATTTAAAATAAATAGTTTTGTTTATTTATAATTAAAAAATGTTGTTATTGTATATTACTTTAATGTGTATTTGTCATTAAAAAGTTATTCCATTCTCAAAAGCAAGTTCATCTCAACAAAATGTTCTAATTGCATCTGTTCTCCAAAATGAACTTAAATACGTTGATCGCAATTTTTTCGTATAATAAAAAATCTCCAGCGCCACTGGTGCCTGGAAAACTAGTGGGTTGTTAAGACAGCTCGCCTGTAACGACAAATCACCGTGCTTGGTGTTTCTGTAGAGAGCCAACTCTTTAAGATCTTTTTTTTTATTTCAGTAGAGTTTTTAAGAGTTTGTGTTTTTCTACTTTTTATAGGAGTGGTTTCTTCTCTTTTTTCATTGCAATTGAAGTTTTTCTTCTTGAACTACTTGGGAGAGTTTTTCGTGATAAGGCACAGCTTGATATAAGATGAGCCGAAAGTTCTGGCGATTAGTTGCTTTTTTGGTGACATTTTAATTAAATACAGCAACCCCTCGTTATAGCGCCTTTCCCGGGAGACAAACAATAAACCGCGATATAACGAACGGCTTGATAAATATTATGTTAATTACATTGAAAAAAATATGGAAACATGATACAAGGCGCGATATATCCGAATGCGCGTTATAACGAGGCGCGATATAACGAGGGGTTCCTGTATTATAATTTTGTTTCTTCAGCTTATAAATGGGGGTATATTTGTGATATATCCTATCACAGACGATATTGGAAAGTTTTCAAACTCATTCGGAAAAATTGCATTTTAATAGTCGAAGTCCTTATTTGCAATGTACTGCGGTGTTGTCAGATTGATATATTACTTCTTTACAATCCATATTGATAATTACTAACGATTGTGGGAGAGTTTTAAGATACGTCTAACAATAAAGAAGAAACACACTCCAATTGCACAGCAAGTTTACTCAATTTACTAATATACTCCTTTAAACCATTTGTGCCCCAATACAGTTTTTTTGTCATAATCTTGAATCCAATATTGTGTTCTGTATTAATGTAGAACTTTTTGTAAAATTATTAATCATTCTTTGAATCATAAATTATTATTTAAGATTTTTCTATCAATTAGTAATTATATGTATACGTTTATTAGTGATATACGATATAAATTATTAGGAAAATATCTATTGTTAAAAAACGTAATGAAATGCCATTAGCTGTAATTTTCTAAAAGAAATTAGAAGATATTTTCAAATTAGAGGAAAACGGGATCAGATTTCCATGTATTTTTCTTTTTGACTGCATACGTTTTACGTTTGTTTTATTTTAGAGAAAACAAGATATGTCATTATCATCTTTGCACTTTTACCTACAAATTAGCATTACTACTGTCCCAAAAGGGTAACGGTAATTTTTGTCAGCAAATTGTTAAATGCAAGCATGTTGACCCGGAAATTATGCACCGCATAACGGGTACATTTTCCCAGCCAACGGGAAACGAATTTTTCAAGTTTTTTGAGTTTCCAGAAAATTTATAATTAGTTGTCGTTAGATACGGATACTTTATATCCGATCTAAGGAAAAATAATATCCTATATTTTTTTTAATTTAATTTTAGTTATTTACTTTAAGTAATAAATTGACTTAATGCCTTAATTTATACATTTAACGATTTTTTTAGACATTTTATTAAATTTGGCATCGTCTTCCTTAACTTTTCCAAATTTTAATTTTGTAATAACAGCAGACTCGACGCTGCAGACGATTTAAAGAAAATTTAAGAAAAAAACTTACAACAAATGAGTTGAAGAAAGGATTTTTATTACTTTTTCTAAACTTTTAATAACGCTTGAAGAGTCACTGTGCAAAGTAGCACGAAGCATCTTGGCTCACAGAACAAAAAGTATCGCCTTCAGATATGTTAGGATTCTTAAAAAGGAAACTCATGTTTTTCATTTGAACGCCAGTCTTCCATTCATCAGAGCATACGGTACCAAGAAAACTCACGGCTCATTGAATACAGGGAAAGTTTAAATGTGTAATTGAATTTTCTGAATATGTTATTATTGTACTCTCTTTTACATTTTGAACCCTTTATTATAATGAAGACAAATTAAACATACCAAAAGAATGTCATGTGAGCCTAGTGCATAAATCGCATGCATTTTTTTTCATTAAATATTTTTCTACGTTTCAAAACTTAATGTTTTCCACTTTGTTGAATTTATATGTTTTACGCTATATGGAACAAGCTTATTTTTAAGTATGAAAAATCTTTTGATGGAAGCACAGTTCCAGAGAACTTAGCTTGAATAATAAAAATTAATGTGCCGTTATTTATAAAATTGGTAAGAACATATTAATTAAAAAAAGGCTGAAAAGAATAAAATCCATGAAAATATTTTGGTATACGCAATCATCTTAAAATGTGTTTTAAATAAAATATCTGTGGAGACAATTACATTCACGTAGATTTTAATTTTGCTTTTAAAGTTTGAAACAAATAGATTGGAATAATAAGGAAGCACAAAATAATCGTTTTATTAAAAAGTCATTCCAACGTGATTTAAATAGCAAAAATAAATTTTGTTCAAATGGTTATTTACTATAAATAAAGTTTGTCAGACAAATTTTAAGTTTCAAAGATTTAAATCCATTGCAAAAAATTGAGGGTTTTTTTTAAAAAAAAGGGGCAGTTATAATTTTTAGGTTTTTATTTTAACCCTTTCAGTCCCAGTGATGCCATTTGGCATCATCACTTTCAATATTTTTTTTTCAAAATGCTTATGTCCCGTTATGACATCCAAACACACATCATTCGATTCTTCATACTTTGTTCTATTAGAAAATATTTTACATTAATCTCAATCGAAGTCAGAACTACTATTTTTTTTTATTTAGAAAATAGCCAACAAGCGTTTCTCCTGATTTTTGATAAGTTCACTTCAGTTTCACATATTTAAAACACAATTTAAACTATTTCGGTTAAAATAATTACTAATTTTTTTAGTAATATGGTCAGATACCTTAAAATATATAACTCGAAGTGTTTTTAGGTAATATATTTTTTTATTGTGTTGTTTTCCCCAGTTAAAAAATTTTGGCATTGTTTCAAAGGCCATATAAAAAATTTTAATGAATTTTTGTTTCTTATAGAATTCGTATATTTGACCTAAAATAAGCTTATTTTGTGAATATCAGATGTTTCTGTAGTGTAGTAAATTTTTGGGACTGAAAGGGTTAAATATTTGAATTTCTTTGAATTAGAATTTTTTTTCTGAGATTTTCAATGAATTCTCTAGTTTCTATGGCTGAATTTTTAACTCCTTACATTTGTCTATAGTATTTTTAATTTGAAAAGTGAAAGTGGTGTCGGAAAACTGAAAGACGGGGAGACGTAGCCTTTATAAAAGCTTCCACTCATTAATTTAAAAACGTAGTGTTGCTGGAATCCCTTTTTATGACATTTGTTTCTCACTCTTTATATTTGTGAAACTCATAAATGAATAATAAAAGTGACTTAAAAGGAAAACATTGAACTTTAAGGGACAATTAAGAAACACATTTTTTGCGATAACCTAAATCAACTTTTACCTGTTACCATGATAAAGAAAATCTTAGTAATGTCAAAGCAAATCGTTGTTGTTCCAACCATCGCTATTGAGACATGAATTCTTATTGACAGTGTGAATATTAGTCCAAGTTTGTCAAAAGTAATTTTAAAGCTTATAAATTTGTCAAAATATAGTCCCCGTTAATCTATTCCTTTTGATATTTAAAAAAAAAAAATAGTAATATATTATTCAGATACATGGCAATTGAAAAAGGAAAAAATATGAGCGTGTTAGTTTTTCGGTGAAATTTATGTATTATCGCATGTTTGTGTAGGGGCCTATTTTATAAAATAATTCAATTTACTTTAACCCTGCAGACTAATCTCAGAGAGTTAACGTGAATTGCCACACTGATAACTTCTTTCATGTCTCTTTTCCTCGAGCGCATCATCTCTTCCCATTAGCATAAATAATCCAGTTTGTCGCGAATTACTACATGGAAAACAGATTACATACGTTTCGGGCAATTTACAGTTAACGACACGCATTTGTGCTACCTCAATTAATTTGCATGGAGAGAGAGAGGGATGGACAATAATTTAACAAGTGCGCGATGCCAAGACCTCGTTTCTCTCTTTGTGTGTCGGCGGAGGATGGAGAGCACAGTGGGATCATTAGAGGCAGGAGGCCTTTTCATCAGAATGCGGGGGCCATTAGGCGCCTAATCTTTTATGCATGGCGGAGTTTGCTCAATGTGTGGAGATTGTTGGAAAGGGGGGGGGTCGTCCCCATCCTCCCCTTTGGGATCGCAAGAGGGTGATCAAGGCTTCTTCTTTTCCACCCGCCAGGCTCCTTCCGAGCGAGAAATTCGTCGCCAAACGCTGCGGTTTGGTAGGGGGAGATAATCAGCCAAATGCCGCGCCAACCGCGACACTTGGCAAGAACAATGGCGGATTATGGCGAGATAATGGCGCGTTTTTTCTAATAGAGCTAACGATGTAATTGATGCCACAGATCGGACGCTTCGATGGCGATGAGTAATTGAGAGAACAAGCGTGAATTAAGATTTATATCTCCAGTTAATTTGGAGTGCGAATGAAAGAAATCTTTGATGCAGTTGTTAATTTTGAATACAGAAGATTTGGCGTGAAATTATCTAATTGTTTGGCTTTCAAAATTAGGCGATATTTCCCGATAGGGACTCATTAATTTGAGTTATTTAAAAGAAGACATTTAGGATGAGATTAAAGAACTGATGGATTTAATTGACAACGGCTCATTGTTACTTGGTATTTTTTTTTATAAAAGTCTTTATTTTTTTGCCTTTGTTATAATTGATGAAAAATCAGACGCTTTGAAGTAAGAAATGGCGATAAGTGATGATGAAACAAGCTCGAATTAAGATTTATGTATGTTATTATATTCAAGTAAGAATGAAAGGACCCCTTGATGCAGATGTTAATTTTGAATGTGGTGAATTTGGCGTAAAATTAGCAGTTTAATTTGAAATACATATTTATTTCCACTAAGAAACTTTAATTTATTTTCCCAGAGAGTTGATTAGAAGTTATTTAGGGTGATAAACTGTTTTAGATTATTTCATTCTTTCACAATATTTATTCTTTTGAAGGACTTGAAAAAAAATTTGGTTTTGTTACAGACTTTTCTTTTTTACTTTTTTGACGTAATAAAAATTTATGATAAAATTGATTACTTTTTAATTTAGGTAAATTTTCTAAGTATTTTTGTACAAATTGCTTCAGTGACCTTGCTGCATAAATTTAGTCTACGGTGTACAAAAGTGATGATACGATCATCATGATGTACGATGTATCGCAGATTTAGCGTCAATACTATTGACCACCAACACCAACTTTACTTAAAACGTCCTACTTACCGTTCCATTAAACGCCACACACTATTAAATCCCATACCACACTAAACTAACACAAAGACTTATTATATATCTTTAAAAGTCACAATGAAGGCCCAATACCAAAATAACCCTACATTGTCAAAAGATCCCCTAAACGCAATAAAACTTCCCAACGCTGTGCTCGTAGATTCGCCACCCATGACCAAACCTCAATCCCTGGGGTTTCTCATGAGTCCCTGTAATGTCCATGGGCCTTTTGAAAAGGACCAGTGGTCAGTTGGTCAAGCAGGGATAAAATATGTGACTCGGATGAGGGGGGTATCGGATTATCAAGGGGGTCGGATTATCGATATGAACGACAAAAGGGTGGACGGTTGACTTTGGCAAAGGCTTTGGGGTATAAGAGTGCGGTGTAAGTAAATGATTTACGCTGTTAAATGGGCCTAAACGTAAGGTGATCAACATTGACTTTAGTTGTCGGAGGTCGCACTTATTATTGTTTGTTATGAGGGTAACGGTGGGTTTTAGTTTAAGGGTGTTGACCGTAAAGAGATGATTTATCCTGCGGTTATTTGACGTGTTTATTAAACAGCAAAGTTTGGGGGAAAGTTTCTTAAAGCACACAAACTTAACAGTTTAATGTGTCCCAAGAAGTATTAAAGTAGAGTGATATTGTATTTTTAAAAAATAGAGACACAGAAATGTATTTATAAATGAACCTTTTATCTACTACTACAAATGATGTTTTGAAGACACCCTTATATCCCTTGTCTTTCAAATATTGGTTGCATGTATCAATTTAAAAAAAAAAGTGGTACCTGTGTTGTAGTAGTTATTGAGCCTGATCATCAACCTGATGAATATGGATCGATTTTAGGATGGATATGCTGTTCAAAAGCAAACAAAGTTCAAAAGCAAAGCTCATCACTTACGAATGACCACTGTTAGATGAAACCAGTAATCATTAGCAGAAATTCATTTGAAAATAATTAAAAAAAATTACACGCCACTCAAACAAGCTACGATATTGCTGTGGTTATCGAGTCAGGCCATCGATGTGAAATTTGGATTTTAGGAATGGATATGCTGTTCAAAAACAAACTCTGCTCTTCTCTTCATAAATGGGCAATGTCTGATGGAACGTGTAACTCTTGTGGCAAGTAATTAACAGAATAGTTCATTCTTGTTTATTTGCACTATTTTATTAAGTCCTTTACATTTTACTAGTGTACTAGCTTAAAATTATGTAATATCCTCTATTACTTTTCCAGCCTTAATCAAGCATAAATGTGTGTCAATTCCCTCATGAATCAAACGCAGCAAAACAAAACTCAGATGTGACCTGATAGAGTGGCTATTTGTCAGTAACTCCCAGACCACCGGTCACTTCAGCCCCATCCCAAAATGCAGCCTCCAGCGACCGCTTTCAACCGGATAATTTCATTATCCGGACTCGGACAATCGGTCAATGAGAAAAACAATCCCTCAATTAACCGTAAAAGCACTGACCACTGTCCAGTTGTCCTCAGGCCGGATAACAGGATTAACTCTTTTACCGGGTTAAGAGGGTCGAAAGCAAATGGCATGTCTGCGAAATGTAATTATGCAATTGGTGGGGGATATTCGCTGAAGATGAATGAAGGCTTGCTTCAAGTGGATGAATGAATGAATCTTATTTAGAGGATATGATTGAATACTGGTACTTATGTGTGGTGACAGAGGAAATATGGGTTATGAGTTATAGACATGAATTTGTGGGAGCTCGTTTGCATTTACATTGACATTCACACGTTTCATTACGACGAAAGCATACGCTCAGGGCCTGTTCTTCCATAAGGCCCGTTAGGCCCATGCCAAGGCCCCAAATTTTTGGAGAACCTAAACTTCAGTTTCTATTGTGACTTACAAGACCAGAGAAGCTTTCCCAAACACGTTCGTAGACGGTTACGAGCATCGTTGTTCGGAGGATGAAGATCCCGGATCTCAGAACCTGTTTTTAACCACTCGATCACGGCTGACTGTACTCCTAGTGTTCCGAGTGATCCCGAAGAGCTTTCTCCCTCTTCGGCACGTGGAACATGGACGTCGAAATGTCCATCCACCCACGTGTTAGAGCAAGCGTGGATCCAGACTTCCTCCATAGGGGGGGGGGGAGGGATAATCCAGATTTTTTGGGGGTGTGGGGGGATTTTTTATGATTTTTAACAATTCTTAATTTTTAATAAATCATTTTTAATAATTAATAAATTTAATTAAATAATTAAACTTAGCAACTCTTTTCATTTGAAAGTATTATTTCGTGGAAGACGATGGTAAATTTATTGCCTCCAGCTAGTGAAAACTTCTCCTGTATCGTGTGTTGTGAGTGTGGAAATGAGGTTTCCAATTGACTTGTCCTTTTTTTAAACTAGGGGAGAAGCCCTTACACTCTTAAAAAAAACCAGTGAATCTTCCACAGTAGGATAAAGTGCGTTTTCGACACTGGAAAAGAGTGAATAATAAATCAAAGACTGAGTTAAAATCACGTTTTTTGGATGATCCTTTCGGGAGTTTAACACACAAAGTATCCACTCCAAGAGGAGTGCATTTTCCAGAGACTGGAGTGAAAATTACTCCAGACTGAGTAAAACCGCTCGTTTCGTTTTAAGAGTTTTAAGAGTGTAGGTAGAGTGTAGGTTTTTAAAAACTTGTTTGTCCCAAGTGTTTTCGTGATGTGTTTTTTTATGAACTTGTATTACAAATATTCATAAAATATTAAAATATCTTCAGCTTTGCGTATCGTACAGGGGGGCAATCGTTGGGGCTCGAGCCTACATAACTACAATTATGACCCATCTGTTCTTTTAAAGGAGCTAGTATTCTGTATTCCAATTTGTTTAAAAAAGAAAACTTGTTTTCTAAAAAAAATCGCTGGAGAAGTACTCTTTTTAAGTAGAGTTAAGAAAATCTTAAGGGGGGGGGTAATTACCCCATTTACCCTCCCGCTGGACCCGCCAATGTGCTTGAAACAGCTTTTCTGGTTTTGTAATTTGAATAGGTAGTAATCAGAAGTATCAGCAAAAGTTTGAACAAATTTTATTAGTAAAATACAGTTTAAATCTTTTTTTACTTTAAATGAACAGATCAGTTCCTTTTACTTTCAATAAATAGCTTAGCTGTAGGGAGCCTAGTGGTTAGTGTCTTGGTCTCGGAATCAGAAGATCCCGCGAACGAGTCACAATACCACTGAAGACCCACCGAGTATATGCGGAGTACGTTCTAGTTAAATCTGTGGGTCTGAAAGTCCATTGGGCGATCATTGCGCAGTTTCCCAGGGGTACAGGTCCCTGGAGACTATTTCCCTCCCCTTCAGGGACTTGTCAAAATAGCGGAGGAGGCGATAGATGGAAGGATCTGTCACGCATGTGTGTATTATGTGTCTGTCTTACTTGACGAAGGTTTATAAGCTTATTTCTGACCAAGCACACAAGCCTGCCTTCCAACCAACCACGAACAGATGCAAAAGCAAACACTCCTTTTTTCTTCCGCGTCCTTTAGATCTCCCAGAAAGCAGCACCAGAAAAAAAAAGAGGAAGGACCCAGACGCAATAAATACCCCTAACAATACCTACCCTGCCGTAAACAGGCTATTAAGTTGGGTTTTAAATTCAGATTTAGACTGATTTATGTCACATTGCCCAGCCTCTTGAGATGTATTGCTTCCTGTAAGCGCACGCCTCTTTTTTACCTGGGCTACTCGCATTACCACGGAGAAAGGTACCATCTAAAAAATATTTTTAAAATTGAAGAAATAATGCAAAGTGCTAATTTATTCCGTTATATTAAACATACACCTGGTAAAAGAGGATATCGCGTCAAATATTATGAAGTAGATTTTTTCCAGAAAAACCGAGGAGTCAATAAAATATTTGACAGACATACAGATAAAATTGCTTGCTCTATTGCTGTGCGAGTCCCAGTAGCTTAGTGGTAGTGCTTCGCTTTGTTATACCATAGGCCAGGGGATCGAGTCCAAAATAAGGCGAGGTTGACTCGTTCTTTCATCTCTGAATTTTTGTCGGATTGTGTTTGAGTCAAAAATGTTGATTTTCTGTTTTTCCCTTTTATTATTCTGCTTATAGTAAGCTTTAATTTAAAACTAAGATTTTTGATTTTTTGTTTTGTGGTTATCTTTTTATTAACATTTTAGAGAAACTCTCATTTTAGAAAAAGAGTTCTCTCCTAAACCTTAGGGGAGGGCAGGGAAATCCCGCCACCTCGAGTATTGCCGCCACCCCTTGTATCTCGCCAGCAGTGTGTGTGGGAGGGGTCTTTGAGCGCTGACCTGTAGCAGGAAACAAAGTAATTTGTTGTATAGACGCTAATGGCCGTGCGGTGAGTTGGTGTAAAGACGTTTCTCCTCTTAAATTACAAATGATTAGCTTTTTAGTCCACCATGTTACAAAATGCATTGAATGTTCTGGCTGTAGAGGCTAGAAATGGTACTAACAAATGAACTTGTATAAAAAAAACCATTTAACTTATTGCTTGATAAATAAATTCACTGTAAAATATTATGTAGTTTCAATAGAAAAATTTGTTAGCGGATGTGAGACAAAAATACCAAGTAATTTACGGAGGAAATCCGTCTATTTCCTCTGAACACATATTGCAGCATCAGTTTTGAACGGATAAATTTTACATAATAAAATGTCTGTATTCCTATAGAGAGAAATCATTAACCGATCACTTACAGGTTGAGATACTGACACGATACGTTCAAGAAATAACAGACAGCCGAACCCGGGTTCGTGCCACGTACCTGTAGATCTTCAGGCCAACCCTCTCTCATCCGCAACCGGAGCACATTAAAACTCAACAAAATTAAAAATAATTGTTTGGCTGCATTCCAGTGTACTTTTTATGTGTTTAAAAACGATTTTTTTTAAATCTTAAACCGCACATTTTTACAAAAAAAAAGACTGTTTAAGTAAAACAAAAAAAAGTTTTCTCTTTCTATATTTTTTTTATGAAAGTAACATTTATTTTTACTGCATAGCTAGGGGCTGGGGAGTCAATTCGGTTAGGCACACGCCTAGCATGCGAAAGGTCCCCGGTTCGGGTCCGGGCATCGCCAAAATAACTGCCGACCTATAAATAGCCCGTGCAGTCAAAAATGTCTGACGAATAATACCCCGTGTAAGGGAATGCACGTTAAATATCCTTTTAATTCCTAACGATGCGTACGATATCGCCCTTAACGGTTGCGTTGGGTCCTGATTCAGGTGTCGGATCGTCACTTGACTGTGGTTCTAAAATACGACGCCCGTCGCGCATATAGCCCTCGTGTAGCTCTAGTGCGACGTTAATTCAAACCAAACTAAACAGTATAGATAGGATAGGCAATTTTCAAAATACAGGGTATTTATAAAATAACTCTCGCTATTCGGAGTGGTCTTTAGATTGAATGAATATTCTGAATGCAGCACAAATTGAGACACTTACTAATCAAGAAGGGGGGGAAATAATGGAATCATAAAAAGTCTAATTTAAAAAAATTCTAAATTACTCTTCCAGGGTTCTACATCACGAGGCATAGCTAATTATGGCCGATTACGGCCAACACAGCCAATTACGCTTCGTAATTTAGAACCCTGGTAAAGGGACGATTTTCTTTTTTATGATTCCGTTCCCCCCCCCCCCCCCGCCGCCTCGGTGGCTGAATGGTTAGTGTACTGGCCTTTGGAGCTGCTGAGGTCGGGTTCGAATCCCGGTCAGGCATGGATATTTGTATTTGTCAATAAATTTTGTTATTTGTCTATGTGTTTGTGTCGTCCTTTCTTTGTGTGTCTCCTGTGACTGCCCCTTCTGGCGAGCGGGATAATGGGCTACATAGCCTACGCCCTTCCCTTCTAGAGGGCGCATTTGCATTCCATTCCATCCCCCCCCCCCTTCTTGATTAGTAAGTGTCTCAATTTTTGTTGCATTCGGATTATTCATTCAAGCTACAGACCACTCCAAATAGCGAGCGATATTTTATAACCACCCTGTAGTTTGCCTGTATGATAAATTTATGCTGAGATAAGGCAGCCATACAATCAAACCTACCAACGACCAACTCTCAGTCAACCAAATGAATAATACATTTTCGATTACATTTATTCAAATTAAGTTAAAATCAGATTAATTCGATGATTACTTTCAAAAAAATATTCTAAACATTAATAAAGATTCGATTTGGAATAAAATCAGTTTTCTAGTTAAGATTCAAAGGGTACGTGAATTATGAATAACATTTATGATGGATCATATGTTTAAGATAACTAGTCAACGAACTTTTAAATGTTTTTTTCAGTCAAAGTAAAATCACAGGAAATGAAATTAAGTGGGTCCATTCAAGTTTAAATACATGCAGATTTACAATCAAGTTACCTGAATGACCAATTACTAATTGTCATTGAGTTATAATGACAGATCTGTCAATGGCTAAGGTTTATTATACCTACTTGATTGATTACGGAATAAATTTAAATTCAGACACTAACTCTGAGTGGTTCATGGAGGAATGAGTAGTAGGGAGAGGACATTGCCTATTCCCCGCCATTGAGCGGGGTGAAGTAACTGTAAGGTATAGCAGGGAAGCTAAAAACAGGGAATGATTGGCAAACCGCGCGTTTGACGCCATAGGAAGTAATAGGAATTTTCAGGAAAAGTGACTTTTGGAGGGTTTAAAAAAATATACTGCAGCTATAATTTTAGATATACATTCATGTACTATCAAACACTTGGAAACACAGGCTAAATAATATTGTTTTATTTTTATTTTAGAGAAAATTAGTTTGTTTAAAACTATCTTTAAACTTCGCATCAAAAATATGTAATCAAAGCCACTCGTATTTTTTTTCTTACCTGGAATGCGTTCAACATTAATAAAATAAAATAGGTTCAACATCAATTAATAAAATAGGTTTTCCATTAAGAATCGTAAGCATATATTATAAGTTGCACATTATGTTGAATAAAACTTTGGAGTATGGAGTACAGTAATAAATCTTACTAAATGTAGAGAAAATATCTTATTTTTATTTTAGAGATACAATTACAACTTTTTATATCTAGGAAAAATGTGTAGAATTTACTAAGAAGCATTAAACACACAAGCAAAACAAACTTTTCTTTAAAAAAAAAATACATTTTGTTTCATGAAAATAAGTACAATTTGGTGAGTAAGAAAAATACATTTTGGTGAGTTCATCCAAATCAGAGTTAAAATCTAGGATTGTATTGTAATTCAAATAGAATGGCTTTTGTGTAAACTGTCTAATAGATTGCTTTGTGTTTAAATTTTTATAATAATGGGTTAACAGGACTTTCATATACGTTTGAACAATTGCCCGAATCAAATGAAGGAGATGGTTGTCCAAAGGATCAGAGTCAAATTGGTGTTGAGTTAAGTTCGGAAAAAAGTTTTGGGAACACACATGTTTGACACTAAATTTGTTGGCTGCATTTCTTTCCGTTTTCAGCAATACCTTTAAAAGCAAAAAAAAGCGCTACTGCGGCCACCAATCGCAATTTTTTTTCGAAAACTTTATTATGACGAGTAACAACTACTATACATCTAACGATAGTAAAATTATTGTGTTCATATTTTACACACAAGTTTCTTTTTAGCAATAAAATTAATAAAAATTTCATTAAATGTTTAATTAATGTTAATTATTATAATGCAAATAATTTTTTGATAATAACTAATGAAAACTTATTTATGCTATTAAAATATGGAAAGAATAAATGAGAGTTATTTGGAAACAAATAGTATTTAATATAGACTCGGTAGCAGTTTTATTTTTTGATTTACTAATAAATGAATTTTTATCATGTAGGACTCGTAAGAATAATAAAAATAAATAAGGATGTTAAAATTTTACATAAAACTCACATAAAAGTCGTCTGAAATAGTGAAATAAAATTTATTCAATTCGGAAAACAGAATTACATTTTAAAGTGATGCAAAATAATGAAATCTAACTTTATGCAAATTTTAGTTAAAATAAAGGCAAATTAAAATACTATTCACCCAGAAGGAATTGAGAATGAACAATTCCTTTGATACATTAAAATTGTTTCAGAATCTTTCTTAAAATATGTAATTAAAACGCTATTATATAGACACAAAATCGCATTCGACTACGCACTCCCTTCGATTTTTTGCCAATCACAAGGTGGCGTCGCGGTTACAGTGACGGCTTCACTCATGTCTACTCCCCTTTAGTCCTTCCTCCATGGAGTGGTTAAGGGGAGCGGACACCCCCATTCCCTTTCCTACCTCGATCGGGCTGGCTAATGCTAAGTCTATGGGGAAAAAATGGTTTTTGTTCCAAAAAAAAGCAAAGAAATTATAGGAATATTTTGATGCGGTTTTTTTTAAATTCATAAAACTCCAATAAAGGTGTGCTTTTAGATGTTATTTTTTTAAAAACGTTATTTACTTTTTTTTAATCTAAATTTATTTCGATTAAAAAATAGTAAATAACGTTTTTAAAAAAATAACCTCTAAAAGCACACCTTTATTGGAGTTTTATGAATTTAAAAAAAACCGCATCAAAATATTCCTATAATTTCTTTGCTTTTTTTTGGAACAAAAACCATTTTTTCCCCATAGACTTAGCATTAGCCAGCCCCATCGAGGTAGGAAAGGGAATAGGGGTGTCCGCTCCCCTTAAGTATGGGGGGTTAAAGACTTTTTACGTGGCTTTGGTAAAAAAAAAAAGAATCAAAACCGACCTAAAAATTCTTATGACAATTATTTGGCTGTATTCTAAGGTACACCTATTAGTATAAGTAATTAATCGCATGATATCAATCCTAAATAAAATCTTAATTTCTGATATTTCTTCTAAAATCTTAATAATATGCTGTGGTGTTCTTAGAAATTCAAAGAACAAAAGCAATTATTATTAATTCAAATATCAATGCAAATTTTACTTTCAACTTAATGCAGTTAACTATTATTGTAATTTATAATTTGCCTTCTTAAGTATAAAATAAAAAAAGTTATCAATTCAAATCTTCTTACTTGACTTTTAAAATTAATTCAATAAAATCTTCTGAGAATTTTAATCACGGACATGTAGCTTGAAAACCCAGAGCAACCTCCAGCAGCTATTGGCTTATGGTAGGTACATATATATTCCAGCTTGTGTGCTTGTTTAGAGAACCGCTTACAAGCTTTCGTCAAGTGGGACAGACACAGAAAGAGTTTTTAAAAGCACAAGAGACACACAAAGAAAGGACAACACTAACACTTAGACAAATAACAACATTTATTGAAGGTCACAAACATCCAATCCTGCACGGGATTCGAGCCCGACCCCAGCAGCTCCAAAGGCTAGCATCCTAACAATTGCGCCACCGGGGAGGCCGCAGCTATTGGACATAACTAGTGTATTGTCTACCATCCCCTTCTTCTACACTTTCAAGTGTTTCGTTTAAAAAACATTTAACTACAAAACCATTTTAGAGAATGTTAATATTATAGACTTTAAGCGATCTGAATATTCCTGACCTGGTAGCCAACACCTAACCACTTGAGCTCTAACTCTTATTTCCAGTTTTCCATTGCTTAAAATAAAATTCCAGAGCTCAATAATTTTATTTCATTGTAGGATAAGTTCAGTTTAAAACGCAGGCATATATGTGAGATAAAAAAAAAACCTCGATATTTACATATTAATTACATTTCTTTTACCCTTCAGTACCTGAATACAGAGTCCCAATGTCTAGCCACAGAAACGACCTAAAAAAATTTCATAAAGAAATCCCGAAAGGCAAAAAATATCCTTTATATCAATATAATAAGTTAATGTAACATAAATTCAGTTCGAAACGCAGGTATATATATGATATACAATTTTTCCCCCGATAAATACGTATTTATTATATCAGACGGAACGGTCGTTCCGCCCGCCAATCTCAAAATGACGCCAAGGGCTAAACGGCAGTTATGTATATATACAGAAATCATTTCGCTATGATAACAGCGAAATTGATTTTATTTTCTACCAGGCAAACTAAACTTTGTAGAACAATTAAAAAAATACCGTAAAGAGGTTTTGTAGATTACTTTCAATAATAAAAATTTGGTTATTCTAGAGTCAAAAAAAGCGGAGAAAATTTTCGAAAATGAAATCTTTCGAGCAGTTTTAGTCAAATTTTGACCTAATTTTTGCTCAGACCTACAGCTATTACTAGACCATTAATCTGGAAGCGGTTTTTACTAAAAGATTTTGAATGCTCCAATTAAGCCCCTTTCATAGGTTTGAAGTTTCAAAAATAACTCGTTCTATTTTTAATTAATTAAAATCTATATTACCTTTGGCGGTATGAATGTGCGATAGCCAAGCCATCCTAGCGGCCAGGTACCTCCGAAAACGAGCCAAGGTTTACTGTATTTTCATCGAAGAGCCGCATAGCAGCGCTGTTAACTATTAAGTTATTATTACAGCTTCTAAAATAATTGATTAATCTAATATCTGAATAGACAGATTAAAAAAAAATCTAATTAATAAACGGAAACTCTTCATTTCAACTTTTTGGCGTTTTTATTTAAAAAAAACTAATGAATAACTCGAGTGGATGAATTAATCCAGAAATGTAAACAAACAGTCATATTTGCCAATTTGGTTGCCATATTCAGTTACCAATACCATTAAAAAATAGTTTTGTTGGTTTTTTCTTCATAAAAAGTAAGAAATATATTTTATCCCTAAAAATTATTGAGGAATAATTAATTATGTCAAAGTAATCTTTGCTTATTTTTTTATGAAACGAAATGATATTTGTTTCTAAAATTTATTGAGGAATATTTTATTATGCCAAAGTAATATTTAAGTATTAAAGTTACATTTTTTAACATGAGCTGTTACTAAATGTTTGTATTATAATACATAACCGTAATCTAAGAATTGTATTTGGTTATTGTTTTTTCTTGAATAGGCTGGATATTTTTTTAGTTTAATAAAAGTAAATTGTAATTAAATATGCCGACAAAAGTGAAAAAAAAAACCTAGGCATAAAAGACGGGTGTGGTACACTAAAAATAACAGCTGCGATGTAATCTCGAAATGTGTCGAAAACAATACATCTGGAATAAAACGTCATCTAGAAACTGTTCCTGAAAATAACAAACGGGAACGTTACGATAATGAAGATTCGGTTATTAAAACTGTTGCTATTTTTCAGTTACAGATGTGACAGGGGAGATTTCTTCCCTTAAGCTGTTTCTACTAAACGATTGAGAATGCCCCAATTCAGGCCCTTTCGTAGGTTTGAAGTTTCAAAAACATTTTTTTCTATTTTTAATTAATTAAAATCGATATTATCTTCGGCGGTACGGTTGCGCGATTAACTAGCCATCTTAGCGGCCGTATTACCTCCCGTGACTGCGCCAACCGAGGTCTGCTATATTTTCATCAAAGAGCGTCAGAGTTCAAAAACACAACGAACAAGCCGATATTACAGTTTCTAAAATAAATGATTTATCAAATATATGAATCCGCAGACTGAAAAAACTTTGGAATTCTAATTAATAAACGGAACGCTTCATTAAAAAGTTTTGGCGTTTATTTAAAAGATATATATCAACAGCGATAATGGAATGGTTGATCTTGATCTATACATGTAAACAGTCATATTTGGTTGTCAGATTCAGTTCATATTAGCTTAAACTTTTTAAACACTTTGCTTTTTGTATGAAGAGTAAGAAATAATATTTCTTTGGTTCTCAGAAGTTATATAACTCTCTATAAACATTGAAATCATGTCGTCAATTTTGTAGTCGTATTGTGTCTGTATCTTTTGTTATTTAAAAAAAAAACTAATGATATCCCCCAAAAAACTTCGTAAAAGTAAACAAACGCCAATCTAAAAAAAAAACTATTTTATCAAAAAGCAAGTTCATTATGAAAGTTGTGGCTAAAAAAGCCGTGATATAAAATGAATGCCAATCTCTTGTGTAAAACTTCCTGGTCATAATAAGTAGTATAATTTAAGTTTAGCTGCCATAAAAATATTGCACTGTTTGAGGTTGGTGCACAACTTACTCCCCCTAAAAATTTAAATCACGCAAATGAACTTGAATTACTAAATCAGAATAACGAAGGATACTTAAAAAAAAAAAAACTTTAAAAATGTATGATCTCAATACATTTATATAAAGGTATAGTGGGTGGTTAAAATGGGGGCACCAACCTCAAACAGTGCAATATTTTTATGGCAGCAAAACTTAAATTAGACTACTTATTATGACCAGGAAGTTTTACACAAGAGATTGGCATTCATTTTATATCACGGCTTTTTTAGCCACAACTTTCATAATGAACTTGCTTTTTGATAAAATAGTTTTTTTTTTAGATTGGCGTTTGTTTACTTTTACGAAGTTTTTTGGGGGATATCAGTAGTTTTTTTTATGATAAAAAAATTTCATAAAGAAATCCCGAAAGGCAAAAAATATCCTTAATATCAATATAATAAGTTAATGTAACATAAATTCAGTTCGAAACGCAGGTATATATATGATATACAATTTCTTCCCCCGATAAATACGTATTAATTATATTTAGTTTACTCTGCAGTACTTGAATACAGAGTCAAAAGCTCTAACGTGTCCAGCTACAGACGACTTGAAAAAAATGCTATAAAGGAAGTAAAATGTATAAAATGAATAACTTTATTGAATTAGGTTTAAATCAGGCATATATGTGAGATAAAAAAAATACACGATATTTAAATATTAATTACTTAAATTTGGCCCTTCAGTACCTCATTCCAAAGCTCCAAAGTTTCCAACGTAGTCACAGTCGACTTTAGAAAACTTGTTCTAAAGAAAGCAAAATTCTAAATCCAATAATTATATTTAAATGTAACATAAATTCAGTTCAAAAAATAGTTACATTATGTGAGATCAAATAAACTCCACGATATTTACATATAATTTACATTTATTTTACCTTCCGGTACCTGAATACGGAGTCCAACGCCCCAACGTGTCTAGACGACTTAAAAAAAAACATGTCATAAAGAAACATCAACACAATATTACGTTATAAATTGCAACTAAGTTACAATAATCGTCTCTCATGCCTAGCCTTCATTCATGACCTCTCTTTGTTAAATTGTAGGTGCTGCTTGAGTGTCAAGATTTTACCATTAGCGCGATCATTAATATGGAGAAGATACAAAGTTTCCTTGTTCAATTCAGAACCATTTAGGGAAATTTCACTGCTGGAGTGTGTCGAAAATACACGTTTCGTCTGCATGAAATGAAAAGGTCCATGAGCTTTTATTCATCCTTTTAGCGAGCAGCGTGTGAGTGTGTATAAAAAAGGAAAACAGAAGTGGTTTTTCGTTTTACTTGGTAAAACATGCACACTATCAAATATGAAGTTACATTGTAATGTTTTTTAATGGAAAAGGTATTATTGTATTGGGTAAATAAATATTCTTTTAAGGTCAGACAGTCATAACAAATCAGACATGTAAATATTTTAACAAATAAAAAACTAATTAAGAAGTTAATGAAAGTACACAATCTTTTTTTTTTAATTCTACAAAAGCTATCTTTATATGTACCTGCACAACATCAGTTTAAAATACATTTGGTTGGAAAATAGTACCTTCCGGAATATATAGACTTAAAAAAGAAATTCATTAGACAGTAGGCAAAAAATGCACTTATAAAACGTTAAACTTTTTATAAAACTTTGCAAAACAAAAATTGTCGTCTCTACCTTCTCTAATATTCAAACTCTAACGTTTAGTTAAACATCCAGGTATGGTATGGTATGGTATGATACATATATATTCCAGCTTGTGTGCTTGTTCATAGAACCGCTTATAAGCTTTCGTCAAGTGGGACAGACACAGAAAGAATTTTTATAAGCACAAGAGACACACAAAGAAATGACACACAAACACATAGACAAATAACAACATTTATTGACTGTCACAAACATCCATGCCTGACCGGGATTCGAACCCGACCTCAGCAGCTCCAAAGGCTAGTACACTAACCATTCAGCCACCGAGGCGGCACATCCAGGTTATCACATAGACGTTTGACTCACAAAATAGATAATACACACGCAAACACATTCACACACTACTGAAATAACGTCGCCTAATAACGTCGAGTATTTTTTTATTAATGAAATCTGAAAACGTGAATCTATATTCATTATAAAAACGTAAACAACAAAAAAGCACCTAAAATCCAGTGTCAGGTACGAAGAAAGGAGGGATAAAGTTATGCCCCTACAGGAGACACACGAAGCAGATTTTACGAGTCATGAATCAGTGTTATAAATGGAAGGTATTTTTTTTTATCTCCACTTTTCGTAAAGCCGTGTAATTTAGAGCGTCTAATAGGGCCAGGCCAGTCCGCCTACCTAATTAGACTTCACAATACAGATCGAATGGCGCCTGTGTATTTTCACGTCCCCCTCCACCATCCCCTTCCTGTTATGCATGTCTTTTTCAGTTCAGTTTTTGTCTCTTGGGGAGGGTTTTTTTTTCAGGGTGTTTCCATCCTTGCGTTTAGTTTGCCTATTATTTTGGGGGTTGAAAATGAATGTTTAGTTTTTGTGGCTGCGTAATTGTTGATGGGATAAGGGAAAAAGATATGTGTAATTGAAATTAATACAAAAAGACAACACCACAACATTTTTTTTTTGTTATTTTATTACAGAAAGATGATGTTTAAAAAAATCTGCAGGTGACTGTAAAATTGCATTATAATTTGTCAAAAAAAAACACATTTTCTCTAAAAGGATAAAATTACGGATTTGTACTTGTTGAGAACAGATTATTTAGGTTTTGATTAAAAACAAGCATCTTCAACACCTCTTCCTTGGCCGCTATGGTGCAGCGGTGAACCAGCCTGACTCCTGTGCAGTCGACGAGGATTCGTATTCGATTAACATTTTATATTTAATGTACCCTTAGTTACAGAAAATAACTGTTATTTACGAATGTTCTCGTTATTAATTTCGTTTTCCATTTCCGTTATTCATTTCCGTTTTTCATTTCGTTTCTCATTTCGTTATTAATTTCGATATTCATTTCCGTTATTCATTTCGTTTTTCATTTCGTTATTCATTTCGATATTAATTTCCGTTATTCATTCCAATATTAATTTTTGTTATTCATTTCGTTATTCATTTCCGTTGTTCATTTCGCTATTAATTTCCGTTATTCATTTGCTTGTTTATTTCCAGGAAAATTCCGTTAACTTTTTTCCCATATCATCACGTACTTAAACATGTCTCCCCCTGCATCAGTCTATCATTATTCATACAAGACCCAGACTTCAAGAATTTGTATGAAACTAAATTGGCAACAAAAAAATTATATCTTCACTCTCCGATGTTTATTTCGTATTATAATGATTATTGAAAATATTTGACTAGTCTTTTCGCTTTTAAGGCTACTTTTAAATCCCTGCAAAAAATTTATTATCATATTCCATTTCATCTTTTTATAAAAGATAATTTCAATGCTTCTTCTTATTAACTAAAAAAACACATTTTCCTTAATATATTAATTCCTAAAACTTTAAATAACGTTAAACATTTATTGAAACCTGAGATAAAAGCCAAATAAGGCGATCGAAAGTTCAAGAAGACTTCAAATTAATTCACCCAAAAAGCTCAATAAAGTGTTCAACTCCCACCGCAACCCCACAAATCACCACCCATCCATCTAAAACTTCCACAAATTTACTTCAAACAGATTAGCCCACATTCTATTTCCCCATCAAATTAATTCCGACCCGCGCCATAAATCAAAAAAGGACGAACCCGGCAAAGAATCCCAAAAGAGGAAAAGATCCCATCAACTAACAAAAAAAAATACATCTCCCCTTTAGAACTGTCGCTTTCGTTCATACAATGAATCTCCGCGATATGCAAATGATATCGGGACGGAACCGGGAACATCGGTGGACACCGAGTGGGACGGACTGGGACAGAACCGTGTGTCAGCAAGAAGTTGATGATGGGTATATATGGATCCGTGGTGCGGGCTTTGTCGCATTCAAATTGGGTCGGTCGTGGCTTGGGGTGTGAACACAAATGAGGAGGGAATGGATTAATAAGGGGTCCTAGAGTGGTGTACGATGTAATATTATGACATTTATTTGCTTTTCCAATATAACTCTGACATTTATATTATCTTGTGATATTGAGAAACATCGAAAAGTGGTGGTATGACTTTGTATACTATACTAGTGGTTTTATATGAATTCTTGAAACCTTAGTCTTATACAATACTGACAAACATTAAAACACAGATGCATGAAGGATTAAGTAAATTTTTCTATAAAGAACTTACTTTGTCTAAAACTATTTATATCTATTTAATATGCGAGTCTCCAATCGCAAAATTATTGAAGCGTGCAAAATTTCACGGTGACCCCCCCTCTTCGTAACCAAATTTCACTTTTAATAAACTGTACGAATTTCAATTTCATCTACGGTTATATTATCATTTTAGAACTAAAGGATTTGAGACAGCTTTAAAAAAATGTATTTATTTTGCGAGAAAGTATGAATTGAAGGTAGGTTTGTTAACTTTAAAATCTATTGTTGTATATTCTTTTTCTGTAGGGTTCATGGACACAACATCGGTGGACAGCGAGTGGGACGGACCGGGACAGAACCGTGTGTCAGCAAGAAGTTGATGATGGGTATGGATCTGTGGTGCGGGCTTTGTCGCATTCAAATTGGGTCGGTCGTGGCTTGGGGTGTGAACACAAATGAGGAGGGAATGGATTAATAAGGGGTCCTAGAGTAGTGTACAATGTAATATTAGGACATTTATTTGCTTTTCCAATGTAATTCTGACATTTATGTTCCCATTGATAATCTCTTGTAATATTGAGTTACACCCCGAAAAGTGATGGTATGATTTTGAGTACTATACTCGTGATTTCATATGAATTCTTAAAACCTTAGTCTTATTTTATATATCTCTTTAATATGTGAGTCTCCAATCGCAAAATTTTTGTAGCGTGCAAAATTTTAATTTTAATAATTTGTGTACATTTCAGCTACGGTTATATTATCATTTTAAGACTAAAGGATTCGTCACAGTTTTAAAAAAAAATATGCATTTATTTTACGAGAAAGTATGAATTGAAGGTATGTTTGTTAACTTTAAATTCTATTGTTGTATATTCTTTTTCTGTAGGGTTCATGGACCATCGGTTGACAATGGGACGGACCAGGACAGAACCGTGTGTGACAGCAAGAAGTTGATGATGGGTATGGATCTGTGGTGCCTGTGGTGCCGGCTTTGTCGCATTCAAATTACGTCGGTCAGGGCTTGGGATGTGAACACAAATGAGGAGAGAATGGATTAATAAGGGGTCCTAGAGTGGTGCGCAATGTAATATTAGTATAACATTTCTTCCCCTATCCGATATGATTCTGACATTGTAGTATTGAATTGAATCAAAAAGAGATGGTTATTATTTTTAGTAAAAATTTATAAATTATAATAAATACCAAAACATATAAAAGTAAATACATTACAAAACATTCAGGACTCTCTCTAAAACGGAAATTTGTTCTTGGCGACTAAAACGGAAATTTGTCTGGGGAGGCATACATATGAAACTTCAGCACTTAGGTAAGTTTGTTCTGATGAATTTCAAACAAAGTATTTTTTGTAAAATGGAATTTCCGGCTACGTCTTGAATAGTTATTTATTTTTACTCTGGAATATATTTTTATCTAAATATTCAATTTTATTACAATAAAAAAATTCTTTTGTTTTTTTTTATCTAAAATACAAACGCAATCTTAATTTTTTTTTCAATAAGCCGGCGATTCGTCTTTTAGTCCAAGCAAGTCCTCGTAAATCTACAGAGAACCCTTTCTATACCAAGCTAAACACAGGCGCCATCGAAATTCGCATCCAATGTGGCAATTTCTTCAGCCATTCGAGAGAAACCATCACCATCGACCGGCCAAAATGGGCGGTCGCGACACGGGGCGACACCCAGGAAATCGAAGAGGGGGCCATCAGCGGGAATCTGGCTGAAACAACGGCAAGCCTTTAATGGGGACAGAACTTTTAACGTCCCCCATCCCCCTCCACCCCTGACTTTAGTATAGGTCCGGAAGGAGCTGTCCCGGAGTGGGCGTATGTGTGTGGAGCTCCGATGAGTAAATCGAAAAGGGAGAATTTCACATTAGAGCCCTGTGTCCGGATCCGTGTCTCGATTCAATTTGAAGAATCGATTGATGCATTTAAATTATCCAGCGAGAGTTGTTGATGGAGGCGTAGAATTTCTTTCTCTATCCTAAATTGAGGATGGTATTGAAAGCATTGTTTAGCTCTTTCATTTGAAGAGAAAATTTCTAAAAAGGTAACTCGTTGGGTTTTTTTCATTTATTAATATCATAATATCATTCGAATTTTTTGGTATAGTAAGGTTAAGTATAAGCACACATCATCAAAAATCAGAAGAATAGCATTAAAAACTTTTTTAATGGTTCTCGTGTAGCTCTAGCGAAACGATAATGATAACTCTCAACCTGATTACGATTTCAAAACTTAGTTTTATATTCTTGTCCTATCCATCTTGTTTACCCACTACAGAGGCATAACGAAACAAATTATATCATTTTCGGCTTTAGCAAACAAAAATATTGTTCTTGTAATATCAATATACTTTTGTTATTATTGAATTGTAATGTGTTTATATGTTTTCTTTTTGCTCTCTTAGTTAATCATTTTGTATATTTAACATTACTCTACGTAATAGCTTGACACACCACTACTAAGTTAAGATTTGCAGTTTTGTTTATTTAATTATTATATTCAGTACTTCATGTTATACTTAACTTTCGCAATTACCATTTTCCAATAAAAATGGAATACCATGATTTTATTGAGTGTATATATTATCTTCCAGCAACTATCGATCACCCAAACTTACCAAATTAAGTACTTCAAATCAATTGATGGCCAGCAAAATCAAAACCATTAAATTTCTCTCTATTTTTTATCCACACCTTTCCCGTAACATACCCTTGCGAAAACCCTCCTTGACCCAATCCAATGCAATCATCCCCCATAAATCTTCAAGAAACTTTTGACAGCTTCTACAGCTTCATCCACCAGAGATTGGTAATTGGTACAGCGAGTTTTTCGTTCTTGTATATATGAAATGTTGTACATATTAACGAATGGTTTTTAACCGTTTCTGCTATTTATTAAAATAAGTGGAAGTTTTCTAAACTTGTTTTGTTATAACAACTGTTTTTTACGACTTTTAAAGTATTAAGTATTTAAAAATTAAAGCATTTCCTATGTGTTCTGGAACCAAAGATTGAACAATTGTATGATTAAAGTTTAATTCGTTTTAGTAATAACAAAATTATAGATTGCAGGACTTTTCAATTTATCCCGTTGCATGAAGCGAAGGGGTGAATATTTGTTGAATGTGAAACTTTATGTTCCGTCAAAATAATGCTCGTATCCTCGTCCAGCCAAGAAGAACCCGCCAACAGCTAAAGATGGCTTGAATACTTTCCCTAATTCACATCAAATGACAGCATCATAAAAAGTATAACCATTTTAATATCAGACTTTAAAAAGATGTATAAAGAGTTTACCAGGGTTTCGTCAAGCCTGGCTGCCTAAGCTACTTACTTAGTTGAGTGCTCAGGTCTTCTGCTGGCGCTTTTTCATGAGCCATCGAATTCATGGATTGAAGAGCAAACTCATTAATTTTTCCCTCTTGGGGATTTTTTCCCAGACAGAACCGAAATCGCGGGTTCATTGGGGGTTCCGCAAACCCTCCAATGAAGGCAATGAAGGAGGGTTTGATGTTTCATACCATGAATTCGACCAAAAACTACTATCTGGTTAGAAATCCTGCTCGACCTCATTTCCCCTGATGGGGATTTTGGCATTCCATGGATTCGATGGCTCATGTAAACGCGCCTTGTAAGGGGCTGCATCCTGACTATGGGCCACAAACAAAATTTTAGTTTGCGTCTGTAAATATTTTCCTAAGCTTTATAACCCAATAACTAAGCATTCTATGAACATAAAATCCCCTCTTTATGTTAAGAGGACTCAATTGGGAATTTCACATCTCGAAAATCGTAAAGTTATTCCTATGTAGAATACTCGCAATTCAATAAACGCCACAATTTTATTAAAAGGTTACTAGTTTTTTGTGTAATTGTAAAGAACGAAAGGAGTAAATTTCATAAAATTAATTTGTTTTGTGAATTTTTAATAATTTTTGTTTATTTTTAATAATTTTTTTGAAGTTAGTAAAAAATGGAGTACGCGTTAAGTTCTAACTTCAAAAAATTATTAAATTTACTCAGTATGTGATTTTCACAAAACAAATTAATTTCATGAAATCTGCTAATTTCGTTCTTTACAGTGATACAAAACACTAGTAACCTATTATTAAAATTGTGGCGGTAATTGACTTGCAAATGTTTTCCATAGCTATAACATTACGATTTTCAAGATGTGAAATTCCCAAGGGAGTCCTCTTAAAGAACACTTTAAATGAACATGACATTCTTTCTTACCCATCTCAACTTCGAAACCATCAACACCATATCCGTAATTACACGTTGCCAAGGGGATGATTACACGCTACCTGGTGCATTGTGGCCCTCACACGGGCAAAATGGTTCCACGAACATAGGAAGCCATACATCATGCTCGTAATTAAGTACGATAAGCGTCATGTCTCAAGCCAACACCCGAAATATTTATACGGGATTCTCGAGAATTTCTTCGTCCAACCTCACACGTTCGTCTGCGCTGCAAGACCCCACGCGAGCCACCCTCCCAACCAAATATCCGGATTTCTCTCCTCCCTACTTCGAGTTGGTGTTGCTTGGTTCAGCTAAGCAGAAGTGTGCCAAGTTGCTGGCAGAAATGGAGTCACGCTCGTAATTAAGAATGGGAGATAAAGAATAAAAAAGGATGGTTTATAATAAGGCGTCCAGCAAGTATGGAGGTTTGGTATTGAGAGATGTATCTATAAGAGTTTATTTTTATGAGAATCTAGAAAACTCCAAATGCTTAAGTTTCCAATAACAAGTATAAAGTTTCTTTGTTGCATAAAGCTTATGTTTACTTTGTAGTGTTAAAATTGTATATGGATGCCACTTTTCATGTAGCAACAGTTCTAACTTAATAAAAAATTTAATTTTTTCTGAAATTTTAATACCTAGAATTTTCATTACTTCTTAATAACTTTTCCTAAACCTTTAAAACTCTTATAAATCGAAACCTCTGTAACACCACATCTTCACTATAAATTTGTGTTCTAGAGTAATTAGATTTTATTAAAAATACACACACAATGAATATGATTGGTCGAGTAAATTTAATTAGTATTACTATGTTTCTGTGTCACGATTTCAATTACCAAACCATTTTTTTTATAGTACGAAGGTGTATAAAGTATTAATTGAAAATAAACGGAAAACAAGTTCAATTTCTTCTAATGTACCCATATCTAAAGAATGAGAATAAAAAAAATAAGAAAATATAAAAGAAATGTATCAAAAAATTACAAAAGAATTTAATAAAATCAAATACATCATGGTTTTCAGACGTCTTAAAAAATATATTTATCAAAGTGTGGATAGAAACTGCCTGATCCCTTTCTGAGTACCTTACTTTTCAAGGTCCTTCATCCAGCTATCCGAGGCACTTATTTCTAGATAAAGAGATACACACACGTAGAACTCAACGATGAGTGGGGAGGGGGGTTTTCCGAACGTAACTAAGCGTTGACAGGTGTGATTACCGTGTAAAAAGCAGCCCCTCTAACCCCCCTGCCCAGAGACGACGATATATTCAAGAGGGGCAAGCCCCAGTAATTACTGGCTGGCATGACCACGGTTATTTGTATTCGCCCTGGAGGCCTGACTTGTTGCAATTTGAGGAAACCAATGAAGACGTATATGGTGCAGGGGTGGTCTAGCCCGTGAGATGAGGCTATTTAAGAATGAAGGTATAAAAAAAAACCAGGAAAAAAATAGTGTGCAGTGTATTTTCTTCCAGCCTATCACCTCGGTATTCAAGGTTAGGGGTCAGATATGGAATAGAAACCACAAGTTTTTGTTTTGTTTTGCTTGTTGGTTTGCTTTGTGTAATAATGATGATGGTGTTGGAGTGACGTGGGTCTCCAAACTAAGGGTCGTAAAGAGTTTTGTTATCAGACCAGCGGACGTACATCAACAAAATGTTTTCATTTTTAAGATATAAATATGCACCATATATTTATTTATTTTTGCTACACCCTATTTTGAGCAACAAAGTTATTATGTAAATAACAATTTTATGACCATTGACTATAATTGCATTATAAGGATACTGCCAAATGCTTATCATGGATCAACAATCAATATAATCATACATCAATTATCGCCTCGTTGCTAATTGTCAAGCTTTTCAGCAACATATTTAATTTTTATATAAAAATATGCATCTCATAATTTTACTAAATTTTAAAGTTTGAAATTAGAGAAGTAATTTACAATATTCTGCTACAGAAACCCAATTAAAAATATATTAAATTTTAATCACATGTAGTGAGTTCCCAAGCATAAGTTGACATTTAAGACAATTTGCTTCTTCCTTAGATGGTTAATTTTCAGAACTTTTCAATCTGGCCCTCGAAATAAAATGTTTGGAAGCCCCTATTGTAGCGCGTAGAAATTACTTCTGGTCGATGATAAATGCTTCTGAGTGTAAAATGGAGTAGCGTGTAAAAGGGGAAGGTGCAAGGTTGATGCTTTGATTCAGTGTGTGGCCGGGTTTCACAAACACGCTAGCCATTGTTATAGAGATTTGAATAGTGTTACAAGCCGAATACAAAATGTGGAGTTTAAATGGAAATTCATTTATTTAGTTAAGATTCATCAATTAAAACATAAAATTAGGTTCATTTTTATAATTTTCAATTATACTTTTCTATAGCGTTTGCACGCAAACTTCTTTGTTTAAGGGTCCATAGAAGTTAATTTAACATAACTAATAGTTGTAATTTCAATTATTGAACCATGCAGTATAATAAGATTCCATCGTAATACTTCGGATTATTTATTCATAAATGCAATGGACGAGCTAAAAATTAAAAATAGAACCTAAATTTGAAAATAAAGATTAAAATTTAGCATACCTGTGGTTTCTAGGACAGTTAGTATACTGCAAAAAAAAGGAATATGCCTTAATGTCAGATCCAGTAACTGAAACAATTTTGAAACCTGCTATTATCGAAGTATTATTTTCTGCTTGTTCTCGAATAAATATAGATAGCTTGCATAAAAATAAACTATTATGCTACAATATCAGCAGAATGTCACAATATCAGCAAATTAATCATAATTTATTCGTCATCTAAATAAAGAAGCACTTATTAAAGGTATCAACGTAACTTTTTCAATTGAATAAAAGTTATAGTTTTCACACGAAAAAAGCTGTATTTTTATCACAAACAACCAAATCAATACTCAGTTGTTCGATAAACAGGACTTCCGTCCCGCAAAAAGAGTAACGACTTTCGTTTTCTTGCATATGGAAAGTGAGAAAGATTGTTGACTTTGGTTGAAAAAGCTGTAACTAACTCCGTAAAGTATTATTGAAAAAGATAATTACACAACGAAAGGCTAAACAAATATAACGATAGATTTCTATCTAGCTCTTATGACATACAATTGAAGAGCCTAGTGTTTGTAACTAGGGTCCAAACTAAAATCCTCCAAAGCTCCGTCTTTTTATTTGCATTTTTGACAATTGAAGAATACAGGGAAAGAACCGCTTGGTTTATAAGGAGTCGTCCCTTCAATGTGTAGGCTTGGCGGACATTGGCGACAGAAAACCGGTTTATCTCTCTCTTCTTCGCTTGGTACAGCGTCGGAATCGTGCATCGCCTGAATCTTGGTGGGCGAAACTGATTTACTTACACCAGTTTAGGCGATTACACGCTATCATCGCCAATGTGGCCAGCTGAAAGAAAGTTCTCTACGAAATCAAGAGGTTATTCCCCTGCACTCTTCAATTGTAAATTCAATTCCGTTTGAAGTGCATTTTAAAGGACAGTTGTTTGCAAATGAATTTGAAACTAATTCAGAACCACAGCAAAAAATTTAGTTAGTACTAGACCATGTTTATTGGTGATTTTATTAACAGTGTCTGATGACCAGATTTGTACACCTTTTTTCTACTTTTCTCAACGAATGATATAGATAACTTTCAACACAAAAATGCAAGGAGGTCCAAAAAGATTGTGATCCGTCACGTGACTTGATACTAAGTAACGTGACTATCAGGGACATTTCAAGATTTTTCAATGCACAGGTAACTCTTCATAATATCTCTGGTTACATCATAGGGTATGGTGATGTGTGATCAGAGACATAATATAGCAGTTTATTATGTACTCACCATATATAACTGAAAGTTATACAATATTAGTTATAGTTATACATCATTATATAACTGACTGCACATTGGCAATCCTAAAAAGGTCTTTGTATATACATGTAGTTAGGTACTAAGTCACTTGGAGGGGTTCTAATCAAATAAAAATGCGAACAGCATTATGGACTCTTTTTAGTGACCTTATAAAAAAAAATTCTCATGAACGCTTTTCTAGTATGTTTATTGTAATTTAAGTATTAAATGGTATGTTTCTAATGATGCCGTAGTATTTTTCTCATGAAATAGGCAACAACGGCAAGTTTTCCATGGTAATCTTGGCTTCATGCTTGTCCCTCCGCTGCAATTGGATTTCGCGTAATTGGCCACTCTAATACCTTTACTAAGATCTACATGGTTACACTCTAAAAAATGAATGCTCAAAAACGACGAAATTTTCCTTAATTTTGACGATTCCGTTACTGGTAAATGCTCTTAGTTTTTGTTTCCCCAAAGTGAGGAAATTTGAATCGTCATTTTTATGAGGATTTGAATGTCGTCTAATCTAAAGAAATATTTCGTCATTATTGAGCATGTGAGTACAACGAGATTCAGTTTCCTCAAAATCAAGATACAGCATCGTCAAATCGCGATCGTAAAGTGAGGATTCACGTTTATTTAAAAGTCACGTGATTAGTTTGACGAAACAATCCTCAAAATTAAACGAAATGAGGCTTGAGGATTCATGAATCGTCAAAAATGAAAGTGTTATTTCTGAGAGTGTACAACTGTGTCAGACCAGAACCAACGAGAAATAAACCGTTGGTCAGCGCCGGTCGAAGAGAAATGAGCGGTCATTCCTAGCTGTCCAATCAGCGGCTGATTGTCCCCCTTGCAGATGGTATCGTCAGACGAACAGGAAAAAAAAATGTAAACACTGGTTATTTTTAACGAACTGTAGATGACTGCTCTAACTATTTTAAGAAATTTTCTACTACTTAAAAGTATTTTTAGTATAATTACCATTTTTTAAATTCGAAAGATTTTTTAAAAGATTGCAGAAGAAGATATTGGCTTGTTAGAGATAGCTGGCTGCGTGCCCCGTTCGTACCCCCTCCAAATTCGTTTCTACCCGTAGAAATATTAAATTTTTTGATGGATTATTTTTAATTTTCTTCAATGATTTTGATTGTTTAATTTTATGTGTTGTCTCGAAGGGTCCGGGGGCCCCTTGACAACCAATATATTTCTGTGAAATAAAACGTTTTTTTTTCTTATTTGACTGCGATAAAAAGCAGCTAAACGGGATAAATGTGTTGTGTTACTTAACATCCTACGAGGAAACGGATTCTCGCGGCGCCACTGCACTCCTATTCCAGTTTCTCCCCTTTCCTCTAGGAAAAATAAAAAAGGAAAAGTGATCGACTCCCGGTTTTCGCTGTTAAAGTGCCTGGAATAAGATAGAAAGAACTGCTAGGAAGAAGGTTTTGTGTGGTAGAAATAGGAAAGAGTTGACTGATTTGTTGAAGAAAGAGCTGTATAAATGTTGTGACTATTGCTTAGAAAGAGAGCTTATCTATAGAATTAAAAGCGGTAAAATATCTGTGTTTTAAGCAGACTCTTTTAAAAATTATTTTAGTCCAACAAAACTGCGGGTTTATTGAAATTGAGAGTGTTCATCAATAAAAACAATGGAATGGGAAAAATTCGCTTGTTTTGACGACTCGGATTTAATTTGTGTTAATTATAAAAATTTTGAAAACCTTTTACTTGCCACAAAATGACACTTTTGGATGTAATTTAAGCAAAAACTCGAATGATTTTTTAAAAATTTAGATAGATGTATTCATATTCAGAATAGCTAAAATCTAAAATAACTGCTATCTCAAACAAAGAAATCCATTTCAGCACACCACAGCTTGTGTGCTTGATCAGAGACCCGCTTATAAACCTTCGTCGGTCAAATAAGACAGGCACAGGCCGCCTCGGTGGCGTAAGCGTTAGGATGCTAGCCTTTGGAGCTGCTGGGATCGGGTTTAAATCCCGGTCAGGCATGGATGTTTGTGACTGTCAATAAATATTGTTATTTGTCTATGTGTTTGTGGCGTCTCTTTCTTTTTGTGTCTCTTGTGCTTGTGTCATTTCTGGGGTTTAGTACAATCGACTTAAAGTCGCAGTGCTTGGCTATCTTGCCCGCCACCAGGAAAGTCACAAGTCATAAGACAGACACAGACAGAATGTTTTCTGACACACAGAGAGAGAGAAATGACACTCAGGGTGAAGGCGGGTATCGAACCAGCATTCGGTACAGTGAGTAGGCTGCTAGAGTAATGGTCTGCGATCTTAACAACTAGGCCACCCGGGCCCCAAATATCTAGTTACACCACTTTCACCTCATGAACACCTTAACTTACTACCCAATCCGTCAACAACTTAACAAAACTCCTACTGTTTGACATACAACATCACCCGATCTTTCCCAAAACTAAATATTGTCTCGCTACATTTCTTGAAAGCGGCTTTGGAGGCGATTATTATACCCAATGTGGACATAGCGGGCGTAGGGTGGTTCCCTTTATGTTTGCTGTAGCAGCGGGGTCAAACACGCACACGCCTTTGTACCAACAGTGTTCATTGTACCAGTCCCCAATCTGTCATTTATGGGTATAATAGATCTTTGGCTGGTGTATCAGTTATCGGCAGTCACTTGTTACTGAAGTGTGGGATGGTATAGGTGGGTGTAATGAAGGAGCAGTTTATATGTGTTTTTGCTTTTTTAATCGAATAAGTAACAATTTTTACAATTGTTATTCTTTTTTTATTTTTGCAGATTCCCTAAATCAAATAGATTGCTCTTTAAGAAATTTTTAATATTTTAAGGCACGCAGCATTTTTTATGCAAAAAGATGCTTAATTTACATTTATTCGTTAAAAATGTATATTCTACGAAAGCGTCAAAATACAACATATGCACTATGATATTTAGTTTTTGTTTTCTTGAAAGTATTTAAAATTGTGAAAGAAAATTGCCATATTCAACTTTTGAAAGTTAAAATTGCAACTACGCTTTTTTTTCTGGTAAGTGTTACATGCTGATTTTTTTAAAGATGTATAAACCTTAAGTGGAAGCTGTTTTAAGAGGCAGTTACTGTTACAAACCTACACTTACTTGCTTTCCTATAAGAATTTCAATGAGTATAAAATGAAAGTAAGCTGTTTTAGTTCTTGTTTTTTCAGGTTTCGTCGTTAAATTATCTTTTTATTTTTTATTTTTTAGTTATCTGTTGTCCTTGGCTACCTTCAGGCAAACAAACAGTAGTACGTATGTTGCGCTAGAGGATTTTATCATCGCACACAGATCCTACAGTGAAATGAAACACAAATAATTTGCCTGAAGATCGTCAAAAGTAGTGCACAAGAGAAAATAATACAAAAAGGCGTTTTTAATTTAAAAAATCCCTTGTTTTAGATTTTATATAATGTATAAGCATTTAAACACAACAAACCTTTGTATTTAAAAACCAAGTATTGAAATCTGCATTGTTCTACTTTACAATTACTTAAATCTACAACAAATCCTTTTTCCACATTTTACAACAAAAAAAAAAATTGAAGTTAACTTCTGTATTTTAAATTTCTGAAATTTTCTGAGAACGCTTTTAAAGATTGTTAGAATGTTTTTGAATAAAAAATTCTGATATTAAATCTTATAACATAAATTTTGAGCAACAAGGAGTCATCTGTACATTTATATTTAAAAAAAAAAAAACAGTTGCAAAATAACAAGTTAATAAATCATTTATCATCAGCAAAAAGGTTTTGTCCAACAGGTCATAGTGTTTCCATGGCCATAAATGCCAGTTTTTGGTGGTAACTAGTGTAATATTTCAAAGATATTGTCCGGCTTCTGTCTGCTTACCCCTTGATGGAGATGGCGCAAATGGAGTGAGATGGATGAGAACTAAATAATATGAATACTTGTTTCTTTGGTACTTTTTTGTGTACTTTCGGTAGTATAAGGGAAGAATATAATGTATTTATACCAACATGAAATGTTTAATTACGAGGCGTTTAACGCTTTGTTTACACACTATGCTTAACCTTGTACTATTCCTAGCCTTGTATGAATATTGATGCTTGTTTCTTTTGTACTTTTTTATGTACTTTTGGTAATAATATAAGGGAATAATATAATGTATTTATAATAACATGAAATGTTTAATTACGAGGCGCTTAACGTTTGTTTGCACACTGTGCTTAATCTTTATTCTTTACCTTGCACTATTCCTAACCTTGGATCTCACCTTAGTTAGTATAATTTTTTTAAAGCTAAAATCAGTCTTCGGCATTTGCAATGATGTTTTACGCAAATGTAATACAAAATAGAAAATTGAATTTATTATTAAATATTCAAGAACGTTATTATGATATTTCTTATGATACAAATCACCAAATACCACTTCTTTTCGTGTGAACGAATGACTTTCTGGTGAACGTGAAACGGAATCTGTAAAACGTTCTTTCCTACAAGGGTTGTTACTCGGCATAAAAACTCCTTTACTCTTATAAGTGGTGAAAGCTTTCGAAGCGGACCAAATGCATAATTGTTTGAATAAGTAAACTTATGTTTTGCTTTTCTTATTCATGTAAAGTTTTTAATTACTTAAAAACTGATTAAGTAACAATTATTTCCAAAATATTTAGTAATAGTGAGTAATAAGGAAATTATCATTAGTTTGGAAATTTTACAGTCTATTTTTTTTTATTATTTAGTTTCGCTTTTAGAGCTTATTTTAGCTTCTTATTCTTAGTTCGGTTTAGTGTTTTTAATACCGAGTGGCAATATCAGAAAACCTTGCTCCCTAACTTTAAATATCATTAAGTTAAATGGGGAAAATAATTTACCAGTAAATTTATCAGTTTTATTATATCGTTCTAATTTTCTCTTCGGGGGAGATTTGGCGTGTTTTGAAAATGTCGCCAACTCCTAAATGACTCGAGTTTCTTACTTTTAAATAAGTATAGGATAAAGAATGAAATTTTTGTAAGAACCCTATTATTTCAAACTGTTTTAGTAAAGTGATTGGATGTAACAAATACGATTATAACTGGAAAATATATTGGCACTCTACACCTAAAAAAACCTATAAACAATTAAAAAAAATCCAAATTGGGGTACAGCTAGAAAGTTCCAGGATTCCTGTGCAATTTAAACTTCGTAAAATTTATTTTCGTTTTGGTTTTTTTTAGAACCGGGATACAACATCAGAAAATTCTGCTCTTTAACTTTGAATATCATTAGGCTACAATGGGAAACGAAAAAAGCACTTAATAAAGACATCAAGAAAATTAATTAAATGCAACTTATACGTTCTTTAATTTAAAATATTTCAAATGGTTTATAAGCGGGTCCTTGCGACCAAGCACACAAGCCTGAAAGTATATGTCTACCCAAACCAACAAAAAAAATTTTCAACACATTCTACAAAAAAAGCACACACATTAAAACAACCACAATATGTTCCACAACCCCAAAAAATATTTCAACAATTCTACATAAAAAGCACACATATATAAACAACCACAATCTACAGCTCTACCAAATTAAGTCATACAGAAAAAAAAAATCAAACAATCAATGAGCAAACCTTATCCATCATACCATTATTTCCCATAAAAAACATACAGACCTCATGGGGTACCCTCCTGGTTAACCATAGGGGCGGGGGGTTTCATTTCTGGTTTCGTGCCTAAGTGATTTCTGCTCCCAAAACATCGCGCTGATGTGGACGGATGGGCTACCATGCCTGTGAAGACAGTAAGTTTGTTCGGGTTGGCTCCCTAGTATGAGGGGCCTGGTATGAGGTATTCCTGTTATGAGGAGCAATATGGCTCATGATGTGGAGATACCATGTATGTGGGATGTATGGTTTAGTCATAGAGTTGGCTAATTTGGGCTAGAGTGAAGAGGGGGTGACTGGGACGAGTGTAGGGTTTCATTTGGTTTACTTGTGTGAGTTGTACTGCATAAAAAGTCTTAAGGTGATAGTAAAAAAGCTACCATTCTAATGTGTTGTTGGTTTATATTTGGTGTTAAATTCTTTTTGCTATCTTCCAAAGAAAATGCTTGCTTGATTAGCAGTGATTGGATACACAAACACTCTCTGTTTAAATGTATTCGAGTAGGATATTCATGTGACTCTTTATAAGGTTTGAAAACACTAATGTGACGTAATGCAGGAATTTTGTGTGGTTACAGTTCTAAGTTGCAGTAACAATTTGTAATAAAACTATTTGATTAGTTCTGAAATATTGCACATGTAATAGCTATGGCATGAAATTGTACATGTGATATCTATGGCATGAAATTGTTATTGCTGTAAAACCGATGGATGTCTATATTTAAATTATGATATGCAGTATACCAAACTGCAAAAAATCATGTTCATAAATTGTAGTAATTGATGTATTTTGTTATATAATCATAACTTGTTGCAACGAATTCAGAAACTCCAATATCACAAAATTCAAATTATTAGGTTTTCAACATCATTTCAAAAATACGATATCGGTCTGATATCATAAGGCGGCTCCTTCAACTGGAGAAGTTTGACCAACAAAGCTCTAGTTCGACTTCAACCCAATCAATAAAAACCCTTACCTTAAAGTCTCCCAAATACCCCCTCAACCAATTTAAAGAAATTTAAAAGTTTAACGAAACAATTCCTCCAAAGCGAATAATCCCCCCAACCGGGAGTAGACTTTAAATTTCCGCAGCAGAGACAGCCCCAAACCAACATGACCCTTTCAGCAGCAATCAAATCAATTCCCTCCACACTACGCCTTAATAGTCCCAAAGTTGATCCCGGCTGCCTCTAAGATCAGTACTACGGAGGATGGAGAGCAGGGTAATGCATCATTCAAAAGGGGGGGGGGGGGATTAACCTAGTTAAGGAAGAGATTTGATTTTTTTTTCAGTGTGTGTGTGGGGGGGGGGGATTCGTTAGGGTGGTGGGTATTTGGGGATATTTTTGGGAAACGGTTGAGAAGTTAATAAGTGTTCGATGTTGTTTCTCCGATTTTTTTAGTTTATTATTTTATTATAGTTTTAAGAAGTGATATTTTTCTCTGAATTGTTTTTTTTAGTAATTGTTAATAAAAAGTTGTTCTTTAAAATGCGTTTTGTCTCGAATTACTTTTTTTAAGCTGTCATAAAGCCTATATTTGTAACTAAAATAGTATAGTAATAAATAAGTTAATCAATACATCCTTGAGTTACTTATTTAGTGTTTAGCATTACCAACTGAAGGTTGACAAATGACAGTGATTGCTCCCTCTAGAAGGGAAGAGTGTAGGCTTTTTAGCCCATTTCCCCGCTCACCAGAAGAGCCAGTCACAAGAACACAAAGAAGGCCGCCACAAACACATAGACAAATATCAACATTTATTGACAAACACAAACATCAATGTCATGACCGGTATTCGAACCCGAGCACAGCATCTATAAAGGCTAGCACTGTAGCCATTGCGCCGGCGGGCCGGCACCAACTGAATTTTAATAAAAATCGTCTTTTTAAGCCATTTAAAAAAATGGATATGATTTTTAATCTTGTTGGCAGGTAGACAATTTTTTCACAATAAACCAACGGTCTCAAATAACCATTGCGAGCTCAGTGGCACATCAAAATCGTGGTTAATTTTTGGAGACAAAATAATATAAAACAATGTTGATATATGGTGAACCCAGATTGTGGTTTTAAAAAACAGAAACAAGTTTATTACTAAAAAATTCAACAAAATTGCCCGACGAATAATACCCCGTGCAAGGGAGTTCCCGTAAAGGGGCGGCAAGTTGCCAGTGTTTCCATCCCATAAAGAAAAAGAATACTATGAAAAAGTAAAATTTAATTCTAAAATTACACAAGAATAATATAAAAACACTAGAAAAGCGTTTCAAGTTTTTTAAAGTCACTAAAAATATTCTAAAATGCATCAAGTATTTTTATGCTATTTTTGTTTTTATTTCAGAATTAAATTTCATTTTTTTTGCAGCACCTTTCTCTTTAAAGTGTTTTCAACATTGGCTCCATAACTTTCCAATTTCGCTCTCCATGCTAGTCCCGTCGCCGTTGTTACCATTGGAGGTCACGTGATCCTCCCCTCTAATACTTTTACTATGATCTCTATGATTTTCAAACACTCTTCTTTCAATAACCAGCAGAACCTAAACAAACATCCATACACGACCATTTAGGTTGCCTATCTCCTAATCAAAAAGTCTTCCAACAACGTTACATTTCTTTTACCAAAGCTCCGCACTGATTCATTTGACAACTGAGTCAGCACATCCCAAATTTCAATCGCACACAAAAGCTCTCAGGAAATTCCGCGGTGCAGATAGAGTTAGCCGCCTTTTCGGACATTGGTCAGTCAGCTATCTGTCCCTCGCTTCGCTGACCACTGACCAGAGTGCCCCAATCTCCGAGATGACCACTTTGGGGCCATCGTATAAATTGCTTATCCCCCGTATCTGTGTTTTGGTTGTTGTTTGGCCGAAATGAGAGTCTGTATCTATCTCGGTGAGAGATCGGGTTGCTGATGTTTGGTAGAGCAATGGAGAATTTTGTGGATTAAGTTTTGTGCTTTAGTGCAAGACAAAACTACTCTGTATCCAGCTAAATTATGATTTAAAAAAATAGTAGGTTTCACAAAAAAAAAGTAAATACATACTGAGTATTGTAGCTACACTATTTTCCATAATTGATGGTGAAAACCAAATTTATATATTTGCAAGAGCTAAAATAATTCATAAAATAGAGAACATCTTCATATACACTATATTTCATAATAAAAGGTCAGATTTATGGAACTCATGAGAGGATGGTCAGATTTATTTAACACAGAACTCGTAGAGCACTCTGGAGGAAAAAAGATTTTTGAGAGTTGTGGGAGCAAGATTAACGATAATCAATGAAATAAGGCTGAATCCACCCAACACAGCACATTGTAGCGGTATGATTACTAAAAATCATCCCATATTGAATGCAGTGGAATCAGGTCAGGTTATGAGCAAACTGTTTTTGAATTTTAAGCTCCCACGCTACGTTCATAACGCAGAAAAGGGAAAGTATTACGATCGTACTATTTGTTTGTTTGCCTCTCCGTCACCATCTTTCACAGTTCAAACAATAAATGCTACACCAAAGTGCAATAAGCCAAATTGAAGCAAGAATCGTTTATGCATTGGAACTTTTGCTTGTTTATGAGTCCAATTACTAATATCTACCTTTTGTTTGAAAAATTATGGTATATATTTATTGCCCTTTTTGTGTTCTTGCTCAGAGAACCGCTTATAAACCTTCGTCCAAAGGCAGTCACACAACACAACACACACACACTCTCACATGCACACAATTACGTGACCAGATGCCATCTATGCTATCACGCGCCACTCCCCAATGTAGACATGTCCCTGAAGGGGAGGGAAGTAGTCTCCAGAAACCTGTACCCGTGGGAAAAGTGCGCAATTACCGCCACAGGACTTTTCGGGAAAAAAAAAAAAAAACGCACGCACGTAACTACTTCCGCTTCGACTTGAGTTTTTTTCAGACCCAGGACTGGTTCGCGGGACCTTCGATTAGAAGATCGAAACACTGACCACAGGGCGAATCACAGCCCTAAAACTTTTTATCTGTTGGTCAAGACATTATTTCTACTGATTGAAAGATTAAAAAATGGATAATACCGTAATATGGATAGCTTTCGGAGGTTGCAAAGCAACAAATCACCGCCCTAGAGCACTGATAAAACAGCAGCCTAAGCTACAAACTCAACTCAACAACGATTCCCTTATTCACATTCAAACCCAAAACCGAATACATAATCCCCGCAAAATTACAACTGAAAACCAACCGGAAACCCCAATAACAAATGTTTAAAAAACCCCATGCCTCAGGGGGAGGAGGGCTGGGCATCAATTTCATCAGAAACAAGACAGAGTTCTGTCTTTAGCGGATGCCATCCCCATTTATACCAAGGGGGAGGGCCGGAACTTAGACCCCCCGTGGACACAATGAGGGGTCTATGACCCCGGGTCCAGCTGTCATTGACACTGGGCAGGGGGGACGGATCAAGGGGTCACAATTTAGAACAAAGAGGGGGTGGTCAGAGTTTGACCCCCCTGCACGCAATGGTTGGCAAAGCGTTGCATTGGTTGCCCGTCTTCATTAAAAGGCTATTCAGGGTTAGGACGGTATCGAGAGTTAGTGTTAGGAATGAGGCTGAATTTTAGCGGGATTCGGTGCAGGGAATTCGTTTATACACTCTTAAAAGTGTATCTCTATATTGTCTGTTTGTGTGTTTTGGGACGCAAAAACTTTTGAACGCAAAAGAAACGCAATCACGCAAGCAACAGAAAAAAAAAAATTTTCTCAAAAAATCCAAACCATCTCCAGAACAAACATAGGCGAGAATTTTTTTTTCTTCTATCGTTTTCGAACGGTTTTTAGGGGAAAAAATACACCAAAAAATACACAAATATCGCTTTTTTCTTTTTTTTTGCCTCTCTATCAAGCATTAATATTAAAATAAATCAAAAACTTTTTTGAAAAAATTGAAAATGAATTAATTTATTTTATTATAATATTGTTCATTGCCTTCAGAAACTAAATTTAATATTTGAAAAAATAAAAGATGAATTTTTTGTAAAATCCTCCATTCCTTTATTTATTCTATTTATTGTATTTATGATTTTAATTTTAATTATTTTTTAGTTAAGTTTTATAGTTAACTATAATGTTTTTTGTTTTTTTTTTTTTGCATTGCACACATTACTATTTATAATTTTTTTATTTTTTTTTTTTTTTTTTTTTTCGCCTCGCCAACTAAACAAACTCGCCAAGTAAAAAATAAAAAAAATTTTTTTTTTTTTTTTTTTTTTAATGCTGGTTGTGAAGAGTTTTCTTGCATTGAACTGGTGTGGTGTTGTGTTATCCCTTTTTTTCCTCCCAAATTCGCAAAAAGCAAAAAAAAGAGCTAAAAAATAATTATTTCGGGAAATACGATATGATTTCGGTGAAATTTTCTAGCGTTTTTTTTTTTTTTTTTTTTTTTTTTTTGTAATGTAGTTGGATTCTGTACTTTTGTAAAACGAATAACGAACGCAACATAAGCTTATAAGAAAGCAAGAAAGCAAATAAAACAAAAAAAAATCGTTTGCTTTTTTTGTGATAGCTTATTTTTTATTTTTTAATTTGATTTTATTTTTTTTACATAAATATGTATTCTCTTTTGAGCTTCTTATCAATCAAATTTTTTTTTTTTAATAAAATCTTTTTTTATTATTATGGATGGGTAATTAAATTGAAAAAATTACTGGTTATATATCATATGTATATGTTAACTCAAATGAAAGAATAAACAGTTAAATTGACTATTTAAATTATTTTTCACCTCCCGTGCGTGCACGTCGGGTATAACAGCTAGTATTCATATAGAAGGCAATGATTGTGCTTTAATAAAGAAGATTATGCTTTTGTTAAGAGGTACATACCAAAAGTGCGTATGATATGGGAGAATAACTTAGCGGTACAAAGGTATCCGTGACAGCGAAGTTTTTTAAGAGCACCAAGTAAGATTGTGCCTCCGAAAAAAATATGCCAAGCCACAAGAGGCACAATGTTAACAAAACATTCTGCACAATAAATGTTTAAAAAACTTAAAAATCATCTGCCATGATAATTCATAAAAATCGATATACTATGAAATAAATCAATGAAAAGATATAGCTCCGATTTTCCCCAAAAATAAAAAAATAATTTTAAAAAAATCATAATTATTCTATAAAAAAATCAATGAAAACTAAAAAAAATATTTAAATCTAAAGGCCATTAAACAACGTAATTGCTTTAATTAGTTTTAGGGCACAAAATTGAATAACAAATGCAATATAATATAAATGTGAAAATTAGATTTTTTAAAAATTCAATTGATTTATAAGTCTTTTTTACACCTTTCTCTTTTAAAATTCAAGCACAGAAAACATTTAGAGATTTTCAAAAAAATACTAAAATCTATGTATCCATGTTTAAAATATAAATTTTAAATATGAACTCTCGAAATAATAATTTGTGTGACCGAAGAGCCCAAACATATCCACACAATTTTTTCAACCATTTTATTATTGCCACACTTTAATGTTTATTTTTACTGCTAATATTAAAACCACCACAATTGTACATTATTAAAATTTTAAAATTCTACAAATTCTGTTGTACAAATCAAGCTTGGCATCTTTCTTAATTTTAATTAAAATCAATAAATTTTAAATTATTTAAAAGAATTTAAAGTTTCATTTGATGTTTCTTTAAAAGAACATCAAATGAAAATTAAAATAAAGATAACATAGCAATTACGTTAAAGGCTAGAAAAACAGCAAATTAAAAACATCTCATTTAGCTAGCTAAATGTTTAAAACCAATCTACGTAATTATTTCAGATTTCTTTCATATTTTACATTTATTAAAGTCATTGCTTGAATTTTTTTGTAATTAAGCACAAATTAAGCAATTTATTTTAAAAAAAAGTACTTCTTTATAGGTTTAATTCTACTTTCATTGTATTCCTTCAAAACTTTTACCACTCGGAACAATGAAATTCAATCCACGAAAGAAAAAAATCTAATTAAATAGCCATTTTACATAAGGACCATTTTTATGTCCTCACTCGAATGAGAAATTAAAAGACGAATTTCCAATTTTCTCGTAAGAATTTTAACTGGAAAAATTCCTTAACAAAAGTCTTGAATTGTTCTCTAAAAAGACTTTTCTGACAACAGTAATAATACCTCAATCGGAGATCCGAAACATACACTTTTGCCCTTTTGTGCAAAAATGCCTTTCAAGTCCTCTTCGTAACGAGTTCCAAAAAGAAGGAACGCTACAACTCAATCCAACTCTTCCTGTCCAGATGAAAGGCAGCAGCAGAGGGACAATTCAACTCTTCCTCTGTTTTCCGTCACATTCTATTTCGAACATTTAAAAGAGAAACTAAACGAAAAAAAGTTCGAAATTAAGTGGGGGAATTCTTGATGAAACTTAAAGGGGCTCGCCATTAATTGACGTTCTCTGTTGTGATCATTTGAATAATTGTGCATTAGATGAGATGATATCTTTTTTCTGTATGGGTTTTATTTAATGACGTAGCAGTAGATGGTGACTGGGACCGTCACTATCTCACTGGTGAGATATAACAGGAGGCGGGAGTGTGACAAAAGGATTATTGCGTCACTTGGTTCAGTATAGATTCGGAAAACCTAAATACCAATCGCATTGTAGGATCAAATGTGATAAAAATACATTTATAGGCACCATAAAATCGGAGCAAGTAAGGACTTTTAGAAAACTTCGACTTACCTTTTATCTATTTGTCACTCCTTTTAAAAACATTTATTTTGAAAATCATTGGGTTTCTATAAATTGTGCGAAATCACCAATCGCCCAATAGGATAAAATGTGGCACAAAATTTAACCCTTTGAGATTGTATAGTATCGCCACCTATTTCAAGTTTGGCTCGTCAGAGAAACTATAGCCTAAGCTATTCTGAAAAAGAAATCATTCATGTTTCAGACAGTTGTTTGCAACAAATTTTTCGAAAATATCAATAGCGCTACAGAAAAAATATTTAATTTATCAAAATTCGTCTATAAAAGCTAAATGGTAGAAACCATAAAGATTTCAACTATTTAAACCTAAACTTGTTCATTTTAATAGTTATGACTAATTATTTTATGCCCTAATGTAAAAAAATAAATTCTAATATTTAAAAATTTTATTAAATCTAGTGATGTTCTGTTTTAAGAACGAAAAAAAGGTACCATAAAAGATATAAGCCGTTGTTTCCTTCTTTTTACATAACTTATTTTATTTTTACGAATAAACAAAAGCGATTTGACACTCTTTCTGCTGCATTTACTGGAATGAAAGGCAAAAAAGTTTGATTAACCCACATAACAATCCAGTTGTATTCTACCGTTGGATCACCTATTAAACGGTCTGGGACGAGTCAGAAACTTTATCGAATTCATGATCTTTACCAACAAAAAGGGGTTCGGAAGGGTGCTTTTATGTTTGTGTTGGGACCCCTTTGACCTTCGTGTATATAAATATGCCAAGTACAATCGATTAGATTGATAACTGATGAGAAATCGTAGCATGACTGAAAAATTAAGAGTAATGATTGGTTAAGTAGATCAAAATATGTTTTGCGGAATAGCTGTAAATTAACTATTTAACTCTTGGTGTTTTTATGTATTATTATTATGTCATACTTCTTTAAAATAATTTTTGACTATGAATTATTAACTAACTAATCCTTACTTTCTATCCCTCGTTAGTCCCACGAATTGTATAATTTAGTTAAAATTATTAAATTAAGATATTAAGAGTCTTAAATTAAGACATTAATAATATTTAGTGTCTTAATTTAAGACAGAATGATTTACTATGTAAAGTTTAAGTTCGTAAAATTAGTTTTATAAAACAGAATGGTCTTAAAAATTTCATGTATTATTTAACAAAATTTACAAAATTGGAATTCTATTTTTTTTTTTAAATAAAGCAAGACTTGATAAAAAAAATTCTTCGTATTGCTTAACTTTCAATACACTTAAAATTTATCATTAAAGATAAAATTCTTGAAATTAGGTCAAATAAAAACAGTTTTGTCCTTCAAATAGACAGACATTATCTAAAAAAAAACCTCCAATGATTCAGTCTACCCCTTGACAGATGATAATAGTCCCAAAGACGGCTAAAGTCTGAACCACACACGGCACGATAATACAATAAACCATCTCTCCAGAGATACCAACTCTTTATTTATATCCCATTATCCTTTCAGACGAAGTTTTGGGATAATGTATTCAAAGTTTTTTTTTTTCGTCCAAAGGGGTGGGTTGTATTGTTGTTGGGAATGCATTTGGTAAATTATTAGATGAGATATGCTTCTGGTAGTTGTCAGTTACTGCGCCTTGTCATGTGTTTTTTTGAGTTATGGGTTTTGTTTTTCTGTTTTTGTAGATGGATATTTTGGGGGTTTTTTTAGAGGAAAGGGTATTTTTTTAGGACGAAGTATTGCGAATGTTGTTGAAATTAAGTTTAAAAATTTAATCTAATTTGGTTGATTTCAGTGGTATTCTGGATTATGTGGTTTCAGTGGCTGGCTAAGATATCGTTACTGTACAAGTTTACATCAGTTCCCTACGAGAAAAATTAAAATCAATACATTTATAATAAGTAAAAATTAAGTTTACTAAAGCTCTTTTTAAAAAATAATAAAGTTGCTGATTTCACATCGAGTAATCTTTTCTCGAGGTAAAAAAAAATGTATCAATACAAAAAATTATTTTAAAAACTTATTTAAATTTATTGAATCGATTTACTCTTTTAAGGACAAAACTCGTAACAGTTAAAGATTAAGAGAATATTTACATTTTAGGTAAGGTAAAAACATGCATCTATAGTGTTCTTCATTTTAACAGTTAATAAAAATGTGATTAAGTTAAGTAATGTGGTTAAGTAATTAAGTTCAATGTGATAAGGTAATAAGAGATTTCCTTATAATAAAACACTTTGATTGCATTTTTGAATTAAAATATTGCAGGTTTATATACAAATGTAGCATTAAAAGTTTTAACTATTTAGATATTTATAGATTTAAACAATATTTATGTTTATTGATTGTAGAAATTCATGTCCTTTATCTACTATCCTAAACATTATTTATGAACCCTGTTTGACATGAAAATAAATTGTACATTCAAGTAATGAAATTCATTTTTAGAGCCTTTCTGCTGCTGAATAACTGAATACCACTATCTGTAAATCCACAGCGACAGAACTCACCTCCGATATAAATGTTTCGCCAACTCAGCTCCCTCTCATCAAAAAAGCAATTTCCGATGGCCGAAAATAAACTCTTGGCAAGTGGTCAAGATCCAGCAGGATCGAATAATTATTCCCTATACCACAAGGGACTCTATAACACAAACTCTCCAAAAATATTTTTATCGGGTGGGTTAGAGTCAGATGAGGATGTCGCCTTGTCCGGAAACTGGTTTTCATTGTGAAGCCATTTATTGCTTCCAAAATGCGCCCAAACCGCTTGATATTGTGAGCTATAAAATGAAATTAATAAATGAAGATTTAAATATATCGTATATGAAGATAAAAATTAGGATTTTACCATTTATTCAGATCGTTTATTACAAAAATTTTGGCTGCACGGGCCGTTTATTAGTCTGCAGTTATTTTGGCGATGCCAATACAAATGGTTTTCGTATTTAGGTCATCGACACAATTCTTGTATTGAAACTGTACAATATTCTATAGTAGTATATAGTTGTATAGTTATATTGTATATACTATACAATATAGCTATGCAACTATACAATGTAGCATTGCCATTTTTACACAACATACTTGTGTTCCACTCTCTTGTGCTGTTTTAATGTAAGTATTTTATCCTAGCGTATCACAACAATTTGGCGATTTTCAGTGAACCGCGCCAAGTATCCTCTTCCTTCTCTGGCCTCTATGATTTATCCTCATTTATATTTCGTTTACGGCTTGGTCGCCGTTATAAATGGACCGAAAGCTGAATTGGGAAACGGCGAAATGACGTAGAAGGGGCCTCGGATATCTTGCACATTTTTATGAATCGGGGTTTTATATTGAGCGGCCATTGGCGACGTTAAATGTCACGTGTCATATTTCACTCGAACGTTGGCGATTTTTGGTGTCGTGGAGTTGACCATGTCACATCAGTTGTCGAAATGTGATACGAGAAAAGATTTGATGGGGGCGATTTGGGGTTTGAGGGTCAGTAGCAAATTTTATCCCGGGGATTTATACAATGGGGTTTTTTGAGTTGATCTTAGTTTATCTATAAGCCATATAAGTTACTAAATTGCTTGTGATGTAAAGAAAGTTGCATGATATAAAGTTGAAATGGGGGGACCTTTGTTAGGTTATCATGACTTCTGCAATCATTCACATAACACGATAATTCAGCACAACAGAACTAATAAGATAATAATGTACAAATGTATTAATCAAATAATTTAAGCAATTATGATGGATATTTGAATTCCTTTATTTCAAATTCAATCAATCTGTTTTAAAATATTTGGTTTGTATGTGTCTATACATGAAGGTTTAAAAACAATCAATTCGGTTTATTAACAGAAGCTGCAATTTTTTTAAAAACCTAAAGAACAGTTCTTTAAAAGTAAAAACGCGCATTACTACAAATTTTCTAAATCACAATTAAATAATTTAAATTATGTCTTTTATGCTTAATGCTTATAATCATCGAGTTATGCACATTTTATGCAATTGCCCTTTCTCTTCGATTATAAAATTTTCAATATATTCACTAAAAATAGTACAAAAAAATTTCATTGCACTTTGAGGCTAGCTTTTAACCTAAAATTAATCATATTAATTATAATAACTCAATAATATACACTAGATTTATAAATCTTCGACTTTCATAAACTCTTTAAATTGCCCAATTTGGGAATTGACATCACAGTTTCAAACAATCACCATCACCTAACCATCTTTCTCTTATCTTCATTACCCACCAATCTCCCATCAGCCAAAAACCCAAACACAACCAAAAAAAAGCCCATCATTTCCGACCACCCTCCCATTTCTCATACACGGTCCACCACAAAAACGGATCCACCACAAGACTACTTGATAAAGAAATAAACGAGCCCTATCAGAGGGTAAGCCCAAAGATATCGCTTTGTGGTCAAGCCAAATCGAAGGGGAGGCTTCGCACAGGGCTGCTATATGGGTATGGGTTAGGCCCAAATGATGCCAAAAGTCGCCAAATATTTTAATATAAATTTTCAGAAAACTTGTATTACACTGTAAATGAATTCCCGTAAAGTTCCAGGACATTCTGCGATTATTCTTTTTCACGTTGCTGTAATGATTGGTTTACAGCAAATTTTACAGTAATTTTTTACGCAACGTACCCCCCCCACCCATTTAAAAAAATTCTATTTAATTCACTGAAAGAATTTTTTGTCTAAATTGCAGTACATAGGTTATTGTTTACATTACAGTGTTGTAATGTTTTTTGTGTGCAGGAAATTGATTTTCTTACGCCGTACAGGGTGACATGCCAGCAAAGTTTTTCACCGGTACCACACCATAAATTACATCATGCGTAAATTTACATCACGGAGTGATGTCAGTACTTTTACCATCACACTGTGATAAGAAATTGGAGTTTTTTCAGTGTACACTATTTCTCGGTGATTTATTTGCAAATCCTGAATACATTACTTTTTTTTAAAAAATCTTTTCGGATTTAATGAACTAGGGTTCAAGTGAATGCTTTTTAAAAACACATCGGTAACGAGAATTTCAGTTTCTCAATATTTCGGATAAACCAACTTAATCCAATGAGCTTGAGGTAGGCGAATACCCAAAATTCCCCCAAATTCTAAAGTTATTATTCCTTTAATCTTTTCCAAATGGTATAGCCACATCAAATATGGACTCATATTACAATGGTTTTATTTGTAATACCAGTTAAATTGAATGGAGATTGAACCTCAAAAAATTATTACTCAAAATTAGTTTCACGAGAAAAATTAAAAATGGTAGTGATTGTTAAGTTCACTTTGCTTTTGAATTTCTGTATGCAATGTCTCTGGGTTATTACAAAATTTAAAGAAAAAGAAAGTTATTAAGAGAAATTGTCATAAATTAACCAAAAAAAATGTTTTTTTTTTAACTGCACACTTTGTCATTGTACAAAAGATACGTATTTACACATAATTTAGAGTTTCATTGCACAGCTATAGTTTACTTACAACCCGTTGTAACATTTTAATAATATTAAAACCCCTTAATGCATCAATATTCTTAAACTTAAACATTACATAAAGACTTAACATTATATTTCATTATATCAATACAGTAAGTAATATTTTTTAGATGTAACTTTTTGATGAAATTTTTAAGCTTGTATCACCAGCAAAAAGTAAAAGTTTTTCTAAACAATTCTGCAATCATAACCATATAAAACTACTCACATTATCGCCAAAGCAGCGATATTTCACAATCACGGCACCCCTACATCCTACAATAGTGAAAATATGGACCCTCCTATATTTTATATGAGAATGAATGGTCTCTTTCCATGTTAAATCATGCGTACCTCTGGGTCCACTTTCATGGAGATCAGGCCAAATTGCCGTGGAAGATAAAAAATGTGTTTAAGTGTGGTAAATTATAGGCTATGTGTGGGGTTTATAGTTTGTTTGTAGGGGGGAGTTATATATTTTAGGACTAGATATTGGATGTTCTAGATTTAAATACCGGATATTGTGTGTTAACATTAGGTACGCTTGCTGAGAGGAAAGCTTAGTTGAAGATTTGGGAATAATTGTGTGTTGTCTTTCCTAATCATGCAGAGACTTCTGCTGTTAAATTTTTGTTGTTGCACATTGATTACATATTTTTTAAAAAATAGCAATTTTATGTCATATGGGAATTACAAATGGAAATAGTACCGCAGTTTGTCCCAGTATGGTTATTTCGCTTAAACTCTAAAAGCTAAAATTTGTTCTCTAAATGACAAAAAGATTTAAAATTTTTAATTAATTTATAAAATAAAATTCTTTAGTTATTTTAGTTATGATTAGGTTGTTTTAAATGTAAGATATCCTATATATTTCGAACTGATACACTCAAAATAGTATATTTTATTATTGATTTCGTTCCCCACTCCAGGCGCCATCTTTTGGACTTCCCTTTTATAAACTCTCCTGGCAGGAAAAGCAACATTGTAGGCTTAGTGGGTAAAAAACATTAATGGGCTGTTTTCATTTTTTTTTTAATTATTACATTGCTGAATACGTCAATAACTGCAATGACCAGTTACTGAACTTACAATTATGGAGATATACCTAAATGTAACGAAAATAAGAAGTACAATTTATTTCTTGGTGAAGATTTAACGAATTTTAGCTCTACGAATGTGAATAAGGTTAGGTGAAGTTAATTTATGACACTTTAATATGCAATACATTACAAAACCACTACTAATGATCTTTTAACACTTAACATTCACATTAAGTTCCTCATTTTTTAAAGGTTTCAATAAGTAATTTTTGCATAACTTTTTATTTTAACGATTAAAGGAAATTGCGCTTAAAAGTATAAAATTTGCGTGTGACCGAACTGTAATCCGAACTATTACTTGCCTTCACAAACAGCTACTTTGTATCTGTTTTGCAAAGTTAAGTTTTCAAAAACTCCAAGACCAAAAACAAGTTGACCTAAAAATCACCAAACCATTTTACGAAAAAACCTCAAAAACCCGAAACACGCCTCGAAACAAGAGACGCAAAAAAAAATACTACAACACAAATCAAAACTAGAAAAAAAATCCAACATAAAACACTTATACAAATTTAAAGCAGAAATCTCCCGTTAATGACTTATACATCACTTGTCTGGTCTAAATCCTAATTAAAACAAAAGACTAAGAAACTAACACGACCGAAATAGAAAAAAAAAAATAACTCTCCGAGTAATTAATTGCAGAAAGCTGTAAAAAGATTTCTAGGCAAACAAAAGGAAAACGGGAAGTGACTAAATAGAATAAAAATAAATTTAACACAACGTCTTTTTAGGGATTTTTTTTTAACTCTCTCCTTAGCACCCCTATTGCGGTTTGGTTAAAAATAAATCCTACTATGTTTTAATTTTGGATAGTATCAAAAATTGTAAATATGTTTGTTTGATCACATATAACGGAGTGAAAATATACGTGAATTTGCTAAATGTTGTATAGTATGGCTATAAAACTATAAAGTACTGTAAGGTATATAGAAAAATACATTTACATGAATAATATATGCTATCATATACAACGGATTGAAATAACACGTGAATTTGCGAAATTTTGTATAGTGTGGCCATCAAATTATAAAGTACTGTAAGGTTTATAGAAAATTTGTTTACATAAAAAATATATAAGTCGGAATTTTCCAGAAGTCAAGAGGTTTAGGAATTTAAATAATAAGTGTAAGAATCATAGAAAAATATATTTATATAAATAATGTATGTGTGAGAACTATTTTAATAATGTAAGATTTGGAGAGGCTTTTTTAGACTTTTCTAAGTTTAAAATAAGATAAAAGTTATAAGGATATATACGTATTATTTTTTATTTTTTTGAAAAAAAGGAATTTGGTCACATACATTTAAATTATTAAATTCCACGAAGATAGCCCAAAGAACATTAATTTTAATTTAATACACAAAGTAGTAAATTAAAAAAAATCAAAGTAATCATATTTAACATCAAAATAGTTAACATAAATTGTTGTATCTCAAAAGATTTATAAAGAAATTAGTTAAGAATTTCAAAATTCTCTGTGGAAGTGACTATGTTGTAAGCCCACTTTGGGGGGGGGGGGGGGGAGTTACGTGTAGTCCCCTGGCTCTAAGTTTAGACTACAACGAAAGCAAACAAAAGAACCTAATTTTTTTCCCCTGATAGAAAGGATGCTACATTACTACTAAAAATAAAGGCAGAGTCAATTCTTTATGTAGATTCAAATCTAACACTAGTATTATCTATCAACAATGTTTTGCTATAAAATTCAAAACATTGTAGAATAAATAACCTTTTACTGCAGAATTTACATAATTCTCAAACACATTTTAAAACAGCATTTACAAGTTTTATAAACAGTACACAATTACTTAAATTTTTATATCATTACCAATAATATTTCGACGACATTTACATTATTAACAACAATATGTTTTGACTACAATTACATTATTATCAACATGTATTATCACAAATACTTTTTGACAACAATTACATTATTATCAACAATACTTTTTGACAACAATTACATTATTATCAACCTGTATTATCAACACAATACTGTTTGACAATAACTACATTATTATCAACAATACGTTTTGACAACAATTATATTATTATCAATATCTATTACCAACACTACTTTTGACAACAATTACATTCTTATCAACATGTATTATCAACAGAAATTTTTGACAACAATTACATTATTATCATTATGTATTATCAACAATACTTTTTGACAACAATTACATTATAATCAACATGTTTGCAAAAATTAACCTTTATCAGCATTTTACTAAAATTTATATCATTATATGAACAATATTTTTAACAACATTTACATCATTATCAACATGTTTACAACAAATAACTTACATCATTATAAACAACATTTGTAACAAAAATTACATATTTTGCTGTATATTTAAAAGTATAGTGGAATCATCATTTAGTTATAAGTTTATTTTACTTGGCTGTTCAAAAGAAGGAAGTTAAAAATGTTCTAAATGAGAGCTTATCTCTCATTAACACCAATTGTGAAAATAAGGTTTTTTTTTCACTTAGTTATCGTGGTCTTGGCTGCAATTAAAATAACGGCGAGGTTTTATGCTGCTGGTTCTTTTGTGAAAATAGCGAGAAATGCGCAAAGAGAAGGAAAAAACGTTTTAACAAGCAAAGGGTGAGTTGGTCCTTTCACAGAAAGACAAAGGAGCGAATTTATATTTCACAGCAAAGAAATTTGTGGTGTTTAGGGGATGTGTAAAAATTTGAAATAAACTTTGTGAAATATCGCTAAGTGTTTTTATAGAAAGTGATCTTATTAGTTAATATAGTATCAGAATAATTACGTAATATTATTTTCAGGGATTGGAAAACTATTTTCAAAAAGTAACTTTGTTACAGTTACTTGGTCAAAAATTTAACTCTGTTACTGTTAGAGTACTTTGATCAAAAAAGTAACTCTGTTACTGTTTTAGTACCTTGATCAAAAAAGTAACTCTGTTTTTGTCACAGCACCTTCATCAAAAAAGTAACTCTGTTATTGTCACAGTACCTTCATCAAAAAGTAAATATGTTACTTTTACACTTGTTTAATGTGAAAAAAACTTTGTTACTGTTACTTAATATAAAAACTAACTAGTTACAGTTACTTAATGCGAAAAGTAACTAATCACAGTTGCTGTTAGAAATTTCAAGCATTAAGAAAAATGGAAATTTATCCATTCTAAACGGTTTTTTTTTTCTTTTTTTAACAGAACCAAGTCAAAAGAAATAAAGAAATCGGAAAAAATTAAGAACGCAAGTTCAAGTTTGGTAAAAGTTAAATTTTAAATAATTGTATTTAAACTGAACTGTGCCAAAAATATCCGCGAAGAGTGGCGTGAGAAGTAACAAAAAGTATGGAATTTTTTCATTGTTTAATTACTGCTAAAAGAAACTTAAGTTACAGTTTCGGTTACTTTCTAAAAATCTAACAGCGTTACTCGGCGTTACCCATAAAAACATAGCTGTTACAAGTAAAGCGTTACTGACATCCCTAATTTTTTTAGAAAGAAGCACAACAAAATAAATGAGCAAAATATGGAATTTAAAAAAGCTGTTGTCAAAAAATGGAACAATTTGACATAACCACGAAAAGGTGTCAAGCATCATACAAACTTTGAAGTAAAATATAATTTTTCAAATCATCGATTATTCGCAATTAAAAAAATGTAATGTAAGATTGCAACTGAATCTTTGAACTTTTTTGCTGCCACCGCTATTTGGAGCGTTGATTTACCACTTTTGAAGTGTATCAAGGTTAAAATTTTAAAACAAAATTGGTAAATCCAAGCAAAAAATAGTGGTGACAGCTGAAAAGTTCCATGATTCTGTCACAATCTTCCACCAAACTTGTTTACAGTTCTTTTTAGTCTAATTTTTTGTATGCTAAAACTTCTTATTTTTATTTTATCTCTGTCGAAAATAATTTTTTTCTTTTTGAACTATCATATGCCACCAGAAAATTTACACAAATGTTTTTCACGATATTAATTGTAAACAAATATGATTTTTGATCGATAAAAGGTAAGTAATTCGACCTTAAACAATATTCCATTTTAAACTTATCAAATTTATCGTAAGTACATTTTACTTTGACTGAAAAAATACCTAATATCGCTTGTGTTCAAAATGTTAAGTTCTAATTAGTCATATTAAAAGTAGGCTTAAATTTAACTTTTGTGTTTAAAGTACCACCCCTTGACACTCACAAAAGTTAATAACTCCAACAAAACTGCTCCATCTAACTTATTTTTTCCCTCCTTAACTTAATTCTTGTGTTTTAAACTTTCCATCAAAGAAATAAAAACTTATAAAAATGTCGTGCAAGAAGCTTATAAGATCTGTTCAGCTTCTTAGTCTTACAAAGGAATTAAGAGACAGAAAAAAGTTAACTTTCTGCTGGTTCTTTTTTTTTTCTTTGACCTTACAAGTAAAAGGATTGCATAACGATAGAAACAAAAATAATTTATTATATTGTTCTGTACGCTAATCAGAAAGCCAAAGTTTCTGAAAAAAAGTTTTTTCCAAAGTATTAGTTATACTTTTTAGTGGGACTTTTTAAGAACCATAAATTTTTGCCTTTAATACTCTTGGAAAAAAAAAGAATTAAATAATGAGTTAGATTATTCACATTTGCACAGAAATAACTACCATTTTTTTTTATCTTTCCTAACTTTTGGATTCTTTTTTTTTTGTTCTAACTTTTGGATGATATTCAAATTGAATTTTTTAAAATATAGTTGATTGCTTAGAACTAGTAATCAATTTAAACTATAAAATCAAAAACATGTTTTTACTTTAGCCCACTTACAACAAAAGAATTAGATGAAACTAATACATTAAAATTTTGAAATTTGAAGTAAATTTTAATTTGATTTACATTAATGTACAAATGCATTTGAAATTGATATTTAATTTACATATTAGTTGTGTTTTAAACAGCATAATTCTTTCATACTGAATCTGTATCAACGTATATAAAAAATTACTTTATTTCATTAAATTTAATTTTTCACTTAATAAATGCATCAATTTTAAATATTAACAACTGTCTTCTCAATAACAAATATCTAATCACTTAAAATATTTCCAAAACCGAATTAACTTCATCCTCAAACATTTTGTCAAATTTAAAATACGAGCAAATCTAAAAATACAACTGAGTGTGATCAGTGAAGTGTTCTTAATGTTGGAATAACGTGTGACTAAATCCACGTGTGAAATTTTGGCCACATTAAATTTGGCGTGAAATCATTGTGTGGCTTGATAGTATCAAAGACTTCTTGATATATTAAAAATGCATTGGTAGCCTGAATTTAGCCAAACATGATTTCAGCTAAATTGGCCTAGTCACGTGTGCTTGTCGCACTGATTTGGCGCATTTTTCGAGAAGGCACTGCCTAATTATTAGATTCTGGATAGTGTCGAAAAATTATTCATATTTTTAAAACTAGTATTTTAGTATTAAAAAGGTTTAAGCACATTATCATTAACAGCAATTTCGAAATAATTTCATATTTTTTGGGTGAGCTTAATGACTAGGATTTATTATCCTCAATTGGCTAGATTACTTGGAAAACTTGGTACTTACTAGACTGCCACTACATTAAAAAATTTCATAAATACTTCGCCACCCGAATCACAAATTTATTTGAAAAGTATTGAACTAAAAATGATCAATAAAAAGTAGTTGTAGCTCAAAAAGTAAATGGCTTCAAATATGAAACTTAGCGGAGTAAAGGGTAAATATAAAGAGCTTTCGCTTACACTCTAAAAAAATTAATGCTCAAAAGCGACGAAATTTTCCTTAATTTTGACGATTCCGTTACTGGCAAATGCTCCGAGTTTTTTTTTCCTCAAAGTGAGGAAATTTTAATCGTCATTTTTATGAGGATTTGAATTTCGTCTAATCTAAAGAAATATTTCGTCATTTTTGAACATGTGAGTACAACAATGAGATTCAGTGTCCTCAAAATCAAGATATAGAATCGTCAAATCACGATCGTATAAAAGTGAGGATTCGCGTTTACTCAAAAGTCACGTGATAGTTTGACGAAACAATCCTCAAAATTAACGAAATGAGGCTTGATGATTCATGAATCGTCAAAAATGAAAGTGTTATTTCTGAGAGTGTATATTACGATACGATTATATAGGGTGCGCAGACTTTTATTGGAGATTTTTGATAATGGTAAACGATGGCCGTTGTATCCATTAAAAGAGCCAAACCCTATATATTAGTTATGCTTTTAAGAATGTGAGTTTTCTCTTTTACACCCTTTAAATATTACATTTTAGTTTAGTTTACTTTAAGAAGTCTTCACGTTTGTTGGGCGCAATTCTAAAGGCATGTTTTTCAGATCGGAAAAAAAATCCGATTGTTAATAAATGCTTTCAATAATTTAAGTATATAAAAAATAGTCGCAAATGTTTTTTAATTGCCAACGATAACGAAATTGTTTTGCAAAACAATCAAGAAATAGTTTTACAAAATAATCACAAAAATGTTTTTTAAAACAACACGAAATTGTCTTATAAGCAATAAAAATAACTTTATAAAAAAAATTCTGAGTTATAATGTCTTACACGCTAATCACGAAATAGTATTACAAAACAGTTTATTCATCTAACTAGAACTTAGAAAAAAATAACACATATCACATTTTTTTTTCCAAATAAAAATTGTTTTTAAGTTACCGGTAGTAAAAACTCGCCAAAAGTGGCGACCTTTCTTTTGCAATACAACCACTCTTCAATGGTCCTCAATCCAACCGGACAATTTCATTTTTAGCAGTCAATCTCCTTTATTGAGGTCGATGTAAAAATTCAAACAAAGGACCTCATTGGCGACGTGATCGTCATACTGCCTGGCATTTACATGGGCTTTTCGAGTTAGAGATAATCATTTACGCCACCTTCTAGTGCGAAAAGAGTTCGAGATAAAGATCGAGATAGTCACTTTGGATATTTTTTTTATTGAGGAGTTTAAAAAAAAAACACAATAGGATTTCACGGTAGAAGAATTCACCGATAACTGGTTATTATGACACCGCTTTTGATGGGACGATTTGGGAGCGGCATTTGATATTTCGGTGATATCGGTGTCACTAAATATTGGGTGTATTTTGTGTAAAAAAATATTTTTTCACAAAATTTTCACACATTTTTCTTTAAACATCGTTGAAGTATTTTTATTGAAATTTAGAGCAATGAGCCCCGAATCTTTTTTTGTGGTGTATATTTGTGAGTATAAAAGAAATGGTTAAATAAAGTATCACGGCTATGTTGGCATTCTTTTTTGCGAATGAAAAAATATCAACACGTATCTTTATTTAAGTTGTGGAGAAAAAGTTTTTTTCCAAATACCCTTAAATAAATGTCTTAGCTTTTGTTCATAAAACAATTTTCCAGGCAGTAAACTATCCACCCGTTATAATACTACACTGTAAAAGAATTTGTTTTAACAATTATAAAATGTATACTTTGACGCTAGTTAATAATTGCTTTATTACAGTTTAAAACTGTAATTTCTAACAGGAAAACTGTAATTTCAACAGGGAAAAACTGTTATTTTAGCAGGAATTTTTTTTAATTCAATAGTTTTCCATCGCTAATTTAACTGTTTCTCCCTGTTGAAATAAAATACACTTTACTACCCCTCGCCCCTTTTTTCGGAATTTTTTTAACACAGTTAGACATATTTTTAATACTTTTATAAATAATAATTTTTAAAAACTTCATGTATAGTAAACTATTTCGAAAATAATCCAAATATTTAGTTGTAAAAAAATAAACTTAAACAACTATTATATATATTTTTATATATGATATTAATATTTCACAGCATATAATTAATATTTCAATACATAATCAAATATTTTAGTCCAAATAAGTTGCATAAAATACAAAATAAAACCTCTTTGAATTTTTGCCACACAATACATTGCCGTAGGCGATCAGATTTTTAATCACTAGATGGCGCCATGAGATTGTGTTTTAGAAGAAATTGTGCAAAATGCACAGGATTTTAGATTTTCAACAATAGCTTTAAAAAAGTTCAGAAATATGCATGTTTTTGCGAAGTAAATACAATAATTCCTTTTAGTCATAAAACTTGTTTCACTAATTTTTTAAGAGTATCTAAATCGAAGAGATCGAAAATTCCCAAGTTTCTGGAAATTCTTAAAATTTTTCTTATTTATAAATTGATTAAGATTATGGACTTATTATATTAATTTTGAAAACAATAATTTAAAAAAATAGTACATAAGGAAGTTAATATAATTCTTGTCAAAAAGGGGATGTAATGTAAATTGTTTTTCTTTTTTTTTATTATGACTGATGTCGCATTTAAAAATATAAATATTTCCTCGAAATACATTTCAAACATTTATGCGGCGATTAAAATCAATCATTCGTCATTCACGGATTTGTCAGTCAGTACAATTCAGTTATTTTCATTCCAAATCACGCTATGTCCAAATCACGCTATGTCATTCTGATGGCCATTCCATCCCACTTTTCTTCATCAAGTGTCAAGTGGCCAAAAAACACTTATGAAAAACACTAAACCATTCAAGTTCGTCTTCCAAGAAAGCGGATGCAGCCGGGGATTCCATCCATCAAATCACGGCCTTCCCCCGGTTTGCCTCTGCCCTCCCCGAAAAAGTAGAGATATCAACAATGCGTTATTTCATTAAAGTAGTTGTTGCTTCATGTGTCTACTATTTTGAAAAGAAATCTTCAAGGTTGTGTTAAACCCTATTATCAAACTTCGGGTGAAAATTAAATAGATGAAAGAAGAAGAATTGATGAAAGAATTTATTCGTTTGAAAAGAAGAAGGAATTGATTCGTTTTGAATTATTATCTCAAATTCAGGTTCGGAAATACTTTGAATTTCCTTGAATTTCAAAATCGCGGAAATCATTTATGGAATAAAAAAACATTCATGGAATAAAAAAAGGCTTAACTTATCAACTCTAAGATGCGTATTTCAAGTAGTAAAATATATCTTGTTCGGTTCTCAAAATAATAAAGGATAGACAGACAGACATTCGATATTTTGTGCAATGAGAGATGGTTTAATTATTATTGCTTAAAGTTGCTGATTTTAAGATTGACAGTCGACAGAACCTGTTTTATGTCAAAGAAGGGATTACCCAGTTGCTTTGAGAACATTTGCCTTTTTAGGATGCTGATGGGAAATCATTGAGAAGGGATTATTTGAGAAATATTTACAAGCTGCTTCTGTATGAAGAGAAGCGATTAAAGAAATAAAATGTTCACTTTGAATCACACTGTAAAACTTTGATACCATAAACATATTATTCTTTACTGACTGACGCCACGCCGGCTGACTGGAGGGCCGGGGCGGATGAATGCTCAAGGAGCTGACTTTCAAGTGTTCGAATATACCAGCCTGTTGTTGGCACGATTTAATCATCCAGCAATATTTGAGATTAATTAGACGAATATCACACTCTGAGTTTGGAGGGTCACAGCAATGTCAAATTCTTGGCTCAGGTGCTCAATTTTGGTTCAGGTGTTCAAAATCTTGGATGTAATAACTCTGAGATTGTGACACTATTTTTACAATGGATCTTTGTGCGACTTGACGCTAATATTCAGTCATGCACGGTTGAATTTAATTTCTTGTGGGGACCAATTCCCCCTACATCTTGATTGTAATTAGTGAAATCACAAAGCTATGTACTATCAACTATTAAATTATTTCAATATTTTATTCTTTGTCTTTACTCCAACTAAATATAATAAGCCAGTCCAACACTATGGTCATTAGTCATAGCTATTTCTTTTGTCTGTGCTTTGTGTTCAAGTACACTGCAACATACTTGCTTTTTTAACCTGCAGAGTAGAAACTCCCAAACAAGCGCACGATGGCACTGGTTTCCGCTCATGTGTCATCCACTTCACTTGATCAAGGTTCTAAACTTGTCATCATTAGATGAAATCAAGCTTTTCATGGATGCACTCTCAAAAATGAATGCTCAAAAACGACGACATTTTCCTTAATTTTGACGATTCGTTTACTGGCAAATGCTCCGAGTTTTCGTTTCCTCAAAGTGAGGAAATTTGAATCGTCATTTTTATGACGATTTGAATGTCGTCTAATCGAAAGAAATATTTCGTCATTTTTGAGCATGTGAATACAACAATGAGACTCAGTTTCCTCAAAATCAAGATACCGAATCGTCAAATCACGATCGAAAAAGTGAGGATTCGCGTTTACTCAAAAGTTACGTGATAGTTTGACGAAACAATCGTCAAAATTAACGAAATGAGGCTTGAGGATTCATGAATCGTCAAAAATGAAAGTGTTATTTCTGAGAGTGTGCTAAAAAATTGCACATCCGAAGCTTACTACCTACTGACTGCACCATTCCACGTTGAACAAGTAAAAACAACCCATATATTTTCTTGACCATCGTGTCCCCCACCAGAATCTCGGGTACCCTACCCTTCAAGGCCGGCTCCATGCAGACTGGCCAGGTCAACAAACCATTCCTTCAACCTCAAGGAAAGAGGCGGGCCTTCGCTTGAAACTGGGCACGCCTATTTTCAACGTGTGGTGTCCCAAGTGTTGGGTGTGTGGTTGGCCAAGGTGCTTTTGGGGACGCACCTGTACTATACATGTTGAAGAATGTATGCAGGAGGACCTAAGGGTTTAAATTTAAAGGTAAAGATTTGGTGTAATGTAGGCAAACAGAAAAACATTGGTTTTAAAAAAAAGTAGGATATTCATTTTTTTTATATGGACTTCAATAAAGAGTAACTAAAGTATAATATACATTATTTTGTGTGTCAACATAAAACCAGTCGACAAACTACCTTCAAGTTCAAGTCTCTCAAACAAAAAATTTTACAACTCATTACAGATTACGGGTTACAAACTAAACTTAGTTTTAAATTTATCAATGATGATGACGTGCCTATGGATTGTAAAAAGTTGTAGATATGTTCAAAGTTCCGAATGACAGCAGCCGCCTGCTTCGGTGAATCAGGACTGAAATTTATCAATGCAGCATAGAATTGATTCGTTTTGAATTGTATTATCTCAAATTCAGAGTCGGAAATACTTTGAATTTTATTGAATTTCAAAATCGTTAACAAATAGACAAACATAAATAGTACATTGGTTGATAGAAAAACTTGAAAAGTATGACATTCAAATTATATTTATTTAAAATACACACAACACACAGAAACAACTAAATTCAAATGTAGCACATATAATTTTTTCATACTTTAATAAGGAGTCCCTAATGTTTTCTTTCTTTGGCAAAATCAATCGATATTCTCTGTAATTTTCTAAATTTATTTGAAATTCGAAGAATAATTATATAAATTTGATGACCTATAAAGAAAAACAAAACTAGGAGAGCTAGGAAAAGGAAGACTAGGCTACCTTTCGTATGGGAAGGAAGCCCTAAAATAGGATATCATGTAAAGTAGAAAAAAAATTATGTTACTTGACTGTCTTTTTAAAATTTATCTCCTTTGTAAATTTTTTAAATTGATGGCCGAATGTTATATAACTGTAATAACTGTCTAGTGCACGGTTAAAATTGTTATAGATCGTTGACAAAACATGCAAATAATCTTTCAAATATTCTCTCAACAGTGAATTTCAAATGCTCTCATAAAAACAAAGACCACGAAACAAACTCTCATAGTGATTTTTTTTAGAGCTTATAAAATTATGCATCAATGAATGAAGAGATGCAAATTGAAATTCACCAGCTGTTTTTGTAAAAAAGAAGCTTTCTTAGTAAAAATTAAATGAACAATCATGGTATCACATACATAATTTATTCTAAAAGCAGTTTTGGCTCACTTATTACAGCAACACTCTACAAAAACCTACTTATTTATTTATTTTTATTGGTTTTTAATAAAGTGTCCACGTAATCCAATTGTTCAAAGTATACTTGAACAATTGGATTACGTAAAATAAACGCAAAGATAAACGTACAAATGCAAAGAAATAATATGTTATCTAATGTGCCGCAAATGATTTCATTCCAAATTAATTGTTGGGACTAAAACATTTTTTTTAATAATTGTTTTCATGCAAAGTTTTTCATGCAATGTCGATCATACAATAGTGAATTAAAAGAATCGCAAGAAGTTTTAAAGGAATTAAAATTGCATACTTTCCCGTTTCTTAAATATTCACTGATATTCCTATCGAAAAACATGTATAACAATCATCTAGAATTGCTTCTACACAAGATTTATACTTTTGAGAAAAAAATCACTTATATCACAGCATTACTTCTTAGAGCCAAAATTGACTATTTTTACTGTCGTTTGCAAATTGAATTGATATTCTTTATCATTTGCTAAATTAATTTGACGTTTAAAGAATTTTTTTTAATTTGCTTGGGCCAAATCATTACCTTTCTTTCAAGCAACATTTGGCGAGATGGGAAAGATCGTCAAAGTGTTAAATGGCGCGAGTTTTTTATTATATTGAAATAATTTTCTACTTTACAATTCGTAAAATATTAATATTTTCGAAATATTTAGTAATAACAAAACATGAAAAGGCTATTTGTGTTTCAGTAGATGAAGAAATGTAAAGTAAATCTAACCAGCTTTCATATGCTATATATAAAATAAACAAGTTGTCACTTAGTAAAGAAATAAGAAACAATCAAAGTTCTTTGATTGTTCCTCACGCAGTGCTACGTTTTATCATTCCAAACTTATTTATAAGACAAATATAAATTTTCCTTGAATATTAATTCGACATAAATTGTTACTCATCAATTTAAATGACTAAAAGTTAAAGGCCCTCGCCAGATAAGACGGTGAAAAATGCCCCCATTCCAATCGGGCTAATTTTTTTTCTGAAAATACCTCATAGTATGGACAACTTCTCAGCCAAGTTTCAGCTAAAAAATTATGACGCATTTTTGAGCAAAAAATTAAAGTTTTTTTCTTTTTAAATTGATTATTCCCTGAATATATTTGATAAATCCAAAAAAACTGCTCATGAGTTTTTAGATATCATTGAGTAGTATTCTCAGAAAAATCCGCTCATAAATCTGATCGAGCGATCATTCTTAAAAATGCATTTTTATTTTTCAAAAAAAAATTTCATGCCAAAATCGTTTGGTCACAACTTAGGATTTTGTCTCTACATATTCCTCTATTATCAATCTATAATATATTTTTTTTTCAGATTTTTAAAATTATTGGACGATAGTATAAAAAAATAATTCTTAAAGCCTGATTTTTTTGCTCTAAAATCCATAGATTTAGAAATAGCATGCCCACCGATTGCGCAATCCCGTACAACGCAATGATGCGTGATGAATCCACATTTCGTCGTTTTCGCAATGCATCACGGGATACTGATTCACAAAAAGGGTTTTTATGAAGAGTTACATACAATAAAAACTGCATTTTTAACTTGCTTCTTTTGTGAATATATACCTCATGCCTTACAGAAATTATCAATACGCATGCAGCTATAAAATTATGCTAGCGAAACTTGTAAAAAGTTTTAATTAGTTAATATTGAATATATATCTTTTATTTGTCGAATTATCTCATGGTGCCATCTGGTGGAGTATGGCATGCCATGTGCAAGAGCTTGCGAACTGCCTTATGGGATAATGGTTAACAAACGGCTTCACCTTTCCCCCTAGAGGCAGATCTGCTACTTTCTAAATCTATGCTAAATTCTTTAGTCCGAAAGAAATTCTCCCAGATTGAATTTCCCAGCCTTTGTTAGGAGTGCCATCTGCCGAGTAAGTAGTGCGAAAAGTCAGGTTTTAAGAATATTTTATTTTTTTTAAACTATCGTCCAATAATTTTAAAAATCTGAAAAAAATATATGTTATAGATTGATAATAGAGGAATATGTAGAGACAAAATCCTAAGTTGTGACCAAACGATTTTGGAATGAAATTTTTTTTTGAAAAATAAAAATGCATTTTTAAGAATGATCGCTCGATCAGATTTATGAGCGGATTTTTCTGAGAATACTACTCAATGATATCTAAAAACTCATGAGTAGTTTTTTGGATTTATCAAATATATTCAGGGAATAATCAATTTAAAAAGAAAAAAAAACTTTAATTTTTTACTCAAAAATGCGTCATATTTTTTAGCTGAAACTTGGCTGAGAAGTTGTCCATACTATGAGGTACTTTCAGAAAAAAAATTAGCCCGATTGGAATGGGGGCATTTTTCACCGTCTTATCTGGCGAGGGCCTTTCAATGCTAATTAAATGGCGGTCGATAGACAGACAGGTAGAGGGGTACCTGGACGTACAGACACACGGACAAAGAGTATATAGGATATTTTATGTTATCTTTGCAACAACAAAAAATGGGGTCCAACGGATAAAACCGAATTTGGAAAGGCAGCCCGGCGACATTTTCGGCCCGTCTTTAACTACTTGTCTATTTTTTTAATTTATTAAAATTAAAGGAAAGGGAGAGCAGGCAAAAAATTGAATTTCAATGTTATTCAAATGGGTAGATCGTCAACAGCCAGGTAGATATATCTTCGACTGGAAAAACCGACAACTTATTTGACCACAAAAAGATGGACAACAAATATAATGGTGCTCTGATCTCATACTCTGTTAACAAAACAAAAATTAAGATTTGAAAGATCGAACTGAATTAGGAAGATAGAAACTGACGGACTTTTAAACCACCTACTTTTCATTTTTTTTTTGTTTCAATTCTTACTAATTTAAAATAAAAAATAAAATTATGTTTAAAAAAAATAAATACGCAGTATGTTCTTGGAATATTGAACTGATATAAGCATAATATTCTTTTTAAAATAATATGATTTTTTTCTGTACCGCCATATGAAAACACAGACTAGGCACAACAGATTTCGATTCAGATTCGCTCTTTACAAAAATATTTGTGTATTTGCTTTAATTATAGTTCAAGTTGGCTGATGAGTGGAAAGTTTTTTATCATCTTCCTTATTACATTGATCAGACCAATCGTGTTCAGTCCTTATCTAAGTCAAGCTAAAATGAAATAAAGAATAAAAAATGTATAAACTTTTGTAGAATTGTTAGCATTAAAAAAAGTGAAATAAAAGGGCCCCTAAAACTTGGATTCCTAGGCCAGGGCCTAACGGGGCGTATGGAAGAGTAGGCAATGTCTTACGTCAGTATTAACTAGAACGGATTTCAGAACTTAACTTTTCAACTTTGAAATCAACTTCATATTTCCATCAATCAAAATTTATTTAAGTTGTTTTTGTTTGAAAGAGCTATACAAAAAATTAAATGGAGACTGTTTGCACAATTTTTATAGGTAGATTGTTAAATAGGAAAGTATGTATACTAGTTAGTTAAATAACAAAGAAAATGATACTGCGAAATGCAGTTCCATTTGAAGAGCTTATAGTGGAAGAATGTGCTAAGTGATCAAACAGTGAAACTGAGAAAATTAGCCTTAAAGTTTTTCATTCGCCTTAGATTCATTAAAAATGGTACTTGCAGAAGGAAAAAAGTGTGCTTATATTAAAAATTTATGAAAAGTGATGTAGCAATCTGTTTATTAACATGAAAATCTCATTTTTTCCAAAAATGTCACTTAGCAGTTTCTTCCACCAAGTTCTTCATTTGTTATTCCATAATTTACCTATAAAAATCGTACTACGAAATGAATATCTGAATTAATCTGACGGCTTTGCCCTAGCTAGTTTGGCTTAAATTGTGAATGGAATCTTTTGTGATTTCGTTTATATGGATGCGTAATAGATGAGGGTAATATAGATGTAACGGATTTCGCCATATCTTACTTCTTGATAAATGATGTTAAATATATGTCCTAAAAATACATCCAAGAACTTTACGAAAATGTCTCAACACAAAAGGCGAACCACATTTTGCGACTTCTAAAGACCGATTCCTAGATTCGTAACGTAATGAAAAGATAGGATAGTATTTGTTGTTTACAGCATTGGTCACTACTTGGATGAAGCTGAGCAAAATACTGCGAAAATGAAAATGAAACTGAAAATTTAAATTCACTATAGATATTCAATTACGATTACTTTATTCTTACAATGGAAAAAAACAGGTTTTATAAAATTATCAATAACTTAAAATTTTGCTTTAAATTTGACTTGGAAATAGAACATAGTTGCATAACTATCTTGACAAAGTTATCAAAGTCTTGGTACACATACTTCCAGTTATTAGCCCAAGTATACTACTCTCCACTTTGGTGAACATTCACAATGGACCCCCTATTACACTGTCGACTCATAAGTCTTGGCATGGAGAAAGTCGCCAGAGTGGCGCCCTTCCCCCCTGCCTGGTTCAAAGGTCGCCAAAATCGCCAGGAGGTCGCCAATTAACATCGTGAGCCCTAATTAGAAAACACTGGGAGGAGAAATAGGCTGTAAATTGTGAATGATATCTATTGTCAGCTCTCTCTCGTGAGTACGCTTCGTATTTTCGAGTTTTATGAATGACGGAACCGGTTCAGGGAGATGAGATTTATAAGTTATATTCAGAGAACGGTTAATGTCAGTTCTTGTTTGTTTTAAAAATGCTTTCTTGTTGCTAAAAACAAGAAATTTCCATTAGGTCCGGGTTAAAGTCTGTGATTTTGCAGTTATCCTACTGTATCTGCCTAAAAATGCTAGAACCACATGCCTGAAATGTTTATTTTGCATCTACTTTCGCCTTGTGATATGTATTACGCCTTATGATGTGCTGTACATTATTCTTATTGTGATTTGTGCATACATCAAACCAATAATTTTCAAACCAATTATATGGACAATTAAATAGTGTTTAAAAGTATAACTTATGATATGTTGAAAATTGTTAATTATATTATGTGCCTCTAAGGTGTGCCTCTAAGGTTGTATTGCCTCTAAGAAAATAATTGTTAGGTAAGGTTGTATGCTTTCTGGTTGTCTATATTTAGCCTCCATGGAGATTCAACACAGCCAAATTAAATGCATTTTTGTTGATAAGAAACGATTTTAGAATAGAAATGAAAAGCAAAGAACACGCCGTTGTTGTCAATTAAAGAAGAACAGTTCATAAATATCAAATTTATACTTCCTTTATATTTTAACTGGTTTTGGGGGGACAAAAACAGGGGGTTGGATCCTTTCATTAATCGTGGGTAGTATGATGCTATGGAATATATTCATTAATAAAATAAGAAATTTTCGTTCAGGGTCTTACTAATGAAAAAAGATTGAGTGTTTGAAATGTTGACGTCTCGCGTTTCGTGGAATCGAGTGGGTTTTTGGAGATCGTAAAATGGATGTAAGGTCAAATTGTGTCTTAAATTTGGCCTTTTTTGTGAGTATGTGTGTGTTTTTAGCTCGTAAATTGTGATCATGTGTATTTTTATGATGCAGTGTTGTGTGTTTTATGGCACTTTTTAGTGGTACTGTGATCGAATACTTTTAAATTGCATGAAATTAGTTTTTGTTTTGTTGATCTCAATTGATAGCTGGAAAACATTACGTTCATTTTGGGGGCGTCTATAAATTATGTTATTTTTTATTTTTATTTTTTTACCTTAGGTTTGGTAAGCGCAAGATTCGATAAGTGTTCTTGTGTCTTAGTGTTTTCACTTGAAACTCACTACATTTTCTTGAAATTGTACACTGTATTTTAAGGGGGAAAATTAAGAGAAAATTTATGAGAACTCCTCTCTCCCCCAAAGTGAAAATGAGATTCACCTCTTAAGAGTTCTAATTCTTATAAAATGAAAAGTTAATCCTCACTTTGTGGGAATAGACCATTAGCCTTCAAATTAAAAAAAAAACTGTTTTAAACATAAAATCAATCATGAATAAATTTTAATAATATTAACATTAATTTTTTTCATTGTACTTATCGCAAATCATGTGTTAAAGTAAAATTTAAGTCTTGAGAGTAACTACTTTTTTTAATCAGAGTACTTTTATGTTTTCATTTAAAACTCCTAGATGGCAGCACTACTCTATTGAATAGCAAATTATTTTGCGTCTTTTACCTTTCGTATCGAAGTAATCTTATATTTAGCCTCTAATATTATTTATAAAATATGTAAAGAATACTTAAAGTAAAACCTCACTTTTCTTCAAAAATTTTAAGATAATTTGTTGTGAGAGTTAAAAAAAAACTGTTCGAATCGTTACTGCTTCGAAAACAATTGCCAGTGAAAAAATAGGGTAAATGATAACATTGTGTATTATATGTGATACCATTTAGCTTTTAATGTTTTTTTTGCATATATAGTATTCCATTTTACTCTAGCCACTGTATACTCTCACAACCCTAAAATTCTCATATTTCCTCTTTGATTCCATATTTCCAAAATACACAGTTCTGTATGATTCCATATTTTTCCCACAAAAGCTTACGCAGTAGCCACCTCATCCCGAATTCGCCCATTTCCTTTACACATCCAACAGGAAAGAAGCAGGAAACTTCAATATCCCATCCATTCAACATGAATGTTCCAATAGCATTAGTTCATGTACCAATTGCATTAGCTACCAGTGTGGTCTAACTACTTATACAATTTCATGATTTCCTCTGCATAAAGTTCAATATGATTTAATATATCTCTCCCACAAAAACTATCTTTCTGCACAGTAGCCATCATCATCTCATTTCGTTTCCGCATCCAACAGGAAAAAGCGGGAAACTTCAATATCTCATTCATTCAACGGGATCTCATGAACTTGGGCGAACTAAAAAGACACCAAAAAGGAAGAAAAAATCACACGCCATGTTGTTATGGAATGCCCATCACAATTCAAAAATCTTCTTGAAAGTGATTATTAAAAATAGAGATGAAGGTTACACTTCAAGTGATTTTCTAAATGACAAGGAACAAATTCTGAACTCAGATTACCAGAAAAATCCTTAAAATATAACTTTATCTGTTTAAAGATCTTGTTGACCAAAGTACTATTAACAATAAATTCTAGTTCTGGCCACCACTTACTCACACAAATCCATCCTATAATTTCCTATATTGTTTCATATTTCCTATACATAAAGTTCTATATGATTCCATATTTCTCTCGCAAACACTGGCCTTCTGCACAGTGGTCACCATTTCCTTAATCGCATCCAATTCCAACAGGAAAAAGCAGGAAATTCCAATATCTCATCCATTCACCGAGAACGATACAATATCTACTTCAAAGTAAGCATTGAAGATAGAGGTTGAACTTCTTGAAGTAAGTGTCAATAAACTTCAAGTTTATTTTAATAGGTATGAATAATGTTCTGAATTCTGATTGCCAGTTAATTTCCTTGCATAGACCACTGTCTGTTTAAAGAGCTTATTGACCAGTAACAAAGTACCATTAAGCATTAGTAGCCAGTTCTGGAAATCACTTACTCTCACAATCCATATTTAATCTATACAATAAAGTTCTATATGATTCCATATTTCTCCCGCAAAAAATGGCTTCCTTCACAGTAGCCATCATTTCCTTCCGGCATCCAACAGGAAAAAGCAGGAAACTCCAATATCTCATCCTTTCAACGGGAGCTCGGCAACTAAAAAAGACACCAAAAGGCAGGAAATCACATGCCACGTTGCCAAGGGCTGCACAAAGGCGCCCCGGACACGGGGCCCCGCACGTGGCTTCACGAGTGGGTGACAGCCCCAACCACGCGTGTATATGCAGGATGATCCATGTCTTCAGGGGACTGAGATGCTGAAATTGGTTGGGTATGGCCTGTTTGGCTGAATGTAATGTATTTTTTTTAATAAACCTTATTTATAATTAAAATTATCAATATTTTAAGTTCAAATTAGGAAGAGCGGCTCAGAGTCTGAGATTCAGTGTTTCGGCTCAGTGTCTGATGATCCATGCCTCCAGAGGGCTGAGAAGCTGGAATTGTTATGCATTGCCTGTTTGGCTGAATGATAATGTATAATTTTTTTTAATAAAATTTAGTATTAATATAGTATTGGTATTTTAAGTTCAAATCAGGAAGAGCGGCTGGGTTACGTGTCCGTATTATAAACCCTAGTTTGCGGGTTCGAGCTTTGGCTGAGTCGACAGATTTTTTTTAATGTGAAAATCTTGGGCATGAATGTCATATGATTATGTGTGCATGTACAAGATCCCTCGATTACCCATTTGGCTTGGGATATCTCGGATAGGATAAATTATATCTCGGCATGCTTTAACATCCACATAGAGTTCAGATTCACTGTAATCTGAACGTTAAAATTGGTATAGTGAGAGCCGCCTAGATGGTTGCCACAGAAAAGTGGCTCTCAGTTCTGGCGGATATGTCGAGTCTGGAAAAGTTCAGCCACTAATAAAGCAGCCCCGTTGAAAAATAAAAAGTTCAAACCCAGGAGTTATTTCCTCCTATAAAAAGCACTTAAAACACTGTACAATTGAAAATTTTGGTGCCCGATTGCATCGGTGTATCCTATTACTTTCTAGCTGCCACCACTATTATGGAGCGTTGATTTATCACTTTTGCTAGATATAAAACTATGGTTGTATCATAAAATTTGTAAATTCTAGCTCCAAATAGTGGTGGCAGCTACAAAGTTCCAAGATTCTTGTGCAATCTTGCACCAAACTTTATAAAAGTGTGTACTGGAATAAAGGATTAGAGGTCAGTAACTTTTTAACTATTCATCAATAAAGAACGGAGCCAGATTACCAATTAAGCAAAGTAGGCAGTCGTCCCCAGGACCCGTCCATTTTAGGGGCCCCGCAGCTTTCAAGTGGCTCCTTCGAATCAATGTAAAAAAAAAGAAACAAAAACTCTTTAACTTTAGTTTGTTTTTTTTTTGGTCCCCAATATTCATAACTAACTTTACTTAGTTTTAAAATTATAATTATTAAGAAAAAAATAATAAGATAGAGGATAATTTTTGACAAAATATTGAAAAGACGTAAGAATATTATGGAGCCCAGCAGTTGAGCACAGCATTCAAAAAATGGGTTTTCGTAAACGATAGGTATACTGTTATTTAGAGCTCCTTCCACTCACTATCCAGTTAAAGAGAAATCTAGATATAGTTAAAATCCAGTATAACGTTCAATATTCGCTGCCTTCAGGCCCTCACATCGTTTAATTCGGCTTTGTTTAAGAATAACTTCGCATTTCATTAAGAAAACTGGTTTCGGATCTCCAATGTTTTCATTACTACAGTTATGCAATTTTACACACTTTAAAAGTTTATTTTATTATTAGGTCCGAATTATTGAACTATTTGCAGTTAAAGAAACAAGAAAAAAAACATAATTGGGACATTTTGTTTAAAAAAGCTATATACTTTTCATAACTTGGCTACCACTTTGGCGTCACTTCAACCTTCCCCCCAAATAGCCCTTGTGGTTGCTGTCGTACACAGAGCTGTGTAATCACCGCGTATTCTTTCTTCATCATATCCATGTCGGGGGAGTTATGGAGAGGGGGGGGGGAATCTAAAGGGGAGAGGGGGTCGTTCACTATAAGTGGCACACTTGGTCGTCTGCTCTTATGTGCCCAATGACGCGTGGGCCTTTTTTGAAAAGACCAATAAAGGCTAGTCGGATTTCTCACGCTTGGTAGGCAGACTTGTATGCGTATGCACCCCCCTTTGATAATTCATAAATGTATGATTGCAGACCTCCTATGGGGAGGTTTGAATATTCTAGAATATTGGGTATATGGTGTATATAAAGATGTTTTGTTTATAAATGGGTTTGGTTTGTTGTAACAGGGTTTTGATGAAGCGCTTGAAAAATGTTTTGTTTATTTAGAAAATGTAAGTTTAAATGTTTAAAGTACACAAAAAATATTTTAAAATTCTGCGTGGTTTCTTCTTGTAATTTTTTGTAATTACTAAGCATTTAAAGTATAAAGTAAATAAGTTTATTTTAAGCCACATACTCGGAAATCAAAAATAGTATATATATATATTTTTTTTTTAGATTTAACAATGTTTTCTTACCAATTAAAGAACTTACCTTTTGGCTCTTTTTAAGTCAATTTGAGCATCATTGGCCCTTTATAAATTTGTGCAATGGTGAATTTGGATAAATAAAATACCATATCATAGTTTATTTATATTTTATAACAAAGAAAACGCCAAAGCTTTAGATTTAAAATTATCTTTACGCGTAAGTCCGAATGACGATTCTGAAATTTTATTCAGAATTAGTTTATAGAATAGATGAGAGAGAGAGAGAGAGCAATACAGTTTGCAGTGTGTTGAATGTATGAATATGTGTGTTTGCAGTGTATGAATTTGCAGTGTGTTAATTTGGCCTAAAAAAAAGAAATTTTTTAGCTAAAAAGTACTCCGTGTTAGAGTACCACGTCGTGAGTCCGAATTATTGATATATATATATATATATATATTATATATATATATATATATATATATATATATATATATATATATATATATATATATATATATATATATATATATATATATATGGGCATATCCACGCGTGACTGACACTACATCAGAACGATTTAACCAATTTCGTTTGCATATTTCATAATTATTTTTTTATTTGTGAAAAAAAATTATTGTATGTCAGTATACCCCTGAGCATATAGTATTTTTAGCAATCATTAAAATTTTTTTAATTTAATATTTAACTAAAAAATAATAAAAATGTCCTGATGTGACTGACACTACACGAAAGTTCGTAGATTTTTTGCTATCAGAAAAATTCTAATTTCTTCTGATTGCGCAGTAAATCAGCATTCTTCCACTGCTTATTTTAAGTATAAGGTTTCAGGCTAAATATATTAATTGCAAAAAAGTATTAAAATACCATAGGAAATAAGTTATTAACGATTTTGTGCGTGACTGACACTACATTCATTTCGTGACTGACACTACATTGTGAATTGTATCACAGAAATGGAATTTTAAGCAATAATAACACAACATATGTAAATAATTTTGTAAAAAGGAGTGTTAAAAATTGCATAAATGGTAAAATTATGGTTAGAAAAAGTTACACAAAGTCCTCTAAAGTAGGTTTCTGGTAATTTCTTGAACTCTAATTTTTTCTTCAAAATGCAGTAAATCATCATTTTACCAGTGCTTATTTTAATTATAAGGTTTAAAGCTAAATCATTTAATTGCAAAAAAGTATTGAAATATCATAGGAAATAATTTATTAACACTTTTGTGCGTGACTTACACTACATTCAACTTGTGGCACACTTCATCATGTGAATTGTATCACAGAAATGGAAAATTTAGGCAATAATAACATAACATATGTAAATAGTTTTGAATATAGTAAGTTAAAAATTGCGTACATGGTAAAAATATAGTTAGACAAAGTTACACAACGTCCCCTAAAGTTGATTTCTGGTAGTTTCTTACTTCTTTCTTCAATAGCATTTTCTGAAAAAACTTCCTTCTCAGGCCACGCAAAAAGACCCCCGACCATTGCAGATGTTTCAGTTTTATTGAATAAGCAACTTTACTTAACATTTGCTCACAAAATATTTAACGATAATTTAACTACAAAAGGAAATAAAGCTCTTTTTCCAGCATCACGTTCATTTTCAAAATTTTGTTGAGAGGTATTTCTTTTTACAACATTTAAATTTGTTTAATGAACCGTGTAGTATTTTGGGGGAATTTAATGAAACATTGGCAGTTGTTTTAAGAAGCATTTGTTTAATTTTAAAAAACGAAGCAATTTTTGTGTGTCTAGGAATTGGAAGGTTTAACTTCCTTTAATGGGCATATATAATTTAATCTACCTATTTTGCCCTTTACACAGTTGTCAGAAATGTATAATAGTTATACGTTTGGGCAGATTTCTTATGCAAAGTGAAAAAATCTTTAGCAAAATGTGGGTCAAATTTCTTAGAAAGTGTGACTTCCTTTATCCCCTCCTCACTGTATCACGAAGTCCATCAATTGGTACTTCACCATGTTTGAATTCAAAGATGACCAAGACTTTTGGAAGAGAATTACCAGACAAGGTTGTCAAACGGTTGGAGGATTGCAATAGAGGTGTATTACCTTTAATTGACTTTTTAGTGTTGTCCGTAAAGTGGTTTTTGCTTTCATTTTCTTTAAATTTTTAAAATTTATCCCGTCTTAAAAACACCCCCTTTGCTCTTTTTTTTTCTTTTAGCTGTTGATATAGCCATCTTAAATCAAAATTATCAAAATATAAGAAATCTACAAGTATTTAGCTAATCTAAAACATCTAGATCAAAAAGAAGTTGTGACTAGCACTACATCGTGACTGACACTACAAATCTAAAATGTGTTATAAATAGAGAAAATGCTTTTTATTTTAAAATTAAAACGGTTGGAATTACACAGAGGTTACTATAGTAAGAAAATATCGTAAAAATTTTGAAGTAAAGCCTTATTTTAAAAAGTTATGGGAACTTTTATATCTTTTCGTGACTGACCACTACAGTCAAAAATGAGATTTTTATCTTCCTAATTAAATATCTTTTAGTTATAAATGCCAATTAATAATGTGGTTTTAACATAGTTCTGATAGTGTATTTTAATAATTTTACCAAAAAATCTGGTAAATTGTCTTTCTTATCTGAAAATTCAAGGATTCAAAATGATGCAAAAACACGAGATCATATGTTTTCGAAACAAAGCGGCCATTTTGAAGCCGCTGTGTTGCCAAAGACGAAACAACAATAGTTGATGATACAAAAAAAATAAAATTCAAACCTTTCTAAAGCAAATATAAACGATACAATTGTGGGAAAAAATATTTTTTTTGCAGTCGTGGTCTCTTCTGACGTGGAATTACCCATATATGCTGTCAATGTTTTGTGCTAAAATTAGGTGCCCTTTCAGGTGTCCTCCTCATATATACCTACTAGACCACTTTGAAGATAATGAAGTCCGTTGCTAACATCCACTTGCACTTCTAGTATATTGATTTTTTAACCAAAATCATTGGGTTTAATATGTCCTGAAAGCAAAATGAACATTCAAAAGCTGATTTTAACGAATAAAAATTCCTTTATATGTAATTACAGCCAAATTAGCCCTTCAACTTTTAACTGACAACTACACCAACATCAATATAAAAAAAAAACTAAAAGCCAAATATCTAACAAAAAAAACAGTTAGGATCTACCCTACATTAATACATCAACGTCCCGCCAACTTTAAATGGGGGAGAGTGACAATCCCTATATTAAAAAAAAAAAAAAAACCGTCGACAAGTAACACACGACCAGCACAATTAAACACAAGGTCCTAAATAATTTATCCCTTTATTGTGGGGCACTCGACCGCGCTTGGCGCAATTTGAATCACATGGGTATTTGAGCGCGTGTCGCTTTTGGGAGTTTTTCCGGGGACTTTTTCTGAGTTGGTGGGGTATGCATGAAAGTTTGGCTGGAATGGTGTGGAAGATGTGTGATTTTTTTTCATTAAATCTACGCTGCAAGAAATCAGTTTAATACTGTATTTTTTATTTTGATTGGTTTATGGGATTTGTGGCAGAGGGATTTAGAGGGAGGGATATAGGGAAAGGGGGCGCAACCCTGTATTTGCTCGCGCGTGTCTTTTGGGGGTTTTTTTCCGGAACTTTTCCTGGGGAATGGGAATGCAATGATGAAAGTTGCGGGAATGGTGTGTGTGGAGGAAGTGTATTTTTTTTCTCATTAAATCTACGCGGACGCTGCAAGAAAAAAAGTTTAAAATTGGTTTAATAAGTTTGATTGGTTGCAAATTCAAGTTGAAGGCCGTTACTTACTTAACTTTCTTGAACATTTTTCCTAAAACTCCTTACATATCGCAATCGCTTTCTCCTGTCTACCATAAAAGGCCAGCCATAGGCCATAGCAAGGTTGGTCGCAAATTTACTCAATTTTGAAAGTCCTCGAATATAACTATCTTGATTCTATTTGAATTCTACTGCTCTTTTGCGAGAAATTCCAGTGATAGGGAGATTCATATGGGGGGGGGGGGGGGGGGGGGGGAAGGGGGGGGGGGGGGGGGGGGGGGGGGGGGGGGGAAACCTAAACGTTGTTGTTTCGAGGTGCTCCTAACGCGAAATCTTTTCTCCATGAGTTGGTCTCAAATCTTTCCCCTCAATTTAAAACTGGGTATTAACTGGGGATTTTTAAAAAAAAAACCTTTAACGTTGTTGTTTCGAGGTTGCTCCTAACGGCGAAATCTTTTCTCAATTTAAGATATTATCTGGGGTATTTTACTGAATTTTCTCAAAAAAATTTTTTAAGTGATATTTTTTTTTCAATTGCAGTTTCTTGAAAATTTTCAAATGCCGAAAATTTTTCATTTTAAGAAAATTTCATAAAAAAATGGAAAATTTTTGCATTTGAAATATTTTTTTTCCAGGTGATTTTTGAAAAATTTTTTTTTCAAAAATTTTGAAAATTATAAAAAAATCGAAAAAGTTTAAAAAAAAAAAGGGCAAGAACAAAAAAAACCGATTAAAAGTTCAATGTAATTTAAATTGTTCATCCCCCTTTCACGGAAACCAAGTTAAAAAAAAAAACAAATTCATATTTTATACCAATATAAACATTTTAAATATATATCCTGCAATAACAATATGTAACCAAACCGAATAATTGCATTTACATCTCTACATCTTGAACAATCCCACAAAAACGCCACACCATCCCTCATCGAGTTCCCTTCTGCTTTTAACGCAATAAAAAAAAATTACACCACCGACAGCCCCCAATGTCCCTAATACACTCAGCACCGCTTCTGTGGTAATCAATCCATCCTGGAGGACGACGACAAAAAAAAAAAAAAAAAAAAAAAAAAAAAAAAAAAAAAAAAAAAAAAAAAAAAAAAATAGAGGGAGGACAAATGGGGAGGATAAAAAACCGAGTGTCTCTGGTATAGGCATGATTGCAACGCGAGCCCGCTAATTCCTTTCGATTCCCCTAAGCACTTTGAGCAATACAAGGACGCGTGTGTCCAGAGACGCCCCCGATGTTGGGAATATACAGGGGGATGTGTAGGAGTTGAGTTGTATGAAAGTGGCAGACGAAAAAGATGTTTCTGGGAATGGTGTTTTTTGGATGCTTTTAATGTCACAACCATTTAATGTCACAACCAACCGAATTGGTCAGGGGTAAACAAAAAGATATTCTTAGGGCAGGACGAATCGTATCATTAAATTCTGAATATGTGTTTTATATAAACCTGTGGAAGAAAATTAACATGGGCTTACTAGGAACTTTATAAAATAATAAATAAATAAATAAATAAATAAATAATAAATAAATAAATAAATAAATAAATAAATAAATAAATAAATAAATAAATAAATAAATAAATAAATAAATAAATAAATAAATAATTAATAAATAAATAAATAAATAAATAAATAAATAAATAAATAAATAAATAAATAAATAAATAAATAAATAAATAAATAAATGAATAAATAAATAAATAAATAAATAAATAAATAAATAAATAAATTTTGTGGGTCTGCTATACAAGAGAGAGAGAGAGAGAAACCTTTGATTTTTTTAAACTAATATTTTGACTTTAGTAAAATCAACGAGCAAAATCCAAAACTAGACCTTTTCTTTGTCAAAGTTCCAGGTTTCCGTTGCAGAAATTGTTTTCCTCATGTACTTAGGCAAAAAAAAAAAAACAACCAGTTTAAAAGTTTATGGGACATTGACCCAGACTCTTAAATAATTTGCAATTCTTTTGATAAGATTATCTTTATGACCATTTTCTTTTGAAATTATCATTGATATATGTGATATAAATACGTTTCCCCATAAATCTTTCATTATCTCTTTATTTGAGTCTCTGTAAACACAATGTAATGTTCCCATCCCCCCAAATACTTAACCTCAAAATTTACTTCAGCCTATATCCCGATATCCTTCCATCAACAGGAATCAGTATCAGCTTTTCAAAAACGATCATAAACTCTAATAATAAAACACCAAGAGCACTTACCATAAAAAAAAAACAAAGCCCATACAAAATAGCCATAACTATAAAACATACATCATTGCACAACTGCTCAATTCTTGCTACATAAACACTATCATCAAGTCAACACTTTGTACATAGCCCCCTTTCTTATCGTAAAAAAAAGCCTTCTGCGATCATAAAACCTCGAATGGTACACCGTACAAGATCGCCACCTAACCAACAAATGTAGTAATTTGCTACACTTTTGCAGTTACCACCCTCAATTGGGTTTTTTGTAGCATTACTCTCCCCCCTCCCTTATTTTTTTTGCCGTACATGGTGACAATAAGCCGTTTGATGAGAGTTACTTTTCTAGGCATTGTTACTAGCATCGATTGGAAAATGCATTCTTTTTATGGATAAGTCAATCCCTGTTTCTGTTATTGCGGTTTTTTAAAAAATATAAATCGTTTAATCTTTCATATCACCATGACTGTTCTTTCTTTAATCAAAACTGGTTGTTTATTGTACAAGGCTTACAAAACTTTTTACAATATATGGTCTCAAAAGACTAAACTTTTTATTTTACCCTCGAATGCAAGATTTTAAACTTTTATTCCACAAAAAAGCATTTCGATATTTGATAATCAAACATTAAGGGGAAAATACTGTTTAAAAAATCATTTCGTACTGGAACTAAATTATTTAATTTTTTTGAAACATTGGCAATACCATATAGACAACTTTAAGAATGATTATGACGAATAACAAATGACAGTGAATGCGCCCTATGGAAGGGAAGAGCAGGCTTTATAGCCCGTTACCCCGCTAGCCAGAAGTGACACTGTCACAAGTGACACAAAAAGAAAGCACGACGCAAAACACTTTGACAAATAACATTTATTGACAAACACAAACATTAATGCCTTACCAGGATTCGAGCCCGAAACCAGATGCTCCAAAGGCTAGCACACTAACCGTTGGGCTGCCGGGTCAAGAATGATTAAATTACATCAACCATACAGTGGTGGCCAAAAGTGTGGACACATTTTGAAAGTTGCATGTGTTTCAACTGTTAATGTGTTCTTGCATCCATTAAATTTCGCTTAAATACAAACATTTAAATATTAAATTGAAGGTAATTTAATGTAGAATTTCACTATAAAAACAGAATTAAAGTATCTTTATTACAAATAAAGTTTCATATTCGTAAAACATATATTGTAACACTGTATTTATTTTAATTTACAGTGGTGGCCAAAAGTGTGGACATATTTTTGAAATTTTCATATATTTTCAACTTTGTGTGATTACAGAATATATTAATTGTATATCAAATTAAACAATTGTGTATCAAATTAAAAGTAATTTAATCTTATGAGAAAACTGTGTGCAGATCGTTGAAGTCTATGAGACCTTTGGTCCAATATAATCAATATCCATGGACACACACATCATCAAAGTAATTTCATGTAGAATTAAAAATAAATACAGTATTACAATATATGTTACGAATAAGTTATGCAACTAATAGTATGATCTCTCTTAGTTTTGCAAGTCATAAAACCACCAACTTGTATTGCAATTTCAGCATAAGAGAATCCATGATTGTGCTTGCTTGTTCAACTAAAATGAGCATAACTTTATTTTTAATAAAGATGCTTTAATTCTGTTTTTATAGTGAAATTCTACATTAAATTACCTTCAATAATATTTAAATGTTTGTATTTAAGCGAATTAATAGATGCAAGAACACAATTAACATTGAAACACATGCAACTTTCAAAATGTGTCCACACTTTTGGTCACCACTGTATTTTTAAGAACACGTAAAAAAAGGATCAAGTTACTATTTTCCTTCACAATTTCCGCCAAATTCGTATATTTATCGCCGTTCTGTCGTCACACGTGATGTGTTGCAATCGATGCAAGCGGCCCATTGGCGCCGTTCTTGAAATTAAGTCATAAATGGATTCGCGCCTGACTATAAATTATAAGGGAGCAAGCTTCGGGCGTCGTAAACTGTTGGTACAAAGTAAATGGATAACTAATCAGACTATAGAGTCGTCAAAGTATCGATTGTTGTATTTGTGTTCGTGTTTTGATGAAAACGCTCGAGGAGATGGTCAATATTGCTATTAATATTTAATAAGCCTTTTTGTAATTTTTTGAGTACAAAGATCAGAGGTCTCTAAACTTTGTTTTTTACGTGTCTTTTCTATGGCTAGTCGGCTATGATGATTATAATACGCCCATGATGGTTCTATGTGTAACACCTCACATCAATATTTACAGTATTATTTAAGTTTTGTGATATGATTGGCCGTCAACTAAGTATCGGCTTCAAGTCTCAGTCACGTGATTAAAACATCCAAAAATCACAATGCAAAAAAATGACGAAAATGTGTATAATATTTGCACATAAAAAAGTCAAATAATATTATGAAACTGAATATTAAAATAATTGTTGGAGGCAATCCGATAAGATAACCAAATACCCTATTGTCACTGCTATCCTAAAAATGTGTGCGTACACATTGCTTAAAGCAAAACTTTACAAACAATATCCATTACAGTCTATCTATAGCACTCTATCCTAAATGTCTCGGATCCCACCCCCAGTGCAAAATTTGAATTTCAAATGCAAATAAGCAACCCCCGGCCTGTGTAGCAACTTCGCTCGCTAGAAAAGGAATAAAAGTATCGGAATTTAAATTACGCCATTTTAACATTGTGGAGCCGCCTTCTTTGATGCACCATCCGGGTTTTGTGTTTACTTTATTCAATGTCCTCCCCTCCTTGAAATTCTGCCCCCTTCCATCCTCGATTTTGGTCAGGGTTTGGCTTTTCATCTCTTTCTTTGGCAATTTATTCACAAAATTTATAGCATGAGTTAAGAAATTAGAGTTGTCATTTTCAACAATTTTTTAAAAAAAAATATGTAATAGAAGAACATAGTTTTTATAGAATATATGATATTTTTATAATTACAAATAGAAATTTAAAAAAGTTATATTTTAAAGATTGTATTGGGGATTTTTTTAATACTAAATTTAGTTCTCAAAATTGTCAGACCTAAACAAGTTCTGAAACTAATAACTGATTTTATTCTTTTTGGTCAAAATTTATTGGAAAAAGCTTTCTAGTTCAAAGATTTCAGATCAGAGTATAATTTTTCTAAAAAAAATAAAAGAAGTCTTTCACCAGTTTTCGTCGAAAATTTTCATTACTTAGTCATAAATGTAAAAGTACGTTCAATTTGCCTTGTTTCTATCATATTATTAGTTCCATGAATTATCTGTTTTCAGATCTCTTTTTGTAGTACAGTTTATGCCAGCTTGTATATAAACTACTAATTGAATGCTACTGATTTTTAAAAAATAATAACTCCATATTCCGAAACGAAATTCACACTTGGCGTTCTTCAGAAACTTGGCGCGATTTCAAACCAACTCACTTCCTGTAACTTTACACAATTCCATCGGTGGCAGCCCTGGCACTTCTGGGGTACGAAATGTATCGCCAAAAGGGGAGAAGTTCGTCAAAATTCAGCGGGTAGTATAGAAATGGGGCTTCTGCCGAAATGCGGGTTCAGCGGCGCCTGAATGTTATTCCCAGCCCAATAAAAGGAAATGTGACAGAGCATCGGCCATTTTTGCGCGGCAAATCTTCGACGACCCAGCTCTGTTTGTTGGTGGTGCTTAACTCAAGTGAGGGGAAGTGGGGGTATTTTTGAATAACAAGGGACCGTCAACAAAGTTAATTGTGGCATTTGAAGTTTTGAAATATCACCCTTAAAACTAAAACCTGATACACAGTAATTTGGGTAATGGAAAAATACAGTGTGTTGGAATTACTTTTACCATCACCCGGGTTGTAGTCTTGCCCAGTGAAGTGAACATCCTTTCCCCCAAAATGTAAAATGCACAGTTTTTTTTTTTTTTTAATATTCTTAATGATTTGTTAGCTGAGCTAGCTTACAACTTGATGATATAGAGAATGCAGAGGAGAGGGTGATTTGTAACTTATGCGAAAGTAGAAAAACTGTTAAAACTCTAAACAGATGCGATTGTATTATTTTCAAATTTTATTCACATTAATTATGAGGTTAAAGAAATTTAGATACATTATATTTTTATTTTCCTTCTGCGTCATATTATTTTGAGAAACATACAATATTGCTTTCTTTACAACAAATCTCTCAAAATGTATTAGTAAAATCGGATTGTGCATATATATTTCTGCGTTATATTACACAAGTAGACGCTCATAGTATCCTATGGCACAGTTAGTATTAGCCAAGTAACGCTCATATTAGATCAATTGTATGAAATTATTATACACTTGTAACTAACGTTTCTTGTAAATGACCCTTTAGCTAATGATGCCACTAGACACTTACACTCTTAAAACAAAGTGTGAAATCCCCTCATATAAGATAAGTGCATTTTAGACACTGGAAAGGAGTGAACATTAACTCAGACTGAGTTAAAATCATCCGTTTGGAGTAATCCTGTCGGAGTTTTAGCTAAACAAGATAGAGAAATCCACTCCAATAGGATAAGTGCATTTTCAACACTGAAAAGAGTGAAAATTAACTCAGGCTGAGTTAAATTCACTCGTTTGTTTTAAGAGTGTATAACTGTTTCTTCTAAGCGTGTTTTTATCTCATAAGTCTCGAGACACTCATACTGACCTTGACTCTTAGCTCATGGAGCCACTCACAACTGGCGTTCTTGTTCGATACCATTTTGCTCATGGTGTCAATAAAAAAACTCATGGCCTCTTCTTTTCGGGGTTTCTTTAACTCTATGCATCTAGACATACATGACTAACTTTGGCCCATTCGCTCATGGAGTCACTTACAGCTGACGTTTTTTGCCCAGCACCATTCTGCTCATGAGCAACTATACACTCATAATTATTTCTTATCAGCTTTCCCTTTGCTATGGGCTTGCCAATACATTCATATAACTGACTTTGACCCAATGGCTCATAGAGCCACTAGATGCTCACAACTGTTTATTTTCAGTGTTTTTTTCAGCTCATAGAGCATCTAGACATTCAAAACTGACCATGACCCAGTGGCTCAAGAAGCCACTCACAAGTTCTGTTTTTTGTTGGTGACCGTTTAGGCACATAGAGCAACTAGACATTTTAAAACGTTTCTTTTCTTAACTGTTTCTGTAGCAACTCATACAAATCCTCTAGAATTTCATAACTGCCCTTGACAAATTGGCCCAACTCATAACTGACGTTTCTTTGTCGTGATCATTTAACATAGACTCTTATAACTCTATATACAACCCCACATTCCCCGACAAACTCACTGAGGGGCGGGGGGCGGTCGAGAAAGCCCAGAAACCTCATCCATACGAAATTTATTCCGAGGAAATATCGCAAAAGAATCTCGGTGATGTATACATTTTGGAAATCGCCTCCCATTGTCGACGCTCTAAGTGCAGTCCTTTTTGGAGAGATGCCGCAGTACTCCCCTCCTAGCAGAGAGGAAGTCAGCAATAAAAGCTGGATTCACAAAACTTCCGATATCGGATATCCCTCATGACTTTCGGTGCGTGGGATGGAGAGAATTTGGGATTAGCTTCTCGCGTTCTGCGTCGATGCTTGATTTGGGTGATTTGATTGGGAAATATGATCCAGGGTTTATATTTTGAATTATAGAAAAATTTATATTTAAATGAGGAATAATTAGATTAAATCATGTTCCTTACATATTTTTTTACGGAATTTTCTTTCGAGGGAATAATTTTACTTGAAACTTTAATCTCTCTTCAGATGTTTATTTATTTTGGTTGATATAATGGTACAGTAACCCCTCGCTATATCGCGCCTCGTTATAACGCGCATTCGATTATATTGCGTTTTTTTTTTCTTGTCTCCTGGGAAGCGCGATATAACTTTCAGAGTTTTTTTGTTGTTGATATAATGATAGCAAAGTAAAACAGTGCAATATATGTGACATTTGGCATAAAGGAAAAGGTTATAAAATTGGTGTGCCTTGTTCACTCAAAATTTGTTTTCTGCATCGAAGTACTGTTTTGAAATCAATATTCAATTGACGACGTCAGATGAGTGACTTTTATGAAATTCGAATAAGCTTAATTCTTAATTTTGGAGAATTTTTTCTTTTTAAGAATTTTCTTACATAATTAATTAAATCACAAAATATCAAGTTTAGAATTTTTAGATCTAGATTTATCTGCATTTAATTATTAAATAATGAACATTTACTTTAAAGATACATTCCGCTCATTACCATTGGCCCATTTCTAAAATATTTGATATTAATCAAAAGGATGTATTCAACAACAACAGCCTTTCTTCCAAGGATGTCACGTAATTTGTGGCAAGCCTCTCCAAAACATACCACCATAAAATGCTCATTAAATCAACAAAGCAGTTCAAAAATCTATAATTTCCAACAAAATAGCAAATTACTCCTATTAATCTTAACCCAAGAAACAATCATCTCTTCATCCGCAACCAGCAACTTTACGCCATGTTGCCACCGAAGGATGCCAAATTCGACTCTATAAATTCGAATCACGAATTGTTTGCACCCACGTAGCAGACCCCGCAGTTTCTACATCAAAAGACACCGCCTCTAGTTGTAAGCCCCCTTTCGCCGAGACGTAACTAAAGATCTAACATAGTGTTGGTTTTTATCCGTTATTTTATGAGGTATTGTTGTTGCACGGTAGAGGCAATCTCAGTCCGAAATGTTTCCTTTTTTCCAAGTAACTATTCAACTATTCCAAGTAAAGTATTCAACTTCATAATTCTTCATTATACATTCATTTACTCTTTTCAAACTTTTTTTTCAGAAATTTCTTGGTGTTCATCGTTAGGCCAAAATTCTTTTAAAGGCATACGTTGCCTTTTCCGGGTCTATGACAAAAGATGCATTTCATCTTGCCAATTAGAAGCTAAAATATATATAAAAAAGCCACTTTATGTTAATTTTTAAATGTTTTTCATGCGAGTTGTATTATTAATTCTTACGAATATGATTTCTGTTATCCTCTGATGAAATTAGAGAGCGTTTTATTTATAGTTACGTAATTCATACCCGTGATTAAAACAATGAACAATACTCAGCTCAATGTGATAATAAAGTTTTCTTCAAAAGTAAAAATTGAATAATTAACAGCGAAAATTTGGATAAATTATTCGATAGCAATATACCTACCAATACGTGATGTTCAATTTATTTAAAAGTATAACAGAAACAAAATATAACTAAATTACAAAAAGCACCCGCTCGTCTCCTCATTCGATGTAATACAGGGAAATCACTCAAAAGGATTAAACGGAAAGTGTAACATGCGGGTTAGGTCGTTTGCGCTCATAAATAAACCTTTTGCCCCCGACCTTAGGGGTTTTGCAATTGCAACAATGTAAGGCAATTGGTGTCGGTAAGATTAGACGGGGTGGAACTGTGGGCCATACAATTTATTTTACTGTGGCTACTGTTGACAGTGATTGAGGAGAGAATGAATGTGAATATGGTTGATGTCTTTACATTGGTTAATACAGCTTTCTTGGTTTTGAGGTTAGGTTAAGCTTGAATTATCGTCGCACTAGAGCTACACGAGGGCTATTGGCGACGAGTGTCGTATTTTAGAAAACCGCAGCAAGTGACAAGCCCATCACCTTAGGCCAACGCCAACGCAATATAGGCGACATACAGCACAGCCGTCAGGACATAAGGATATTTTAACGTGCACTCCTTACACGTGGATATTCGTCGACATTTTGGGCCACAGCCGTTTATATAGGTCGTAGTTATTTCGGCGATGCTCCACCCGAACCTGGGCCTTTCGCAACCTAGGGGATGAGTGCCTAAACCGACTGGGCTCTCCCCTCCCCAGCCCCCTTGGTTTTGAGATAATGTAACTGGATCTTACAGTTTATTTTTATATGGATAAATAAGCACAGTCCAGTTTTCACTAAAAGGTTTTTTTTTACTTAGTACTTATTTTGTCTTTTTGTAAGTAAATCAAAATATTTGTAGGTGCACTCTTTAAAAACGAATGACGATTTTTACTCAGTCTGAGTCAATTTTTCACTTCTAGTCTAAAGAAAATGCACTCCCCGAAAGGATGGATTTCACTCTTTTAGTTTAATAAGAGTTCTATGATTTATTTGATAATATGAAATCAATTATTTTATATTAAATTACTATCATTATTAGTTTCAATGAGAAGAAACTTTTCAATTTACAAATATTTAATTATTTTTTAAATTTTGTGCCGTCTATTTCTTAGTTGTAGATTTTACGAGCTGATTGTGATCATAATTATTAGTTGCAAAATCAGTAATTTGTGTGTAGGAAAAAATTGGACCAAACATAAAAAAAAACTATATGCTGGTAGATGCTACGTTTTCCCCTGCATCAAAAGTGGAATTCGAATTCTAAACCTTTTTGGAAGTTGGATAGATAAAGTGAGAAACACCGAACCACGGAACGGATGCAAAATATATGCGCATTTATTAGTACAATGTCTCTGTACCTCGGCGTTTGTCAAAGAAGACAACTCAACTCCTGTTTCTCCGAAATCTTCTTTTGAACATCTCCGGGACCTGATGAAATATGCATGGCTCTCAAACGGGAGAAGAAAAAACAGGAAAAGAAAGCCAAAATAACCGGAATACCGCATTTCCAATAACACACACAGAAAGAGCGAAGACTACTTTTCAAGATTGACGCCGGGAGTAAAATTAAACACTGGAGCAGGAAAAGAAGGATAGAAACATAAAAAAGGGGGATGGGGGGCGTAAAAAGGAAAACAGGAAACACGTCGGAGCGAAAGAACAAACAGGAGTTAAAGGTATAAAGGCCCCAAACCGAGTTACGGCGTGCCTTGGGCAATAGCGAGCGCTCGAAAGTTCACAGAAGTCTGTTTGATTACCAACACTAGTGGCTCTAATGGAGAAGCCTTCCGAAAAGGGAGTTGCGTTGGAGCAGTTAGGATGTAAAAGAAAATGTATTCGATTGTTTCTGAACTGGTATTTTGAGGAGATGAGGAATGACACGTTTGTATAATTGTAAAGCGCAATCTTTTAATTATTACTTATGATTTTATTGAGAAGATTTAATTTTTTGAGATGAGGTTCCTTTTTGTAGTGTGCCTACACGTCATATCCTGAACGGCAGAAAAAGTGCAGTAGCTTCAGTTGGCAGAAAGCCTAGAGACCCGTGAGGGTAGAAGACTGACTTATGCTACGAGAGAGAGCCACCTCCTCAATTTAGGCACATCGTTGGAGGGTAATATAACCCCCTTTTACGATGGCCTAAATTTTGGCCAATTACTTAATTCGTGAAAAATTACTTTTATAGTTTAATTGTATTTGAATGTATAGTCTCTGATCACAAATGAATTAAAGTATTAGTATTAAACTATTTTTTCAAACAATCGTTTGTTCAAAGGAATTTAGTTTATCGGTTAATACGGTACCTGTCCAACTGCTAAAGAAAGCCACTGCATTTCTTAAGGGCGGTCATCACCCCCATACCCCGTCCTCCTTCGATCGGGCTTGCTAATGGTAAGTCTATGGGGGAAAAAATGGCTTTTGTTCCAAAAAAAAAGTAATGAAATTATAGGAATATTTTGATGCGGTTTTTTTTTTTTTTAAATTCATAAGACTCCAATAAAGTTGTGCTTATAGAGGTTATTTTTTAAAAAAACTTTTTTTACTTTTTTTAATGTTAATTTTTTTCTTTTAAAAAAAAGGTAAATGATGTTTTTAAAAAAATAACCTCTAAAAGCACAACTTCATTGGAGTTTTATGAATTAAAAAAAACCGCATCAAAATATTCCTATAATTGCATTGCTTTTTTTTGGAACAAAAACCATTTTTTCCCCATAGACTTACCATTAGCCAGCCCGATCGAAGGAGGACCGGGTATGGGGTTGTCAACTGTCCATACAGATGTGGCCTTCATCCGCTTTTGTAGATTTGATACTTGGCGGACTGCGTTTAATTACTAGAAATTCCCTATTCCGGTGGTGAACTCCCATATAACTTCTCAAGAAAACTTTATTTAATCGATTCTGGAAGAATGTAAGGAAGAGTTGATCTGAGCTTTCCAACTATACTGAAAAATTTAGCTGTATATTATTACATAATTTGAAAAAAAAAACATTAACAAAATAACAATCACATAAAACAACACTTTCGCTACAATAACCCAATAACCACCCGAGTAGACTTTAGGAATTGAAAGCTTGTCCATATTCCTGTGGGACCCAGGCCCACAGCCCCCTTTAATCTTAGAGAATGCGCAGTCATTAAAGCATGGAACCGGAGCAAACATTCATTAGCCACCAGAGGATTTAATGCTACTTTTGTCCCCTCGCCAAGATTTGTCTTGCAGATCCGACCTCCCACTTTGCGGCACGCTTCGATTGAGAGGGTTAAAGTGCCACTGCTTTGTCGACGACAAAAGCTTTTATACAGTGCTGTTGGGTGTGTAAGAGTTATTGAGTTTTAGAGAAGGAGTTGGTTCTGTGTTGTGTTACTTGTGGGCACCTTTTAAATATTTTTTTTTTGTGCTACGCTACGCCTAAATAAATAAATGATATTTTTTAGATAGGAGTACAATTTATTCTGTGTTAACAAACATTAAGTTATTCGAAACTTTAGTTATTGATTTGAAATTTCAGTTTTAAACTTTGCTAAGATATGAATGGTGCGTATTTGTAATATAGGTGAAACAGATAAAATTAAACAAAACTGAATTAGTTTTTCATTCCTAAAGATGATTTTGTAGATTAACTTCATGTTGAATAAAATAACTTAAATCATGTTACCACCACCCCAGCACCTTTCTCTGGGACAGAACTGTCGTTTTCCGACTACTTTTAGTACCGAGAAAATTGTTCGAACAATTGTGTGTACAATATACAGTAGAGAATTGTCTTGCAGATTCAACCTCCCACTTTGACAGCACGCTTCGATTGCAACCGTAGCAAGGGTGTTAAGGTTGCTCATCACCCCCATACCCGTCCTCCTTCGATCGGGCTTGCTAATGTTAAGTCTATGGGGAAAAAATTGTTTTTGTGTTCCCAAAAAAGTCAAGAAATTATAGGAATATTTTGATGCGTTTTTTTTTTTAAACAATTCATAAAATCCAATAAGCAGTAGTGCTGAGAAAATTTAGAGGTTATTTTTATAACTAATTCAAGTTTCTTAGATACGTTTAAAGAACAGTCCAGCAAACATTAAAATTGTTTACTTTCTATTTAATCTACTACTGTTTCAGATAAATTATATTAATAAGAATATAAAAATTATAAGAAAAACTATATTAATTTAAAAAAATAACCTCATTTTTAAACACCGCACTATGCTTCGAGCTGCTATTGGAGCCTTGATTATGAAGGTAACCCGCTTATACGTATTTAAAAACCGCATCAAGCTACTTTCAAGGCCACCAAATCTTTTTTGAATTTTTTCCCAGAGATCAAGGAAATGGACCATAAAGTACATGGCAACTATCTGGCCGTTTTCCTCTTTCCTAATGACTTAACGCAATTTCTCGCCGACAAGGTCCGATCGAAGGAGGACGGGTATGGGGAAACAGTGATGAGCATGTAAACCCAGTATAACATCTTGAAATTGATAATCTCAATATCCAACATTTAATCGCCATTAATCACATTTAGCAGTAAAGTTCAAAACGCGAGGCAGATGACGAACGTTTTGTTACTGATTTGCCATTTTGATGGAGCTAGAATAGGTTGCACTTTACGAGACGCGTTAGAACTAAGAGCAGTCCATCCAGTATACATCATAGATCAATGGTTTGATTCTGATCAGCAAGAGAAGAAAGCGTTATCTGTTCTAAATCCAGTCTTGTACTCGAAATCGTGTTTGGACCTCAACTGGTGTGGGAAAACTGATTACCTGTTCGTTCATTCATCAAATTCACAACAAGGGCACGTGGTTTTTGTGAGCGTAGTGGGCGTGCGCGAACAAAATGACCGGGTGGAGTTGAGTTGTTGATTTGATGAATGTTTTTTAAATGAATTAGGTTCTTTTTTATTTGATTTATGCTTGACTCAAATGCTGGGCTGTTTCAGGGTTACCTCGTCTTATGGTTAACGGTGATGTTCTTTTTAGGTTTTTTTTCTTCTCTGTAATAATTTTTGGGTTGGTTTGGCCATAGCAAAGATTGAACACGTCTAATTGAAAACTATCACATAAGAATCGGAAAGAATTGCTTTTTATCCCCCCCCCCCCCGTTCACTTCCTAATTTGTGCTATGAAAACATCCCTAAGCACAAGGTTCCTCAACTATTTTATTATTATGAATAATATATATATAAAAGAACTGGGTTATATTTGTGCATCAAGTTGCAAAGAAATACGCCTATTTTTCTTAAATTCGATCATTTAAAAAACTATTAGAAAAGTATGCATCATAACAAAACCACAGAAATCTTTATTTTTATATCATCTGAACTTATTTCCTAAAGTAATATTGCACCACACAACTACAAAACCTTTTAAATCGCTTTAGAAAAACTTTTTATCTGAGAAAAAAAAGATCTAATGCGGGGGTGGTTCTTGGCAACGCACAAAATCGCTTGGTGAGATGGAAAATTGAACAGGAAGCAGACCCAAATACAAAAGAATTAAATCACCGAAACCTATTTTCGTGCAAGGCTGTCACTGTGGAAATAAATTCTGGTGGTACCCGGACTCCGGCGAAAAAACCGACGACCGTTTTCGTGATTTCTTGACGGAAAACTCCACGCTATAAATCTTTTGGGACGCTTAATAAAATCAAGTTGTTTTGAGGAAGCTCATATTTATTGTTTTTATTCTTTTCAAGTGAATATTTTTAACGACAATTTTAAATAATGGAAAACGATATTGTTGACCTGAGCTACTGTTTTTTTTGAAAATGTACATTTTCATGATGTCTGAGTTTGATGTAAAAGTGTAAAAGGTATATGAAATGATTTGTTTACCGTAACATAGTGTTGGTCATTTAAGATTTGGTTACATTAAGGGTTTGATATGTGTGTTATAGATGATAGCTCAATAAGCATAATACATATTAACTCATGATATGGCCTACTTGTATGATGGTAACAATAGTTCATTGCTTTAATTGTAATAATCAAAAATTCACAATTCAATTACTTCTGCAAAAAAGTTATATTTCTGTAAATTACTATAGCAATAAACTCTATACATCCAAATAGAAGACAACTTAACTAAATAACAATTATTAACACTTTGAAATCTACAACCGCCCTGTTATCTTATCACACAGCAAGATATGTGCTCCAGACACTGAAGCAGCCCTTAGAAGCTGTTGAACAGGAGTTTGGTGAGACTGGAGCTGGAAGATTGTGTAGGGTCAAGTGGGGTAAGTGTGATAGGGTTTCTGCATTTTTCATTAAAAAAAATCGTTCTCTACTTCAAGTAAATTCTTATAAATCCTAAAATTGGTAGTGAATTATTATAAGAAACATACATATGTAGAAAAAAATTTATATGTTTGAATTCCAATTTTAAGTGTACAAAAATTTGCATTTCAAAATCCATTTCTGTAGACATTATCACACTTACCCCACATAGGGAAAATAATGTAATAAAATAGTATATTCAAAAGCTCAAAACTTTCTTTAAACAAAAAATAAGGTTAATATTTCTTTTTAGTTTAATTATAAGTGGCCTAATGTTATATATTGCAAACTTTCAGATTTTTAGAATGATTTCCAAAGTTACAAGAGCTGTTTATCACACTTACCCCCAATCACAACTTACCCCACTTGACCCTGTTGAACAGGAGTTTGCGGAGACTGGAGCTGGAAGATTGTGTATATTACCATTCATTTGGGATGGTTGCTTAGGAGACACAATAGGCAGGGGTATTGGTGTTGGTGGTGCTAATTGACTTAGATGATTTTAGTTCTGTTGAGTTGTACACGAGTTTGCTGTTGATTTAATAACTATAAAAAAAATACTAAAATATGCTGGTGCGTTGCATATTGACGATATTTAATATCCTAGCATAATCGTCAAATTGTATTAATGAAAGGAGGAGTACAGTGGAAAAACCGCTTGATGTTTTAGAAGGCTTTCCTCAATAGGTCTCTTTGGCGATGATATCGAGAAATTGAATAAACTGGTGTAAAGAAGCCGGTTACTCGCTTTGTTTTTATTTTGCGGCAACCCTGATTCACGCCAGAGATCAGTAGACACGAGCCACACGTTTGTACCGCGAATGAATAACCGAAAGAAAAACTGGTTTCCGGTCGCCAATGTCCGCCAAGCAGACACAATTACGGGAAGATTCCTAATAGTCAAGCAGTTCTTCCCGTGTACTCTTCAAATGTTTCCTGGTAGGAACAGAGCATATCTACTCACCCCATTTACAGCAACACAAATTTATATAGTTAAATTTATATAATTCAAGTTGTACGCTCAGAAGTTCCCCAAATTTCCTCCATAACACCTCTACTACTAACATCTTTACCGATACTTTGTGATCATATTTCCAAGCATTTAGAATCTTCTTGAACTGGATGACTCGCAGCTAAGTGCTGAAAAAAATTAAAAATAGAAATCTTTTTATATTCTTCATACCAAGTCACATTCGCTTCAAGGTGTTGGGCTGATTTCAAAGTCAACATATGTACTTATCTGCAATGGCCGCATTTCTGTGTCCTTTAATCGGGTCTCAATTCAGTTTTGTTTGGGGGGGGGGCAAATTTCATTGTTGAAGTACATTCCCTGATATCCCCTTTAGTAAAATATCCTAACTCTGATTTAAAATGGATGTTAAGTTAATTAATTAGTTAATTAATTTGTCTTCTCATAGTTAAATTGAGAAATTGAGATGGAGATTAGAGTTCTCAATTATTCGCGAAACTAACTCATTTATAAAGCTCTTGGTTATATAATTAAAGCACTGCACGCAACCCTCTATTTACACCCCAACACAAGGAAAGAGCATTTATGAAATTTAAAAAAAAAACAGATAAAGTAACATGTTTTTATTATCTTAAACATCTTCTTCTATTTCCAGATAATGGTTACACTTCACCCGCTTGCCACGAACACACACACACATCGGCCCGTCAAATGCCTCGGCGTTTATCATGAAAATTGATTTTCCATTCCGCAATTTGGATACTGGCAAACACCGGTTTCAGAGAGCTTAGCTAAGCCCCGAGAACGAGTTCCCGCTGATTCCAATGCATTTGTTAGACTAGTGACAGTTGCAACCATAGCCGCGTCAGTTAGAGAAATAGAGATTTATCGACATCAACCAAGTATTCAAAATGAATATTGTGTTGAATTCCGGTAGTATTCGAATAGTATCAAAATCAGAAGATCACATATTAAAAGAAACTGTACTTTTAATGGGTTATTTATTTATTATTATTTTTTTTGCACATCATAACCACTAGGTTGGCCCGTTCGGGCCGAGTGGTTAAGGCTTCCGCCTCAGAATTCAGCCTTCTCAGGAGTGCTGGGGCTCGAATCCCACCTACTGCCAGTCATCCTATATGAATCGGGTATCTGTACTGGGAAAGAGTAATAAATTCAACTCGTGACGGATTGGCCCGAGTACACTGGGACAAACGTGCTCGTAAATATGTGGAGTCCAAAGTCCCGATGGCGTCAGCGTACGATGTCGCTCGAAGTTCCGTTGGGTAGCCGCTCAGGTGTCGACCTCGCCACTTGACCAGGGTTCTAAATTACGAGGCGTTATTGGCTGTGTTAAAGCTCCTAAAGGAGGCTAGAAATAGGCAGCCGGAAACGATTACAGACCTACCTACCTACTACCGTTAGGGACCTTCGCCAGAATTTTCTCTCTCCCGTCCTAATGGAATTGTTTCACTTGGTACGGAAGGAAAACCAAAGAAAACCAAACAACCAATGAAATTGCAGTACAGAGAGCGTGACATCTCAAGAAACATTCCCATTGTTTTTTAAGTGTGGATTGCATTAATGGGAATGTTTCACGTCGTGAGAGGAATTTGCAACAGTTCTAGTGGCATTATGGCAACAGCTCCGGTGGTATTGTTTTCATTTTTGTTACACATTTTGGAATTACATTTGTTTTGAAACACACACAAAATATTTTCCTGCCTTACCGAAGCGAATGTTGTGCATAAACTTTATTTTCAGTAGACCAAAAGCTTTTCTCTGTTCTTGAAACACGCTAAATTGCTGTCCCACATTTTCGCTTAACCCTTTCAGTCCAAATGACAATTTGGCATCATAATTTTAGAAATGTTTTCTGATCGTCAAAAACCATTTATGATATCAAAAAGCTTGTCCATTCGATTATTCAACTTTTTCCTATTAAAAAATATTTTTTGTTAATCCCAATAATTTCAAAACAATTATTTACTTAAAATTTTGATCAGAAATATGATGATGCCAAATGGCATCACTGGGACTGAAAGGGTTAATTTTTCCGCATGAGACAAACTATCTTCCAAAGCGACGTATTCTGACAGCATTGAAGTTTTGGTTGCTTTGCACACTTGAAATTTAATATAATTAAAACAGATAACGTTTAATAAATAGTTGGGGGGAAAAAGTAGCACGGAAAGAACTCAATCGACTGAGAAGACAACAAATACCTCGCAATGACAGATGGCGAAACACCCAATGAAATCTTCAGGAAATACAAAAATTAAAACAGGAGAGTTACATCATCTGAAACAACCTCATTATAAATAATACTGCGCTATCGCAAACATTTAATAATGTGGTTGTTTCACGTCGTGGATGGCAACAGTTCTAACGATTTGTTTTCATTTGTTGTTTGGAATTAAGCGCCGGGCCCAAGTCTGGCAGCAATAAACCAGAAAATTACCCAACTGAACTGAACTGAACTTGTTTGGAATTATTTTTGCTTTGGAAAAGAAAATGATGTTACTAAGAATATTTTACTAAATTAATTTTTTAATTGCCAACTTTTTGCTGCGATATTGATTGTTTAAAACATTTGTTAAAGAAGGCTTGCATAGAAAGAAGAGTTTCTTTTTACCTTATATTTGTCAGTGTGGGAATGAAACTAAATGAAATCGATGAACTTAATGCAATTAAAGAAATTGCAGTACTTAGAAAAAAGAAAACAAGACCGTTAAATCGTCCGAAACATTTCCATTGTATACATTTTTTCCGCGTGCATATATTACGTTCCACGTGGCAACAGTTTGTAGTTAAAAGTTAAAGAAATTAAATTTTTTTATATCTTTTCCTTAAGCTTTGTGACTTTTCCTATTTATGACCAACTTTTAAGTATTGTAAACAGAAATTTAAGTTTGTTTTTTGTTGAGTTTAGTTATGTTGTTTAAAGAAATTTAAGCAGAAAACAAATGGAGGCTCTGTGAGGTATTAGATACAGTGGTTTAATGTATATTGGTGAGTTTCTTAACAATTTTCAGGAAATAAAGGAACTAATCGAGGAACTATCTATATAATTCTCGCCAAATCAGGATCTTAATTAAACTAACTTTTTTTTTCAGAAATTCAGAAGTATTAATACTATTTTAAAAGGCAGAATACCGTATCACTTATTGTTCGAGATTAGTCATGTTTACGATGTTTTAATGAAAATTCTTATTAAAGTACATTATTTTACTTTTACATAGTTACTATATGAGGACTTGAAACTTTTCTAAAGTTGTCGAATACTGATGGAGTGAAACTTGATCCAATCTTTACTCAATCCATAACAATAGCTACGTATTATTTAAACTTTTATTATAGTATGTAGTCTTGTGTTTTGAGATTTGGCTATCTGGTTTGGCGATTAAGATTTTTATATTTTCAACTGCAATTTTGGACTAGATGAAAATTATCACTTGTTTCATTCCAGCACTAACTCATTATACGATTTTCTCTACTGATAAATTCCTACTAAATGCTGAATTATCGAAAGATTTTAAAAAATAATACTTGTGATAAGATAATGCCCGGATCTTGGAGAAGCTGCTTTAAGTGAGTGAATTTATTTAACTGCCATTTTACATTATTTTTAAAATCACAATAATATGAATCGATAACTTGCAATTACACATGGTTGATTTTGATGTTGCATTCATGAAAAGCCAAGATTTTAAGTTAGAGTTCCTTCTACTTTTGAAAACGATCCCAGATATTTTAATACAATCGGTGAAACGTGTTACAGCCGTTTAAAAGGATATGGGGATCGAAGGTGGAATTAAAGTTACAGTCGTTACAGATCTGTTTCGAAGTATCTTTCGGTAAACTGAAGGTTTTGTGTTTACATTTGATCCCTATGAGCTAAAGCTTCTGAGATGTAATTATGAAGGTAACAATGGAGAAAAGGATTCAAAGCGAATTATTCCTACCTTGAAAATATGAAGGTTTTTTGCTACATGGTTAAAAATTTTGGTGCAACATTGCACCGGAGAATTCTGGCACTTTCAGGCTGCCACCACTATTTGGAAAGTAAATGCACCAATTTTGTGGCGAAACCATAGTTTTGATACACGGAAAAACTGGTAAATCAACGCTTCAAATAGTGTGGCAGCTAGAAAGTTGTGGGATTCTGATGCAATCCTGCGCCAAAATTTTTAACAGTGTAAAAGTACTTTGGATTAGCGTAAATGGACTATTGCATTTCACTATATCGTCACTTAAGTTTCCACATGTGCTATCTCACTTTGCACAACGGATCAGATTTACTGTAAGGTAACTCTTGGTGTACTTTCCCAAAATCGCGCCAAAAGTCCGTATTCTGGCGACTTTTGACGTCATCGCTCTCTATACTGCGCAGTTGTAGTCAGACAGTTTGCCGCAAAGAATCCTTGATCGCCAAATCCGAATAATCAAGGGTTACCGTGCAGTAAATCTGATCCTTTGTGCACAGTGAGACAACACAAGTGGGAACTTAAGTGACGATATTTTACAGGCACGTCATTAGCTGCAGTTGTTGCTGCAGAAGCACTCCTTACAATTCCAGTCCCCCCGTGAACAGCTCATCATCTGACGAGGACATGACTGGAATTGAAGTCAATCCCAGACACTCAAGGAGCTTGGATGAGGACGTCAGCGAAAGAGCCATTAATCCCCTACCTCCAATCCAACTGTTGGATAGACTTATGGTTTTCAGGGAACCGGTAAAAGTTTGGATTTATTGAAATTTAGCTTGACACAGAAGTACTTACTATAGCCTATGACCAAGTTACTGGTTCATATGAGGAGATATTTATTTCAGCTTTCAGTCATTTAGCGTCACAAAGCTTTAAGAATTTTGGAGGTTATACGATAAAGTTTGTTTTTGTAGTACTGTCTGATGTCGCATCTGTTACTTATACTGTTGAGTCCATATATTTTTCAAATTGTTTTAGCACTGCGAAATTTTAAGGTAAGTGGGCCACCCCTGGCCCACTTACCCCAAACGCGGGGCAACTGGACCACCCCCAATTTTCTTTTAACCTTATCAACATCACAAGTACATGACACTACAAAAAGATACTATGTTTTTCATACACTTTCAAAATATATAAAATTTTGTTTTGTATCATGAACCGTTTGGAAATAAATAAAAAATAGTATGATGGCGTGAATTACGAAAAGATGCTATTTAAAAAATTTTCACAAAAAGGATTGTACCTTGTTACATCCTTAAATGAAAATGATGCCATAATGTTTCCTGCGTCTATTGGGGTAAATACGTAAAAATATTGTAACAGACTTTTTTACGTCCATAATTCGGGAAATGCCAGGGGGGGGGGGGGCAAGGGCGTACCCAGGATCTGATTTAGAGGGGGGCAGGTAATGCTATGGGCCCCCATTTTCTTAGTTGGAGGGGCCCCTTTAGGGAATTTTCCTTTGATGCACTGTATTTCCTCCAAATAACATTTTTCGGAGGAGTTTTGTTTCAGCCGATTCAACTATTTTTTGCCAGAAGCCTGTAGTTTTTTTTTCAATGAAAAAGTGGTTTTGTGACCAAATATATTCACAAATGTGTTTTCGGAGATTCTTAGGATTAGGTTTCTTTCATTTTTTAAGACTATAAAATCTTGTATCTTAATATTGAGAAGCTAAATTTTGTCAGAAAATTTGGCTTGGTTTAAAACAAAATTCGGAGCCCTTTTATGTATATTTAAGCCCCAACCCCCCCCAGGGCCCTATCACCGAATAGGCAATTGAAGACAGAGGGCTTCTCCTTTAAAAATGTAAAGGGGCCCTCCAAATCAGCCCTTAAAATAAACCGTGCTATCACCTGCTGCTTTGCCATACTGGATAAGAAGGGTATTGGATTACAAGGGTATAGTAATTTGATATAACAATTACGTTGTCTTGTTTAATGTATGGTAAATGTAACCTTTAATTTTACGCAAGTTGGTAGCCCATTACAAGTCTCTTGGCCCATTAGTTGTCCATGTTTTAAACTAAAACGATGTATGGGGGGCCCCAAATTCAGGAACGACTTTCACATGCAAAAAAAGTCTTGATATGATTAGGGGGCAGAGAAAGGCAGTGGGCCCAATTGATATTATATTGGGTCCAATTTGAAAAAAAAAGTACTTAAACCCCTTTTATACATAGAATATACATCAATTGGGGGCTTCAGTGGGCCCAATTACTAACAAATGGCCAAATTTTAAAAATATGTAGACCCCTTTTTACGTAAAGTATTGGGCCCCCAGAGGCTAACTCAGGACCAATCGCAAAAATATGGGCCTCAATTCGAACATCATTCGTGGGCCCCTTTTATATCAGATTATATAAAAGGTCCTCCAGGCGCAAAGTGGGCCCCTGAGCCCGACTGGGAACAAAACATCGTTTTTTTTAATGCCTCTCCTTTTACATATATATTATATACAGGGGCCCCCATATGACCGGGGCCCACTTCACCCTTTCTAGAGGGGGGCAGCTGCCCCCCTCCGCCCTATGGTGGGTACGCCATGGGGGGGGGGGGTGCTCACTTGCCCCAATGACCCACTTACCCCACCTTACCCTACATTCAGTACTTTATTTTCTGGTTAGTATTATCAAATATCTATAATTACTATAAATTGGTTCTACTGCGACCATCTTTTAATAAACCGTTTTTGTATTTCCTCAATAAGTCTGTAAGTATAGTATATTTTAAAATTTGAACTTTACAAATAGCGTGCTATACAGTATTCTCCCAATAGATCGAAATTGCCGAGCAAGATGAAAACAATGCAGAGTTGATGGGGGACAATCTGACAACAGAGATGGTCAGTCTCGAAAGAATGCAAGACGACATCGATAGTCGTTGGGACGACGTCTATCGACAACGGGAAGTTAACGATCAACGAATGGAAGACTTCCATGCAAGGATAAATGATGAATTTCCAGAGTTTAACAGACTGGAGAACGACTTCTTTTTACGTATGCGCCGCAGATATTTCGATTTCGAACTCTATCAACAAATGACAGACCTTGAAAATGATTTCTATCGACTGTGGTTGGATCATCCAGAACAGGCAGGCTGCAACCCACTACAAACAGACTACAATTCCTCAGAGGCACTGTATCGTCCTCCACAAAGAGACATCGATAGAATGCTGGAAAGTGCACGCCAATTGATTGAAGAAGTCGATCGAAGGCAAGCAGTATCCGGCGAGTTCTATCGTCGGATGAATAGTATGGAAACAGAACTAGATCGAGTCCAGACAAACTTCGAGAACCAAATCGATGAAGTCAGTCGCTTAATCGATAACGCCGAAGAAGCCTTCCATCGTCAAAACGGAGGTATAAATTTAGCGCTAGAAGGCAGCAATTCAGGACTTCTGACTAACTTCGATGAATTACAGGAAGATGAGTTCCATCGTCGTATAGATAGTATAGAAACAGAACTAGATCGAGTCCAGACAAACTTCGAGAACCAGATCGATGAAGTCTATCGCTTAATCGATAACGCCGAAGAAGACTTCCACCTTCAAACCGGGGGTATAAATTCAAGGCCAGGAGGCAGCAATTCAGGACTTTCGGACATCGACCAACAACTGACAATCCTCGACGAGCTACTGGAAGATATCAGACGATTGCAGAGAGACATCGATAATCTGGCATCTGACTTGAATTGAATTGACGATTCAGTGATAGGTACAGTTTGCTCCTAGCCGCAGATCTTGAGCAGGAGTCAAAAAAATCTGATCCGTACTAATTTGCTGTTTGGATGGAAAAGGGCAAAAAAAGATAAGGCTTTTAAATTTTATTAAAAAAATTCGAAAGACAATCCCCTATCCTTTTGCAGGAAGTGAGGGTCGACGAAGGGTGACGCAACTCCCTTTTCCAAAATAATGGTCACACGTCTCCTTACTTCTACTAACACTAAAATCCATCCCCTCGCTTCATTTGTTTACTTAGCTTTTTTGAACTTTAATCAAAAGAAAAAACAACAACATTTGTAACTTTTAATATTTTCAGTTGTGCTCTCTCATTTTCCCAAAAAATCAGTTACAGCTTGTTTGCGAAACAGTCTTAGAATACAACATAACGATCCATCCTTCTCTTTATGTAAATGCATATTCTTGTTAATTATGCTACTCATTAACTTATCGAGGAAAAAATAAAAAAAAGTGGTATGTACACTTGCAACCGAATTGCTGTCATCCTCTACATGAAATACCGACAAATATATGAATTAAAGCAGTAATAGGACAATATAACTACTTATTTTTGCACCAATACTTTTGCATTTTTAGCTGTCGGGACATTATACCAGGACGTTATTACGAGTAAATAACGTTATATTTATTAAGTATAACTAAAAGAGCATTACAAAAAATGAAAATTGAAAAACTATGTAAAAGAGTGTGCCATAGGACATTCTTGAAAAAAAAAATAAAAAAAAGGCTTTTTATTTCACTGAACACGTTGTTTTTTCTTTAAAGATAAAGTTTATGAAAAAAAAAGGGAAACTTGTAAAGTATATCATTTACGATTTCAAGGGCACATGCAAACATTGCAAACCAAAAACTGTCAAGCTACTTTTCTCTATTTCGCCTCTTTTTTTTTGTCAAGTAGAAAATTTTTCTACTAAGCAATTCAAAAAATGTATTTGCAAAATATCTATTGTCTTTGGCTGTCTTATATTACATGAGTTTTTTTAATATCACATTTTGCTGCATTTTTCAGTTACAACAAAAAATTGTCGAAGCCAGCTTAGTTATTAAATAAAAATACTGAAGTATTAGAAAACTAAAAACAATTGTAAGAAAAACTTTCCTTGTTACGTTGTTGTAAAAAATGCGTACACAAACAAAACAAAAAAAGGTGTGAAGCCACAAGGATGAAAAAAAAGGTGTCTGACGAGCCATTTCCTTTAGCCATTTGTCAAGGGGAGGGGCAGTGGGAGACCCCTGATTTTATCTGTCCCTTTAAACAAACAAAAATTCAATGTAGAGAAAAGGCATTACGTGTAATGATGAAAGATCCATGGGTTTGTGATCACGGAACTTCGTAACTATTTGAACGCCACATGGCGCCTAGATGCCCGGGTATGTAGAGGGCTGGGTTAACAGATTTGTAGGTTTATTGCTGAAAAGTTTATTGCTGAAAGTTGTAAAAAATAGGCCTTGTAATTGAAGCAGTGGCGTAGCGAGGGGGGGTTACGGGGGGTCAGAACCCCCCCATGAAGTCTGACAAAAGCTTTTTTGCAGAGCTCCAACACCACTTATCTCAAAAATTTTCACACACCCTCTGCGGGGGGGGGGGAGAATAACCTTTTCTTCTTTAAAAGTTAACTTTTTTGAATTGCTGTAATACTTTTTACTTCGAACCTCTTTAATGACATCTAGATTATCTCACCCCTTGTTTTTTCAATTACACTAGGTGTATAATTAATGTTCCAACTAAGTTGCATAGGGGCCCATAAATCCTGTCGGCCGCCCTGGTTGTATTGAAATAAGACACTATTGTGTAATATGCATTTTTTTTAACGCAATACTAGTGTCCCATTTGTGTAGCTTGAAAACTATTTTTTCCTTAATTTGTTTCTGCATAAGGTTATCTCATGATAAAATTTTCATACGCAATTCAGCCCAACCATACTTGAAAAAGAAAGGTTATCTGATTTTTAAAGATTTTTTTTCCACCTTTAAAGAGATATATTCCGTTCGTAGAAAAACGGACAATTCAAATTATATGTTTTAATAATTAATAACGCTTGTGTAAATTAATGCAAAGGTCAGTTTAAAAAAATGAGTTAACATTTTGCTATTAATTCAAATGAGATAATTAGAATTAACACATTTAATTTGTAACAAATTGTGTATAAAACAACATTAATGCATCAAAAATATAAAAAAATACATTGATTCTTATTTTTAATGCAATATATTTCATTAAAATGCATGATGCACGTTTTTAGTTCATTCTGTAAAGATAAAAGCAAAAGCTGCTTCCTGTTTGTGGGGAGGCCACCGTGGAGATTACCCGCTCTTTTTCTCGGAACATAGAGGGGTCAAAGTGCTTGGGGAGGGGGGGGGGAGTCTCCGGTGACGCACCCTCAATTTATAGATTTCCACCACGGCACCACCTCATTCGGCACAAAACGAAGGTTCCAGTATCCATTTCACGTCTTGTTTTTCTCGGAATTTTTTAGTGGGATGCACACATGCACACCCCCAACCCTTCTCTTTCTGTGACTGACTTTAGAAAGCGCGGGGTCTTTTGGAAAATAAACACATACTGTACACAAATAGGCAGCTCGTTCTGCACTTTTCATTCATTGTCGAACTTAAAAACAATGGAAAACTCCAATATTTTTTAACGTATTTCACCTCAATATAATCTCTCTCTAAAATAAATGATATTTTGGTTCAAAAATTAAATAATGTAACCAAAATATTACTCAATTCTTGCTAAATAAGTCGCGTATTTTGATGAGTCTTCACTAATCATGACATTGAGGTAAGTGACGATTTGTTATAGTTTATGTAATTATTCATAATCTGCATTTTTTAATTGTTATCATTTTTGCGTGTCATTTGTAGTAGCTATATCATGCGAAGCTTGTTTATTAGTTACCCTTTTTTTTTAATAGGCAGCCTTAGATTTGTTTACCCAAAACGTGAAATTCTTTGTTGACTTGCATAAATCAGTAGCTATAAGCCTCATTAACTGTATAATACATCAGTATAACTTTATAATACAGCGTGTATAATAATAGTTACCATATGTTTATAAGTTCATCATTAATGACGAAATTTGACTTTTGATAAACTTATTTTATTTGTAATAAATAATTTAATTTTTAATTAATAAGTCGTAATTAGTAATTTTAATTTATTAGTAATTAGTTACGCCAATTAATGAAAGTTATTAATTACAATTAATTTTGTTTTAAATAGGTAATTATAATTAGTTATAAGTATTAATATTCATTAACATTTTTAGTTAAAAATTACATTGATAATTATAATAATGAAGTTTCCTTTAAACCGAGTCGGCAACATCAAAATTTTGAAACCCCCCCCTTAGAACAATCCTGGCTACGCCACTGAATTGAAGAGCTTACACTCTTAAAACAAACGATTGAAATCCACTCCAGTATTAGAAGTGCATTTTCGACACTGGAAATTAGTGAATATTAAATCAGACTGAGTTAAAATCACTCGTTTGGAGTGATCCTGTCGGAGGTTTAACACACAAAGGATCCACTCCAAGAGGAGAAGTGCATTTTCCAGACTGGAGGAGTGAAAATTACTCAGACTGACTTAAAATCGCTCGTTTGTTTTAAGAGTGTAGTGGACGAACGTGCTAAGTGACAAAAAGGCGAAAGCGAGAAGATAAGCTTTTTTTTTTTTGCACCCAGATCTGTTGAAAACTGTAATTGCAAACTGTAGAAATTGTCCTGAATTTAAACGTTGTAGAAAAGGGAAAACTTTCAACATTGATCATTGACACAAATACATCAAGTTTTTTAAAAATTTCAGTTAGAACGTTCAATTATTAAGCTCTTCAATTATGAAACCAGATCAAGTGACAAGGTCACTAACTTAGCTAGCACACAACCGAACTATTAATTCAGCTATTAATAATTAATATAACTGAATTCACCAATAATGCGTTCATCTAGGATATGGTTCCGTGTTTATCATATCATTACGATTTTATTCGTCAAAATAATAATAAACTAATACTACAAAAATAAGTCTTTTTTTAAAAAACAAAACTAAGCTTAAAATACTATTTCATCTGTTAACACAAATAAAATTCATAGCTTCAGAGGATTTTATCGAAATATTTTTTAGACAATGAAGCAAAAAATAAGATTTAACTAACTGTACGAAAATCGATATTTTTTACATTAAAAATTTTTTAACAACCAAGGGGTAAATGGTCGCCAACATTGGCGGTATTTAATAGCTTGTAGCCCTCATTGCTGTACTTATTTCCTTATTACTTTTACCTGGACTTAGAGCGTAGTTTTAAGAATGAGTGAGTGGAAAGTGTAGTAGAAGGGGGTTGTTCATTGAAACATTTGTAGAATGGATTAAATCTACTTACGCATCCGTTCCTCCAGCAATTTGTAGGAATTTATTTCAAGGTTAGACCTACACCATTACTAAGAAGGGAAAGAGAACAAGTCGTGATGGTGGGTTCGGTATGGCCACAAAAAGATAATTGGATTTCTTAGAAAATTAATAAACTCGACAGAAGTGCTCCATAAAGAATTTATCTTTCAAAATAAGCGGAACTGCCAATAATATCGAATTATAAGTAATACTAGCTTTTAAAATCCTGCGTCGCGATGAGAGAACCCGGTAAATTATGTTAACTTAATGGTCCTAATTTTTTCAACATTAAATTTATAACTTAATATTTTAGTTCAAAAGATTCGATTTAAATGTCTTACGAATTCTTAAAAACTGCTGACTTTCCTTTAACATAACTATAAAATTTCCCTGCTTCCTATTTGAATTTTTAAAAGTAAAATTTTGAAATTTCTCTTTTGGTTCAGATAACCTTAAAACTAAATTTTTATTTTAATCTTGAAGAGGTTATTTAAAACTACCTAATAAATAAACCAATGGTCAAAAATATTTAAAGGAAATTCCAAAATGGTTTATTTTCTAAAGTACATTTTGTGACAAAGAATCTGTACAAATTCTACATCTCTAGCGGTAAAACAATTAAAATGTCACCATCTTTTAAGTTCTGTTTTTCTAGAAGTTATATACAGAAACTATATTAATCAAATATGCTGAATAATGTTGAATAAAATTATAATCTCCCGATTCTACACCCCCATCGCATGCCAAGGTGCATCTGCATGATCAATTGGCCTATTACTCACTTTCTTATCACGCGAACTCAGGCAAAACTAAAGGATTATATCTCTCAAATTCCACCCAAAACAATAGATATCAAAACAAGTTCTTAGTAAAAAGCTGTTGTTCCATAATTTTATATTTTATCAGTTCAAAACTATAATAGTATTATAGATAACAAAAGTACAAACTTGCGTAATTGGTTTTGAGCTATATCCTATATTGCTCTTAAGAAAACATTTGCTTAAAAAGTTCGTTTTTCGTTAGGTTTTACGAGTGAAAATGTTGTAAATGTTTATATTTTTTAAGGCTTTTAAGTAGGAAAGGAGGCTTGAGTTATATAAATAGAGGTCTGATGTATAAGAGCAGTCCCTTTATATTCTGTAAATTTTCGAATTATCAAAGATAAAGATTTTGAGGTCTAAACCTGTGAATAAGGATAAAAAATTTTGAAAAATAAAAATATTATTATATACTTACAGTCGTTACTTATCTAAATTTTGGATGTTTCATGTTTTGAATATGCAGAGATATATAAAAGCATCACAAAATTAATAAAAAATACGTTTGTTAAAAAAAAATCTGAAAATATGAAACCTCGGTTCAGAGTAAATTTTATGGTTATGTAGTTCGGACATTAAAATGTTAACCTATTTTATAGTTTTGTTTAATAACTGTTTTCGTTAACTTACCCTACGTAGTGGGTAAGAGTATAACTCACGTATTTGGAAGCTCAAATGATCCCATGTTGTTCAACATTTATAAATGGACTTAGTATGATAAGTACAATCCCGTCGTGTACTTTCAAAAATTCTTCAAAGCTTGTTTATAAAGTCATAGCACTAAAAAAAGTGTATTTTTGGTTCTTAACAGCTCAACATAAATTACAATTCATGTTCTTCTCATCGAAAAATATTTAATTTGGAATTCCTTTAAAAACATAGTTTTAAATTTATATCTGTTTGAAAATACGTTCATATAATGGATATTTAATAAGAAGTTTGCTGGAGTCTCAGGAGGTTATAACTGATAGAAAGCAACAGAAAATTCCATTCTTTGACATCTCAAACCCAGAAGTTGCAAGGCGTGGGGGGAACTGTGATGAGGTGGGTGGAGTAAAGGGTGGGTGTGGCACCCCTTTCGATGATGGAACGAAAATGAAGATGTTCTCTCTAGAATGTACTCAGCGCCATATTTGGCGCTTCATGGGCGAGAAATTGACCCCGGAGATAATTTTGAGAAGGATTACAAAGCTATTTTTGGTGTTGATATTAAAATAAGTTTATTTATCAGGTAAGTAAATAAATAATATTTCAGCCAGACTCTTTTATTAAGGCATTGTGAAATTGTAAAAAAAATATATTAAAGAAACTTGGCAAAATTTACTGGGATCTCTAAATGGTATATAATTTATAACTTTTACTGGGATGAAGAAGTTATAATTAAGATGTTTGTATCATTCGAAATGTAGAATTAGAATGCAATCAAACAAAACAACCAAACATAAGGTATACACTACAAACATTAAGAGACTCTTAGTAAAGTAACTGCCGCATATAAATTCGCTTTTTTTTTGTTGTTACTTGATGCAGGGTAAATATTTTTATTCCTACCACTATCTCAATTGCAGTAGCAGACAACAATAATACAAAAACATCACAAATAAATTGTAAAATAATTTTTTCCCACATATGAGAGACATTTTCATTCACAATCGTCTTAACTTAATTTTTTTTGTCTTTGTTGATTATAGTTAGAAAGAATCTTCTACAGATTTCTGTACTACGCAAATGAATGTATATAAAATTATTTTTAGTTTACGGTTATGTGGCTTTTCATGTTATTATTCTAAGAATTGTTATTAAAAAAAATATCAGTTTGCTAATTTTATAATGTAAATGTTTTTTGTATAACGTGCGCGCGCGCGCGTGAGAAACCTTCTAGTTCAATATATTCCCTTTCCTTAGTGTTGTTTTTGTGTCGAGTATCGATCCTAGTTAGAAAGGAAGTTCTACAGATTTCCCCTAAGCGAGAGCAAATGACACATGTATAATCATTCGTACTTTTGATTTGAGCTTCTCATGTAATTTTTTCTCGAAAGCATTATTAGATGTCATTTAGATTTTATTTAAATATCGAAACGGCTTTTGTATTTTCTCATAACTTAGTTCAATTATAGAATAAGGAATAAGTAAAACTTTAAAAAAATAATAGTAGGATAAATCATTGGTATTTGGTGATTAGTAGTGTTTCAGTAATTCTCTTTATAAGATAATTTCTTCTTTTACTTAAATTAAATTCTGATGATAAATAAAACGTAATAAAAATTTAAAAAAAAACCTTAGTTATTAAGTCAGTTGTATTCGCTGATTAGAAGTTGTCTTACTTTTCTTTATAAAACGTAATCTATGAATTACGAATAAAGTTTTATGACACTATTCCTGTGTTTGAGATCCCGGTAAGAGATATTGTCACCGATAGAGATCCCCCCATTTCTACATCTTCATTGTCTTTTAGATTCACATAATTTATTCAAGTGTGGATAAGACTCACTAAAGGATCAGGAGAAATACTTCCCAACTTCACTCGATCTGTAATGTTCACGCGATGCTAGATCTTTTTTCGCCTATCGTGAAGGGTGACAACTAAATTTGACAAGATTTGTGGATTGATTAAAAGGGAAGGACAGCTCTATTCATTTTTTTAGAAGAGATAAAGTTTAAAAGGAGTGAGAGAAAGAAAGAGGGGGAGTAATGAATACTTAATATGCTTGAAATGGTAGTTTATAATTGAGTTTTTATTTTTGTATATTTATTTTAAAGAATAAATAAATGGCATTGGTGTAATATTGTATTCGTTAAATAAACGCAATAAATAATACACTTTGAAAATCATTGACACTACAGAGTTTTAGGCTATTAGTGAGAAATTAAAATTGAACTATAACTTTTAAAAAAATCTGCATGTATGCCTTGACTTTTATATGGTTTTTAATATTTTGATTAGAAACGGCTGAAAAGGATCGTTACTGATACATTCACTATATTCACATAGTGCTGATAACAGTCTAATTATTTGAATTTGAATTTTGATTGTGACATTGACAATGATTCGAAAATATAATAATCAATACATCCACAAACCAACCCTTTATTTTGGACCTATTTGTGTCAGATAACGAGGACACTCTAACCTAAAATCAATTTAGACACTATACAAAAATGCAATCACGTTTATCGGCACGGGTGCTGTATTCTAACGTCAACATGGTGGCCTGTAATTTTCAAGCACATCCCGAAAATTACAGGCTTTCTTTTCTACTCATCGGGAAATTCTCAAGATGAGTAGAAAATAAACACACCGACCAATGTCATGGCTGGTTACAGCTTGTGCACGCGTGCAGACTGAGAAAATACAGCCTTAGTGCTGTGAGCTGTGCTTATAGCACTAGCTGCAATCAAATACAGCAGAAAATTCAGTGAATATGCGACAAATACGATGTATTTTTACATAAAATATTTTTGCAGTGTATGAGACAAGCGGCAAAAAGCTAATTCTTTTAATTAGCATAGACACAAATGAACACTATTTATATACAGAAACTAGCGTGAATCGTGGAGTCATGACTCACCAAGCAACTTAAGCTTGCACTTAGGACATTAAATCTTTTACGTAATTACTTGTGCGTATGTATTGTGACCCTAGTTTTGTTAAAGCTATTATTATTTGTAGGTTTTTAGATAAAGGCTGAAGTGTAATGTTAAAACATAGTACTTAGGCCTATATGGGTGATGTTATAAAAAATGCCACGCGTGGCCACTTAGTCTTGTTGCGCAGAGTAATTTGTTTCATTGTTGCTTCTTTGTTGTGGATTTAAAAAAAACGTTGGAAGGGGCTGATGACAAAAAGTAAATGTATTCGAAGAAGCAGTTTAAAAAGATGCTTTGTGGAATTAAATGGTTTGTAGAAAGTTAATCAGATAAGAGAATTAAATGCATTCTTTAATTTTCTCCATTTTGTAGAAAACGGATTATATATTCTTTTCAAATTTGAGTGAGTTAGAGAATAGAAATATGACTTGTTTAATGTTGATAAATGTTTTGTTTAAGGAATATAGCATTTAATTATCATAATTGTCTTTGGAAAGTTTTCCTTTTAATTTAAAATTTTCTCCACACAGTCAAGAGTTCAATATAATGTCAAACATAAATTTTATTACATAATGTGCATTAATTTGATAAAAAAGATTTCTCTAAGATATCTATCGATGCATAAACAAGGTCATAAAATAGATATAAATTGAATAGATAGATATTGATTGACGGACATAAATGGTCAAATATAACTAAATGAAAAAAAAAACCTCATTTATTTAAATTTTACAGTTTAAACATTCGTAATTGATAAAAATAGCAATAGTCATTCAAGTACATTGAACTTCGAATATGTTTCTTTATGATTCACACGCCTTCACATTCTAACCGAAGTCCATTTTATTTCTTGGATTGCTAATTAGTTCGATCAATTTTCTCAAATAAAATACAAAAAAAAAAAATTGAGATCCAATTTTTTTTTTAAATTGCAAATGGTAAAAATATTCCCCGAGTTCTGCATTAATCTTCAAATAATTAAGTCCTTTCCATTTACTCATGTCCCTTTCAATCAAACAGAAGCAAATTTCCTGTATTGTTCACCAATAAAAAAAATGTGTGAAAAGAAGAAATAGTGTGATTTATTTTATCGATTTTAAAATTATTAAATTAAGATTAATTTTCGCTCAAATTCTCTCATTGATCTATAAAACAGTTTCTAAATATATATGTACATAGCTTTCTTTGAGACAGATGCAACATCTCTTGGATTGCTCACCAATCAAATTAAATTTGATCGAAGTGAAATGTGTTCCAAATGAATAAAGAGTGTTTGTGTTCCAAATGAATAAATAGTTCATTTAATACATTTAAAACTGGTTAAATTAAATTTATTATAATTCAAATTATTGAATTGCTCAATGTATTAGTTCACTAGGCAAGATGTAAACATATCCTTTATTGAGACAAAAGCAGCATTTTTTGAATTTCTCACTATTCAAATAAAATTTGCTCAATATATAATTCATAAGAAGAAAGATAGGCATTCATTTTATACATTTTAAACTTTTAAATTCAAATTTATTCTTGTCATTAAATTTAACTGCCGTTCAAGCTCTTCAATTGATCTATAAATTAGCTCCTTTTGAAATATATACACGTCCCCTTCATCGCAACAGAAGCCCATTTCTCGGATTGCTCATTAACTAATTAGCCACCACCACGATCATTCGTCAACGACCATCGCCGAAAATGTCGTCTCGCGACAAACATAATTGCGGCAAAAGGGACAACCCCATGGCAAGTAGTCGTCATCCATATTAAACTGTGGCAAGGGGCAATCTGTCTCGGTCCGAATCGGTTTTACACGTGGGTTGCTTCAGAAAAAATTGTAACTTCGGTGAATGGATGTCTGGTTTTGGTGAATTGAAAGAGGAACAGAACCCCTTTTTTGAGTCATGAATTGGGGATGACATTTTCAGTTGTGCTGGCTAGAAAAAAATGCTTCTGTTTAAGTAATTGAATGAAGTGAGACGGGTAATTAATGTTGTATTAAATTGGGTTATCATTCTTTTAGACATTAGGATTTACTCATGATATGGTTAATGATCGCTTTAATTTACATATTAATATCATTTTAACATTGTTGGATCCATAATTCCAAACTCCATTAAAATAAAATGTTGGTGTAACTTTGTGTAATGTTACTGCATAAAAACTAGATTTATGGAAAAAGTGGCCGTCATTTGTTTTGTAAGAGAAATCTATAATAATAAAAATGAAGTTTTGTGTGTATGTGTGTATGTGTGTATGTATGTCTCTCCGAAACTCACGATCTAGATATTTGTTTGACTCGTAACTTGGTAGAAATACGTAGTTCATACTTGAGTTGCAAAATAAGAACTTTCAGAGCTCAAAATGTTCTATTTTTTGAGAAAATTCGAATTTTCTGAAAAAAATGCACCACTTTGGCTCAAATCCGATGAAAATTTTTCTTTCGCGTTGCCATTCAGCAAATGAAATTAAAATAAACTTTTTCAAGAATAGTTAAAATGTAAAAAAGAAAATACTTTATTCTTCAAAACTTACAAATATATTATTATTTTCATTTTAAAGATTTATCATCATATTTATCAAAGATTAACTATCATTTTAAGTAGTAAACTTTCATTTTATATCATTCTTTAATCTGTATCAATGCAATATTTTATTTTTAACTCGATATTTTAATAAATAATTATCATGGACGTCTATATAAACTGGAAGGTTTCCTCCAACGACAGCGGATCTCAAAAAGTGCTACCAATTTTTGTACATAATTCCTAACGTTATTGTTGGTTTTTATAAACTTGATCGCCAAGGTCACATAAGCTAAACATTTTATATTTTTATCATTTACGATTAAGCTATAAATTGATATTTAACTAATTTTTATTTGAAGAATCGTTGCCGGCAATTTTACGCTAACCCTGACAAATTGGTATTATAGCAACCAAGATTGATCGCCAAGGTCATAAGCTAAACAATTTATATTTTTATCATTTACGATGAAGCTAAAAATTGATTTTTAATTTATTTTTATTTGAAGAATCGTTGCCGGCAATTTTACGCCAACCCTGACAAATTGGTATTATAGCAACCTTTGGCAAAAATAGCAATTGCATTGGCGATTTCTAAAGGTTGATATATTTAAATCTTAAATGCATATAATTTATTTTGAAGCTTATACTGAACTATGCTGTTTTTTGAAGGCCATCGCACTACAGATGCATATTAGGGTTTTATGCCTTTCTTTTTTCGCCAAATACTTTGATAAACTCGCCAAATTTTTATAAAAAACGCGCCAAATGACATTTTTTCTTTAATAGCTGGTTGGTTGCGCGATGGTCATTGCGCCAAAGCTGAAAGGGTGTGTTATTGGTAGCTATATATTTTTCCTCGCCAAATTTTTCAAACATGCCAAATGAGCTAAAATGTTTTCATTCGGGAAATTACCATGACATTATCCGTTAATTTTATAGCATTTTTTAAATTTTGAATTTTTATGGTCATATAAGTAACGGGATTCTGTACTTTATAACGAACGGGAAAAGTAACATAAGTTTATTATCCAAAAAAACAGATTAAATGGTAGTATCGTACAAATACTTGGATCGATTTGGTATTTATTTTTTCCAACCCGTGCAACACCGGGTAGTTCAGCTAGTATTATATAAAAATTTGTTAATTAATAGTTTCACAAATGCTCAAGTAACAACATTAACTACTTTAACAATATTTTTTATTAAAAAGGTTTCTTGTACACACTGTAAACATTTGGTGCAATGCTACAGAACAAAATAACAGCAAGCTTCCTTCTATTTTGTATCATAGCGTGCGTTGCTACATAAAGTTGGATAGGTTGCCACTAATTTATGAAATAATATTTCACCAAATTTGAGCAAAGCAGAAGTTACTAGTATGCAATTGAAAGTAATTGGTTTTGAGGTTCTGTACCCCACAGTACAGACACATTTTTTTCCCCCAAAATGTGTGTAACATGCAGAAAGTCTTAGATAATTTTACTCAAATTTAACTTAAGGAAAGGCACTAGTACATTCCATCTAAGAGTCAATAATGATATCAAAATCAAATTTAATTATTAACTTCAAGCTAAAAACAATCAATCATTATTTATGAAATTAATTAGGTCTTAATTAAAAATATATATTAAAATTAAATAATTTATAATGATTTTTTTAAAGAGCCAGTTAAATTTTTTTAAAATCTAAAATAACATGAAAGAACAATGACGTACTAAAGAAAGTTTCATTTTTTTGTTTTTCCAGAAAAAACTACTACAATTAAAAATTTAGTGCAATATAACTGGTTACCAGTGCTAGAATGGTAATTGAGTTAACTTGTTAATGGGATATATCTTGTATTTGGTAAATGGTTTATAGGACATTCATACTAATGGTGCTTAGGACTTTTCATATCCTACTATTTGATACCTATGTACCATTTATAGAGGAATGAGTTTCCTCATCCATTAAAAATCGAATCAAATTTTTAAAAAATCGCTATCAATGATAAACTATGTAAAGACTCAGGAAAAACCCTTTTTGATACAGTCCTCCACCCTTTGACATATCAACCAGACGGACAAATTTCCCTAATTGAGTAAGAACAGCTTTCCGTCGAATTAATGATCCAAATTTCCAGATAAATACAATTATCGTTGCCTACTGTGGCTCAAGGGGCAAAGGGGTTTGCGGTTTTTTCCATTATTTATTATTAGAGAATGGGTGAAAACGGCTTTTATTTTTTGTCAGTAAGTTTTTTTTTATTCCTTGTCAGGAATTATATCTAGCGGATAGATTCATTAATCGTCCTGTTACCGCATCGTATTAATCATTTAGTTGGCAAGTGAATCATATTTATATCGGGGAATTGAGTCATTTTCTGTAAGGTTGTGAATATGATGGAGAGAAAACATATTTCATGGGCAAGGTCTAGTGGTTATCATTTTGAAATATAATAGAAAGCATTCCTAATTTTGTGTAAAAACATAAAGGATGTAGTTGAAAAAGTCACTTCTCCAAAATATAACTTTAGGTATATAGGGTCTGGTCCGTTCATTAACGTGAGTTTTAATAATGATAAATTTATTTGTTCGAAATCGACAAGGACGGGTCAGTACCCTATATCTCAGTTATATTTTGTAGAATGTGAGTTTTGCAACGATAAACTTCAAATATAAATAATTCTACAAAATTGAAGGGAGTTAAACTTTCTTTTGCTTGCATGTGTGTTTCGGAGAATTTCCTTCACGCAAATTCTAAAAGAATACTTTTGTCCCATTTAGGTTAACCATAGAGCAATCTTTTAGCTATAAACGTTCTTGTAAATTAGAACTATTTAAAGATACGTAAGTATTCATTTATACGGTGTTTAGTCTGGTTCACAATCTAATCTCTTGAGACTAGTTCCAATTTATATTTCTCTTCAAATATCAATTCAGAACCCACTATCATAAATGGATACAAAATAGTTTCAGCACTGCTAAGATAGCCTACGACTATAATAGGCGACCTAAGGTTCTGCTTATCTTAGCCAGCGATATGAAAAAAATAGGTGAGGTAAAGCAGATCCTCATTCATCTTCATTAGTCTACTTGGAAGAAGATACGAAGATCAGTGAGTGACGATCAGTAGATCAGTGATGAAGAAGATCAGTGAGTGAAATACTGTGTAGATGGACGAATGTAGGTGAGAGGTTGAAGCTGCGAAGCCCCCCGCAGCTACTTAGAGCGAAGTATCCTTTGTTTTGTTAAGTGATTTAGGGTTAAGTTCGCGAATAGTGGTTGGTTGTTTATGTTGAGTGTATAAATGGGTTGCGGCGTGGCTTTTGGAAGTGAATCTCTTCACTTTGTGGTGAAGAGGAAAAGTTGAAATTTATTGCGGCGTAAAAAAGTACAAGTATCTGCAGTTTTGAAACGATGGCTGAAGTCCTTTTTGTAAAACTGTGGTCCAACACACCTTTAATTCCCGTTTTATCCCCGTTTAAAGAGAACTCTTGTTGAAAGGGGGAAAAATTATATAATGTACAATACATGCAGCTAAACGTTTCAAATTGCAGGTTCATTCCAAATTACAGAACCAACATAACTTGCTTGGTTATCAATCACGAAGTTAAACATGGTGGTTCAAGATTGCACCAGAATTCCGGATCTTTCTTGCTGTCACAGCTATTTGGAGAGTTGTTTTACCACTTTTGAGGAGAATAAAAGTTATAGTCGTACCACAAAATTTGTGAGTGTGGTGGTAGCTAGAAATTTCCAGGAATTCCTGTACAATTTTGTTAACTTATAAACAGTGCATAAGATGTCTACAAAATTAAGAAAACTAAAAATGTAATTTTTGATGAATTTTTTAAACATTACCACATATTCAACATAAAAAATCGCCTACCATTGCTCTGTCAAAAATAACACGCCTCGTTTCAGACAAAACCCCAAGATTAGCAGTAGAGATAAGACAACGGCTCCAATTACGACCACGAAATATTTGGCGTTACATCACCCAATCCATCCGTCTCTAGCAGAACTTTTAATAACTTCCACGCCATAATCACGAGTCCAGGCGCACTTAGCAGCTGATAAACAAGACTCTTCCTTCTCCATCAGCATCAGAGTATAACAGCGTGTGTGGTGCCGAGGACCCTTACGACAGAAGAAGATCTTGCGGCGGAATTAATTACCTGATAATGAGTGAGTCTAGGCGAGGACGGGCCTTTGGCAGGCTTGGCTGGCGAGTCCTTATCATCGGAATATTGTAAATTGTGGGGTTTGTTGGTTTTGGATGGGGAAGAAATGGCTTTTGGTTATTAGGAAGGTGTTCTAAATTTCATTAAGACGGATTGTCAGTCCCGTACGGCTAATGCATTAGTTTTGGAATCACAGCTTCTGCAGAAGTATTTGCTTTTCCTGATAGCCCTTTTCCTCCAGGTATGGGAATCAATATAACATTGGAATGAAACAAATTTGAAACGAAAATAGTATCTAGCTATTTAATTATATATTTTTGAAGTTTTGATATGATAAAAATATACAACAGATGGCGACACTATTTTAAAACTTTATCAAATAATAATTAAATAACCGGCTGTTATTTTCTTTTCAATTTTGTGTTAAATTGATGTTATGATGATTCCCATACACTCTAAAAAAATATCTGTAAGGTTACTAAGAATTCTCTAGGAAACTCAGCTTCCATAAGTTTTTTTAGTAGTGTTACATAAGAAATATGTGTATATATTACTAATTAAAGCTTAGTAAGTTATACTAAGAAAAATTAGTAGATTTTACAGGGGATTTTCTTGTATGTTTACAAAGAAACTGGTAGTAAACTGGTTACAAAAGTTTAAAACCAGAGGGCGCCACTAATTTTCCTGTTAGTCAGGTTTTATTTCGAACTTCCCGAGGACAGAACCCAAGATTATCGGGATCCGCGGAACAGCGCGTTAGTCCTCTCTGCTATCGGGGACTTGCATTTTGGTTGCGTGTAAATAAAGAGGTTAAAATATTGATCGTTAAAGGCGTTTTATGTTATTGATTAAGAAATTTTAAGATTCATTTTTTATTTCGGATATGAAGTTTTCGAAATAATTTAACGTAGTTTTTATATACTAAAATAAAAAAAACCACGTTTTTAGGTTTTTTATCGTTGCGATATCGATTCGTCATAATCTCTAGAAAAGATAGCCAGGGGGCGCTGTAAGCGTTACATCAATTTACTTAGTATTGTTTAGTATTACTACAGTAGTTTCTTTAGGTTACAGATGATTTTCTAGTAAATGGTGAAAACCTGTAAAGTTACTAAGTAATCGTTAGTAAATTCAAGCCAAATTTTTTACAGTGTACGTGGTGAAAATGTGATAACATGGCAACGCAATTCTTTGGCAAAAGTAGTGATTTCAAAACTAATGCATTGACTCTACGGGACTTACAGTCCCTCTTAAGTAGACAAAATTCATAAGGAATTCATTTTGTTTTAAATTTAAAAGTTAAAAATCGTTTGGAATATTAAATTGCATTTATCATTACTGAAAAATAATTCTAAATTAATTGTTAATATGGCAATGGTACGAACTCTTCCCCTACCTACTTTTACAGGAGCATGCATACATTTTAAAAAGTAACACAAACCAATAAAAAACTTTTCTCTGAAAAAAACTTATCCGACATTAAAACTTTTAAAAATTGTCTTCTGGTGTGCTGGTAATGGCCTGATGATGACTTAGTAACTGTTCCACGCGCGTGTTCTGGTATCCTGATATTTCTAAAATTTCGGACCTCCCGGCATCAAGGGATCGTTGATGATAAACAGACCGTGGTATTTGTTAATTAAGGCGTGTATAAATAAGCTCTGGGTTTTATCAGGAAAGCAGATATGACGTTTATTCACAATGTGGCGACGCTTGAAATTATGAATGAGTAAAAAAGGCTCTTTTTGGTCGGGTGAAAGGTCTGTATACAAATAATTTATCTGGGGTGTGGTTGGAATGGATAATTGGAGGCTGAGGTTTAGTGTTGAAGTATTTATACTTGGGTGGTAATTTATTTTTGAAACTAGCTACACATGAAATTTAATGAGGAAGTATTGTGTTACCTAAGAAATCAAGTTTTGCTATTTTTAATACAAGTATTAGATTATAGTAGATCATAATTAGACATTTTAAGCCCTTGAAAAATGCCGATACACTGTTAAAAATTTCAGTTCAACGTTGAACCAAATATTGGTGAAAAATGAAGAACTTCTAGCAGATACACCATAAAGTGGTTCAACCAATTGTAACATTCTGGAAATGGACCTGCTTTCACGAAAAGTTGGTTCGACTTCTACTTCAATAGCACGATAGTTTGGTTCAACTTCTACTAACCTTCATCCGACAATTTAACTGTTTACTCAAACGCAGCGCCATGAATGAGTAGTACTGTTTCTGCTAGAGAATTGACCAGTCCTTGGACGAGTGGTTATGACATCAGCCTAGAGTTTCAAACATCTCAGGATGACGGGGGTTCGAATCCCACCTACTGCCAGTCATGCTATAAATCGGATCTCTTTCCTGGGACAGACGTGCTCGTTAAATCTATGGGGTTTTAAGTCCCGACGGCGTTAGCTTACGAAATACTGTTTTTTTTTCACCTTTCACTTGTATTATGCATTGGGAGAACCTTTTTATGGTTCAACCTCTCACCATAGTTACGCAATTTGAAAATACCGTTTTATGGTTCAACAGTCTACCAAATCATGGTTGCAGCAAATTTGAACCGTATTTTGGTTCAACCTTGAACTATTATTTTTAACAGTGTAACAGTTCGACAATTACCATAAAAATTTTTCCGCAAGCAGACTCTTTATTCAAATGAAAAGTATGGGCATGTTTCACGTCTTTAGTGGCAACAGTTCCAGCGGAATTGTTTTACTTTTGGTCTTCCTGGAATTGCAATTATTTTGGCATTCGTGAAAGTTAGTTTTCTGCGTCTCTTTCTGTTTACGGATGCTTTGTATGAACTTTCCTTTCAGAAAAACTAAACATTTGCTCTGTTCGTAAATCACGTTAAATTGATGTCCCACAAGTTCGCTAAATGTTCTGGATAAGGCAGAATATCAAAACCGAAGTATTCCATCAACATTGACGTTTTGGTAAAGTTTTACATAGTTTAAATTAAATAGAATTAAAATTGTTAGAAAATTTAAATTAAATTTTATAACTAAAAAACACATTTAAATAACTGTAAAATATAACGCGGCAGTGAAAAACCATTCTTTGAGAGAAACAACCGATGAAATCGTGTAACAAAAAGGGTAAAACTGTAAAGAGCTGCATTAACTGAGACAGGTCAATTATTGATTACCTCTTGTGTTCTCATGTACACTACGAATATTTTTAATTTTGTGTTTCCCAAGTTGTATAACCTTAGATTGGTCTCAGTATTTTTTTATACATGTGCAGAAAGTTAGTGTTTTTTGAAAACCACTACGTTACAGAATTCGTTTTAAACAGAAGATAAGGGTGATAAATTGTGTTACTGACACCATTTACCATTTACTCAGAAAACTGCTCGCCCCATCTTCTTGAAAAGTAAACAACATTGACTGAAGGGGCCGCTTGGAAGTGAAACATTATCCATTCTGGGTTCTCAGTTTGTTTTTTGGTGTCCAAAATAAAAGCACAAGTAGGTTTGTAACAGAAACTGTCACTTATAACTGCTTCCACACAAAATCCATGCGTCTATAAAGGCGTCAAACCCAGCATTTAGTTCTATATTAAACTTTTAAACATGAGATTTAAAAAACTATTTGTCATCGACAGTTCATCTTTATTTCTAATAACATACATTTATTTGTAATTCAAAGAAGGATTTTTAATTCCATGTAAAAAAAATATGAAAAAAATTGCTTAAAGAAATAATAATTAGTAAAATAACATTATTATTATTCATTAATAATTGCGTCTGCTTTTTAATAAGAAAAATATAACGCATTGTGCTTCTTTCTAAACAAATATACGAACAGACAAAGAAACCCGGTGTGACATACCTTATGAAGTCCTTCCAAACTGATTTATATCATAAGCAAGGTAAGAAATATTTGCAAATTTTTATAAAATTATGTTTAAAGCACCATCTGCATTCAAATCTATTGGATGGAGTAACAGTCACACCGCAGTTACATACTTCGAGCATTTGCTTCGAGCACCCATTTCAGCGTGACCTTGATTTTCTCAAGGTAACAATTTAACATGCAGATACTCTGAGCTTCCGCTGAAACTGGCTCTCAAGGTCACGAACCCATCTCGTTTGGTTTGGTGTCAGCGTCAGAGGGAAGCTTAGACTCTTAGAGTATCTGCATGTTAAATTGTTACCTTGAGATAATCAAGGCCATGCTGAAATGGCTGCTCGAAGCAAATGCTAGAAGTATGTAATGGACAATTCCCACATTTTTTTATTATTTTTTTATTCGACGTAAATAGGTGAGACAAAATAAGGGCAGAAAAAAATTTTGCTCTCCGATGCGTAGTTATTTTTTTATTTGATTTTAAAGTTAGGGTTTTTAAAAGCGCGCTAAAAACAGTACGTTCCGCGAGGAATCGACTGTGACGTACATGTACACCACACGTGACCAAATCTCCTCAGTTGCGTATAGCGTTAGGCGGGATATTTCACAAATCGTTTCGCAAAACTTTATATTTTCGTTTTCTTTAATGCCGTAAGTTTGTATTTATTATTTAATAATGGCATATTGCTACTGCTTAGTTCCCTAGTGTCGAATACGACTACAGAAAAGAGAAAAGATATATTTTAACTTGCCAACAGAATCGGTACAGCGAAAACGATGGTTTTCAGCCATGCGACGTGATCCAAAAAAGGAACCAGTTTTTAATAGGATTTTGGACTGACTTAACTATTCTTTAAAAATATAAATTTACATGTAAAACATGGTAAATAAAAAATGCAGAGCCACAAACGCACAAAATTAAATTAGTTATTAGGGTTTTTTTTTAAGTATATCTACGGATAACATGTCAAATGTAGCAACTTAGGATATCTAAAAACATTGTTAATAATGTTTACTTACAGACTTCTACGTTAATAGTATTAATATTTTTGAAAAGTTCAATATTTTTTTCCCAATTTTTCCTTTATTCCAATGGTAAAACTAAAAGTTGTGCAAACAAAATATGTCACGCTTTTTACACGTTCAGACGAAACTAAGCAATTTTCTGAAAATTCAGGACGGCGACTTTTTGCTTTCTACAGTAGTACCTTTATTCATATTATTTTAATGTATGACTTGAATTAAAAGAGTATTACTAAAATCCGACGAATAAATTATGATATTTTATCAGACAAGGAAAATTGTGTTGTAAAAACGGTAATTTTGTTATGAATGACCTGTGTTTAATTAGAACATTTTAACAGCACAAAATATTATTAAAACTTTATCAATAATAACACAATTCTATAGGTAAGACAAGAAAGAGATAACCTTTCAGAAAAACAATTAAAAAAACTATAGTAAACTATCCAGCACACCTTTAAAACAATGAGCTTCTTGTGTGAAATAAAAAAAAACTTGGAAAAAACATTTGTACCGCGAAAAGGGATTTGAACCCGGGACCAAATGAATATGAATCGCTTACGCTACCACTAAGCTACGATGCCCGTGATATATAATGCTTAAATTGCTATAAAAGTTTAAGGGAGTTACTTTCAAAATTAAAAAGACAGCAAAGTTTAAAAAGAAATTCAAAATTTTGACTTAAAAAAATGAAAACAACTTGTAAATATATGTTTTTATTGCTTTAAAATGATTATTTAGGGTAAACACTATACATAAAAACACTATAATTTACAATTTTATGTTATTATTACTAAAATGTTTGCGGTACCGTATCCCTTTAAAATATATCTCTTAAATTATTTTTTTTTTAAATCAACTTATTATTAAATAAATCTTAAAAGAAAATAAACAAGAATAGAAAATTAAGGCAAAAGAAAGTTATAAAGCAAAAATGAACCTTAAAAAAGCATGGGAGAATCGAAAAATCGCAATGACTGAAGTAGCTAACGAACCCTACGTGGTGTACATGTACGTCACAATCGCTTAGCCAATAGCAGAACGTTTCAAACAAGAACTAAAAATTGACGATTTTTAACATTGAATATTTAATAACACAATTTTTTTTGTACATTTTAATCTAGATATTTGAAATCAGCGTTGTTTATTTTATCGAAAAAATGTATTTTTAGTAGTTTTTAAAAAGTATGGGAATTGTCCATTGCGGTTTCAGAAATGCTGTATTTTTACTGACGTTTTGTTAACAATGCACTGCTAAACCAAACTCAGCAACCGTGGGAAAAGCCAATCACCATGGAATTTTTAGCATTGGTCGTAAAGGGAAAACGACAACTTTACGACTACCAACGAACACTTATCGCTTTCCCAACTCTTCCTTGACTCCTAATTTATTATCTCTTCTGATATATGGACGAGAACCACTAGCTTGGAGGTGCCAAAATGCACCTCGACATTTATTAGACAATTCCGTTCTTCCCCAGTTTTTTCTTCAAAAAAGGGATTTAATCACCTTATGTTCCCTCCTCTTACCACGTATTTCACGACTTTTTTTTCTTTTTCTTCTATGGTTTCGACAGAGATTCTTCCCGGTAGTATATCTCTCAACAAGCTCACTTTGTTTTCGGGATTTATAAACACTATCCACCCCCTAGAGTCTGGATATGGTGGGGTGGTATTTTAGAGGACAATGGTATAAGTTGGTTTTAAGTTTCCTGGGTTTTCTACTAGTCCGAGTTGTCTATCATTCTGATCCTCTTGTGTTTCCACCGGAAAATGTAAATTTTTGCTCAATAAAACTATTTGTGTCAAGAATCTACATTATTTTTCTTCAAGCAACATGCGCGTAATTGCGGATATTATCTGAATATAAGTTTAAAGTTAACGCTGTCTTGTTAATGGGACATTTGTATAATAGAAAAATATGAAGTTAAAAAAATAAGATGATTTATTCCATCAGGAGTAGACATAAATAAAATTTTATCGAATATATCAAATTGATACAGTCATACTATCTGTTCGTACATTGAAATAAACAAATTAGCCAGAATTCTTCGTCGATTTTATTCTAAAAGCTACCCTGCGTATTTGGCACATCAAATGGTTTTTTTATTAATCAGTAAATCGATAATTTAATATTTTTAAATTTTTATCACAAAGCATTAAAACTGAATAATTATTGTTAGTTAATGTTACTTTTAATGTTCTAACTTTTTGCAGTTTATAGTAATAAAAATGTCCAGTTCAGTTCTCAGTTTACGTATTCTAAAAAAGATAAGGCACAAGTTAAAAGAAAATATACTAAAAGTTCAATAAGAAATTAATCCATATCAACATAGTATTCAACAAAATCTTTGAATTTTTGTCACTTGACTTACGCCACTTAGTCCGGGAAGTGTTGCCAGGGGTCCGAAACCCGACACCGAACCCAGTTTACACTTTGAGGCGCCAATCACGCCAACTGGCGGATCAGAGGTTAGCCAAACACTCCTGAGAGTAATCCAACACCGGGGTCAAGTTATCTGCTGTCATCCACGTGTCCTGGCTCTTTGCCGTTCACACTTTTTAATGAGCTTGGCGCCGGTAACCTTTCACCCCCTCTCCGAGGCTTCTCTTAATGTCATCTTATCGCTACTGATATCCCGGTTTACAATATCAGGGAGATTGACTTCGACATGATGACAGCAAATCCCGGGAGTAGGGTTTCATAAAGATGTAACTGATGTTGCACTTATTTTGATGAAACCACGGCTTACTCAACTTTAAGTACAAAGAAGTTTTACATGAGCCAAAGCCTGATCATTTCTTCGTGACTGTAAAAATTCTTTCCGTGTCTGTCCCACTTGACGAAAGCTTATAAGCGGTTCTCTGAACAAGCACACAAGCTGGAATATATATGTAACATACCATACCATACCAAACCAAAGCCTGATCATGACAAGTAGCGGCTTTAAGCCACGAGACATTTGGGAGAGGTAGGGGTAGGTACATATATATCCCAGCGTGTGTGCTTGATCAGAGACCCGCTTATGAAGCCTTTGTAAAAAAGACAGACACAGAAAGAATTTTTTAACTGTCCCAGAGAAAGAAATATACATCCAGGGCGAAGACTGGAATCGAACCCGCACCCTTTACAGTGGATTACTTGCGTAATGGTCCAAACCAATCGGCCATCCGGGCCACGACATTTGGGAGCTCTTTTCCCATCGATATTGTTACTTAATATAGCCGGCGCCTCGGTGCTGCTTGGAGGCTGATGGTCGGTGTTCGAATGCTGTCAGGCGGTGGGTGTGTCCCAAGTCCATGGATGTGTGTGACAGTCAATTAATTGTGTTATTTTTTCTGTGTGTCCCCCATTCATTTTTGTGGGCTGTAAAATTTCTTTCTGATGTCTGTCCCACTTGACGATAGCTTATATAAGCGGTCTATGAACAAGCACACAAGCTGGAATATATATGTATCATACCATACCATACCATACTTAATATAAATATATAAATTTTGCAGAGGTATGAACTTTAAAAGAGAGGTCCATCGTCAAATGCAATATTAAAAAAAAATAATTAAAAAAACATTTGGGTAAGGGGGGGGGTTTATAGTTGTAGAAAAACTACTATATTTTTAAATATTTTTAATTTTGATTTTGTCCTCTTTCATTTGAAAAGAGAAGGATCACATTGCTTTTAGTATTATTATTAAAAAGTGCAAAATACGCTTTATACTGAAAGACACAAACGCTCTTGAAATTAAGAATGCATTCACAAACTCCAGGCATAAACTCCCACATGACATTAGCAGACCCAGGCGAATGTGAAACACAAAAAAGATTTCAAAAAAGATTCAAAATACATTTTATTTATAGACAGTAGAATGTAATATCCAACTTACTTTGATCAAAACAAAAGATTTAACTTGTTGTACCAAACTATAATATAAACTACAATATAAAACTTGTTTGTACTCCTGAACCATATGAAGAGAAAATGAGCTATAAAAAATGTAATGATATTAATATTCAAGGTGAACCTAAACACAAATGATCTAAATATGTTTTTTTTTTAAAACTACCTTCTTCCATCCTTAAAAAAAGCTTGCTTGCTTAAGTGTAATATTCTTTTTAAGTAATCGAAGAAAATAACTATTTTAGTTTTAAAACTTAGAATCAAAACTATCCTTCATTAATATTTTAAAGCTTACAAAGAAAGTATGCTATTAATTAATTTTTTGAGAACTTTATTAACAGTCTGTTTTTTCTAGTGCTGCAGTCTGGGTCAACTAAAAAAGAGAATTTTTAAAAATTTTAATTAGAAAATTTTCATTCATCTACAAAACTAAATGGAGACACCCAAAAACATAATTGGATGCACCACGCAAGATTTCGTTAAAAAAACACCCAAGAGCAGAATTTTTTCCCAACTAAATCTAAAAAACCGCAAATTGCATCGAAAAAAAATCGTACATCTTTCAACCTTAATTAAAACTCTCTGCATAAAAGCATTCGCCACCAAAAATCCGTATCTTACGATATAATAAATAAACAAAAAAATGCCAGTATACACCATGTACGCGAAAAAGTGGCTTATTTGCTGTGCTAACTTAATGGGAGATATGCCACTTTGCCTCATAAAGTGCTATATGAGATCTGGAATTTTAATTAAACACATTTTCCGTCAGACTCGCCACATATAAACACTTCGGGTCCTAATCTAAACAACCGAATCGATTAATGTCTCACCAAAGATGTTAGTTTTTTTATCACCTTATTAAGAAATACAGACATTAAAGAAGTAACAACGTAATTTTTTGACCAGTTTGGGCAATCGTTTACAGTTGCTGCTCCGATTTTAAATTTTAAGTTGGTACAACACTAAACAAACAAAACTCCCAATTACCTCCTGCTCTGAGTGATTTCACTCCTCCGGACTGGAAAATGCACTTCTCCTTTATCCTTATGGAGTGTGTGTTTTTGTGTGTTAAGGGATCATTCCAAAACGAGTGATTTTAACTCAGTCTTGAGAAAATATGCATGCCTTTAGGGTAGGTGTCGAAAATGCACTTCTCCAACTGGAGTGGATTTCAACTCTTTTGTTTTTAAGAGTGTAGTTTTGACTTTAAAGGCTGTCCAGATTCTTACCTTACGTAAGTATAAAATTAAGATTATTTACGAAGACAGTAAAAAAATTACCAAAATTAAAATTTCAAAAAAGTTATTGGAATTTTACCTTAAATTTCGAATTTGGTTATGAACAATCCCGGTGATAAAGTCATTACGAAATCAGATTAGTTTTGCTGATTCTCTGATTCTATCGAAGCTAAAAAACCGATTAATATTTTCTTAATTGGTGGTTTCTAAGCTTATTACAATATTTGTTTCTTCAAGTTTCAAAGAGCATAATCTGAAATTAACCGTTCGTTTTGAGGAACAGTTATATTTCATCTTTATTAAGGAGCAGAGAAGAGAGGCACTCTGCCTAAGATGTTGTAAGATAAGGCGGGAATTACGATTTTCTTATCACCCAAGAAGCGTAAACATATTCAAGACGATGAGGACTGATACAACTGTTTAGAATACATTTTTAAATTTATTTATTTGAGAGGATTTTGAGGCGTCTAGATCTTATGAAATTAGATAAAGTTGCAGTTATCAAGAGTGTTTGTAGTTTTATGGATCATATATTATGAGATTTAATGAGTTTCGATAGAAGTAAATTGATATCAGAGATTGTATGAAAAAAAATGTCTGTAGAATTTTTTTTTATTTAATTTATAAGTTTATCTCATAAGTTGTATTTGAATCAATTAAATTATGAATTAAAGCAATTGTTTAAACTACTAATAAAATTAGTATACTTCATATCGATCTGAGAGCAGTCAGATTTTCTCAAAATACACTTAATTAAATAAATTTACTTAATTTTAAAATTTCATGATTAAAGAAATATTTGTATATATTCTAATAATACACTTAAATAAATTTATTTAATTCGAAAATTTCATGATATAAAAAGTATTTGTATGGTTTTTTTGTTAGTTTAAAATAGTTTTCAAACAATTAAAAAATGTCGTGGAAAAAGTAAGATATAAAAATATATATATGTCTAGTAAGGAGGAGGGGCAGTAAAGAAGAAAGCAACTCTTTAGTGTAGAAATATCCATTTAATGAAGTGCAGCTCTGAAGAATTACATCCTCTCTCCACCCTTACCGCCTTTACTAGTGACAAAAAGATGGCGGTTCAGGGCAGAGTTTCAATAAGTGCTCGCTAGATGGCGCTGATACAACACTCTGCTATCCTGACGTTTGTCGTCCCGACAAATAGCAATTGAATAAAATAAAAACATGCTATCTAAATATTAAAAGTAAACATGTAGCAAGATAAAAATTAAACGTAAACACTTAGAAAATAATACACTTAAATTCACTACTAATACTGAAAAGAACTATAAAAATAAGCATAAACAAATAAAATACTTTTATGCATTTCTCAAGAAAATTATTCTAAAATCACTTTAAAATTCTAATTTGAAAATTATGAAATAGAAGAAAACACTTATAAAATTAACTAAGCAAGTAAGTAAAAATAAATTTTAGAGTCTGTGCAAAAAGTTCTTAGCACAATTTGGGAGAAAAAAAATAAAGTTCTGGACTTCAGAAAGTTTGTAGAATAAAAGTCAAAGTTCAGGTTTTTGCCCAACTCTTCATTTGGTCGGCAGATGTGGATGTGCATGCTGGTCCTTCACCTGTACCGGTCTTGCGTACATCATATCTGTCGTTTGGGCGAACTTTAGTCACGATGTATGGGCCGAAAAACTTTTGACGAAGTTTTAAGCCTGTCCCGAACTGAGTACGTTTGATGGCGACTATATCATCAAGTTTGTATTTGGTAGCTGTCTTGCGACGAGTGTTATAGTTGTGCCTGCTCTGTTCTTGTTGTTGCAATATATTTGCTTTGGCTTCTTTGCGCATTTGTTGTTGATGTTGGACGACTGAGTGTATATGTTGTTCTTCTAAAATTTTCTTGATGTTAAGATCTTCTTTATTTTTCATTTTAACTCCTGTTAGAAGCTCGAAGGGTGTGTACTTAGTAGCTGAAGAGATAGTGCTGTTAATTACACGTTGTACAGCTGGTATGTGCTTGAACCACTTGTTCGGATCATCAAGGGATAACTTGGAGATAACTGGAATTAGCGTTCCATGGAATTTTTCAACCTGACCGTTTCCTCTTGGCTGACCTGTAGTGATTGTGATATGTTCAATCTTCTCATCTTCGCAGTGTTTCTTGAATTCTGTTGCAGTAAAAGCTGATCCGCGATCTGATATTATTCGTCTAGGATTTCCAAAGGTGGTTTGCTGAAGTTGAAGTTTGTCCAGAGCGTCTTTTGCAGATGTTGACTTGACAGGATATATCCAAATGAACTTTGTAAAGGCATCTACCACAGTGAATATGTACTTGTAGTTTTTGTTTGTGCTTGGCAGTGGCCCTAGAAAATCTATATGGTATGTGTCTAATGGAATGTCACCTTTAGGAATGGGATGGAGAAATCCTTCTTGTTTTCCTGTTTTTCGTGAGGCAAGTATGCATTTTACACAGCTGGATATTACGTTTTCGACAGTTTTACGTATGTTTGGGAAATAAAATTGTTGTTTAATTAAAGCTTCAGTTTTATTGATACCAAAATGTCCTTTATTGTGTTCAATTTGTACGATTTGTTTTTTTGGAGGAGCATTCCAGCGTTCCGTGTGTTACATCCAGACCACATTTTCAGTATATTTGTTACATTTTTGGTTTGAAAGCAGTATAAAACAAATAAGATGACAGCTTATATCTTTTCTCAGATGTTTAATTATCTTATTAAGCTAATCGGAATCTTTTTAAACTAAAAAGTTACGCAGATATAATTTTTTCATTTCGCGTCACGTGTGTTTCCATTTAACAGGGTTATTTTCTTTTCTTCTTCTATTATTTGCATAATTCTGCGAATTATGCAAATACTCATGAAAATAAAAAATATCAAACGAAAGCTAAGTAAATAAGCTTTAAAATAAGTGGTGTTAGAAATCTGAATTATAAATAGTCAGCCTAAAATAAAATAAATAACGCCGTCTCGTGTGTTACACTCAACGTTCCGTGTGTTACAGCGTGCGAATTGACTTATAGTTCAGTTTTTAAAATACTAATATTTTTAATAATAAACACTTTGGTTAGCAAATAAATAAATATAGGAATTTGGTTACATATTTAAATACACAATTATTTATTATTTAACTTTGGTAAAGCACATTTTTTGATATTTAATTTTTTATAAAATATAAAAGTTCAAATGCTAATTTTAAATATTACTCTTAAATTTTTAACTACACTAAAACCGACCTTAAGTTTGCAGCAGAGAAATGTACTGCTCGAAGGAAACTGGGTAAACAATGCAGCTGGCGCCGAAATTTCGCCGACTCTGATTGGCTCCTCCTTTGACCCTGATATTCGTGCGCCCTGTTACGTCAAAATCGAAGGAAAAATTACCCTGGGAATTAAAATACCCTCTAACTGAAGCTAAACCAATAAAAATAATAAATTTATATCTTGAAATAACAAATAAAATTGTTTATTGAATGTGAAACACCTTTTTTTATTCGATTCTCGCACTCGAAAATGAGAACTATTTACCCTTTTTTCTCGTAGAACATTTGTATACTGCAAACTTAATGTCGGTTTTTATTGTAGTGAAAAATGATTCCTACCATATTACAAATTACACAACAATAGCAAGCACAATTTTTATGTAACTGTATTGAACATTCAATGTGACTTCCAGAGTCACATTTAACATGGTGAATTTTTCGTATTCCTGGTACCGGAAACAAGGTCACTCAAGGGTTAATATCCGTTATTTTGGATGTTATATCCGATGCCATTGCCAATATGAAGGACTTTGGTATTCAGAATTAAGTTTCTGACAATATCCGCCAAATCCTTTGAATGCTGGACGATGGTCGGATTTATTCTTTTACTCATAACTTCTCCGCACGAGAGATTTGGCATTGCCACCAAACTCCGTCGACAATGTCTTTCCTGAGAGACGTTGCGAAATACTTCCATTCAAATGTTTTTTTTCTTTTTTTAAAATTTTAAATGAAAGTTGTTAAAGTAAAACAATTCACTTTCGTTTTTAAAATTAATTTTGTTAAAACATAACTGTTAATATCAATAAAATGCTTAATTTGAAACAATGAGTGTGCAACACATAACTTTTCTAAAGACAAATGATGACAAAGTCACAAGAAAACACAAAATAACGTCTGAAGCACTATATATTTTCAACTACTAATGATCTAAAATGTAAACATCCACTGCATCCTCAAATGTGTACATCTGCCAGAGCAGGTGGCTGAAACTTCTATAGCGTAAATGATAACGTTTTTAGTTTTGCAATTGTTTTTAATTTTTTTTGTAAAGGATTTTTTTTTTGTTTTATGGAAATTTTTATATATATACATGCATGTTTCCATAAGCACGCATTTCAATAAATGAATTTCTCAGGATAAATCTCGTTTTTTTATACTACACGTCAACTAGCTCCCACTCCCGTTTCCTTCATTATTGCCAAAATCGTTCCGTGTGTTTCAAGAAATAAATTGCCAAATTCTTGCTTAATTTAAAAAAAAACGTTTTGAAATTTTTTCTATATGTTCCCCATGTGTAACTAGCTTATAATTATTAAAATAAGCTTTGTTAAGCTTTTTTTACAGTTTTTATGTAAAAAGTTATAGGTTTTCGTTCCGTGTGTTACATTGAGCATCAAGTAATTCATATTTTACCGAGTAATTTTTTTTAAAAAAAGCTATTCACAAAATATCTGCCTAAGATACTCAGAAAAGATGCATTTGCAACAATATGCGTAAAAAAATTCATTTTACATGTTTTTTAGTCCTTAAATGTTTATCATACATCTGGCAATTATTTCACTTGAAAGATCTATTTCTAAATCGGTCTAGTTTATTGCATTTTTTCACACTAAAATTGAATTCAGATTCGAAAATCAGTATGATTTATTTGAAATATAAACCTTTAACTACATGTGACAATTTTTTCAGAATTTTATTTGCACTTTAATTTTTTGGCACTTCAGGACCACTTTCCTTGGAATGCTCCTTTTGCATGTCTTGTGGTATTACTAAAAGCTCTTGGTCATTGACTATTTTGTAAAGAATGTTATTTTTGTATTTGTATTCTGATGTTGGAGAGTGTTCTAGTAGTTGTTTAATGCTTAGTGTGAACTCATCTTTTGACTGAGCTTCACAGATTTTTCAGGTTGTGTCATCAACTTGTATTGTCATGACAGGATAACGGCTAAGTGCGTCGACATGTTTCATCTGCTGTCCTGGTCTGTGAATTAGTTCGTAGTCGAAATCTTCTAGCAACATTGCCCATCTGGCAACTCTAGGAGGCAGTTCTTTTTTGGACATTGTTTTTTGAAACGCTTGGCAGTCAGTGAAGATTTTGAATTTTGTGCCTACAAGATAATGTCGAAATTTCTTTAATGATTCTACTATTGCTAAAACTTCTAATTCATATGATGTATACTTTTCTTCTTGTGTGATGTTTTACGACTCATATAGTGAATGGGATGCAGGTTGTTCTCGTTGTCAGCTTGAAGCAAAATAGCACCAAAACCTTTTGATGAAGCATCACAGTGTAATTGTAATGGTGAGCCCTGTTTGTATAAGTGTAACACAGGTTCTGTGGAGAGTGCTTGTTTTAGTTGTAGAAAAGCTTGCTGTTGTTCTCTGCCAAAGTGAAAAGGTGTGTTGTTCCGTAAAAGATCACTTAGTGGCCTTGCAATGGCTGCATAGTTCTTTATGAATTTTCTAAAGAATGAAGTCAGACCTAAAAAGGATTGAATGTCTTTCGTCGTTTTAAGCTGAGGGAAACTTAAAACAGCATTTGTTTTGTGTGACGATGGTTGAATTGTACCTTTTTCCAAGATATGTCCGAGAAAAGTTATTTTTCGTTGTAGAAAATTGCACTTTTTGAAATTAAACTCAAGTCCATAGTCCGAAGCAACTTGTAAAACTTTTTTCAGCTTTTGTAGACCTTCGAACTCATCAGATGAGGGTATAATCAAATCATCAAGATAGAGAATCAAAGTTCCATCTTCTAAAAGATCTCGAAAAACAATTTGGATAAATCTTTGAAAAACAGATGGTGCGTTGCATAGTCCAAAAGGCATCTTTGTGAACTCGTACTGTCCGTCTGGTGTTACAAAAGAAGTGTATTTACGACTATCTTCATGAACATCAACGTGATAGAAACCATTTTTTAAGTCAAGGTTTTGAATAGACAGATGCACCTTGTAATTTGTCAAAAACGTCTTCGATGAGGGGTAAAGGAAATCTTTCTTTTACGATATTCCGATTAATCAACCTAAAATCTATGGCTAAGCGCGTTGAACCATCTTTCTTCTTACACAAAACTATTGGTGCACAGAAATCTGAAAAACTTTCTCGAATTATTCCACTTTGTAACATTTCCTTAATTTGTTTATTTACCTCAATTTTTTCTGACAATGCAAGACGGCGTGGTCTTTGAAATATAGGTGTGTCATCTGACAGAATTAATTTCATTTGATAATTAGTACTTTTAATTTTATTCGGTTTATAAGTTTTGACTATCTTCATAATGATGTTTCGTATATTCGCATCAGATATGTGAGAAAATTCATCTTCAAAAAGCGTATCATCACTTACAATACTAAATATTGAGTTGGTCCCCGTAGTGTCTAATGGTTTGTTTACATTTTGCAATATGGGCTTGTCCCCTTGTACGTCTGAAGCGAAAATTTGGTGTTCGTAAGTTCCCAAATCTGTTAATTTGTTCGAGTTATATTCTTCAATTAAATGTGAAAAACGTTTCTTCATATCCGTATTATGAACGTGTGTGAAATATAAGTCATTACCGTAGTCACAATCCATTGTGGACGTAAGATCATTCGCCGAAGCGTGCTTTACGGGAAAATAGGCTAAACCTTTACCGGTGGCGTTATCAAAATTTAATCGGTTCGACACATCATCTCGTTCCGCTAAAAAAAATCTTCGTTCTCCGTACTCTAGATGAGCGGGCGAATTTGCATTCGATAGCTCCTCCTTTGCCTCTGATTGGTTGTGGCATGTTCGTGGGTGTGCCCTAACGTCTGGTTGATAGGTGATTGACGCGTCGTCTCGTACGCTCTCTTCTTGCTGCGGCGACACAGAGTCGGCGATGGGTTTCGGTGTTGCAAACATTTTGGAGCCGAGATTCGAAGCGGTGTGAATAGTACTTTGACATTTGTTTTTTATTTCCTGTTGCAAGATTTCTGTTTTAGGAGAGAGTGTACTTTCATTTTGTGTTATTTGTGATCTTTTTAGCTCTTGGAAAATTGAAGGTGGGATTATTAGATTTGAAAATAAACTTTCGCAAACAGCTGCATCGTATCTTTTTGGTTGTCTATGTGGCAACCCGAGAAAAACCTTGGCGGATTTGGCGGTGCACGTGTCGCCGAATGCAGATTGTAATGTGATATTTTCTTCATCATATGTTGTTGTTTTGGGTAAACAATCGGCTTTGACACAAATATGAGTGCATCCACTGTCAATAATAGCGCGAGTATTTTTATTGTTAAGAAGTACATATTCATATTGGAGGGAACCGTGATCACGTGGTTTGGGTGTTGTTGGAGCTATTTGCAATACTGGACTGTTATTCTCGTGTGACTCGTTTTCAGATCGTTGATTGTTTACATTGCGTTGATTGAAGCGGTTATTATTTGTTCCACGGGAATTTTGATTTTGTGGTCTACGGAAGTTATTGTACGGTTGCCTATTATTGTATGGTGTTCTGTTGTTTTGTTGTTGTTGATATGTATTATTGTTGTGTTGGCGACGGTTTACTTCGCTTAGAGATTTACGCTGTGAGGTAAAATATATATCAACTTTTTGTGCAAGATCATTTGGCTTTAGCCATTCTTCGCCTTGTGTGACAGCTATGTATGACTGAGTCTCTCGGTCAAGTGTAGAATACAATTTATCTGAAACCATTAATTGGCATAAAGTATCAAAGTCACTGACGTTTCTAATCTTGCAATAATATGCGAAAGTTGTTTGCAATCGTGAAGCAAACTGCGTGTGTGACTCATCTGCGAGTCTTTGCATACGGCGAAAATTAATTAGGCAATCCTGTGCGGTTGGTTGGAACTGACGTAGCACTGTATTTTTGACTTTTTCGTAGTCTTGGATATCATTTTCCGAAATATTTAATAAAATGTGATTTGCTTTTTCGCCTAACATATTTATAAGTATTTCTGACTTTAATAACTCACCCGATATATTCTTCGTATTAAATGCTCGTTCTAACGATGCGAAAAATAAGCTGTAATTTTCTGGACGGCTAGGGATTGGCATTGAAAGAGTTTTAACAGAACGAATAAGATTTTCGATGTTAGGTGAATCATCGGTTTCGGAACTTTTCGACATATTATGTTGAGTTTCGGCATTGTTTTGAAGGGAAGCTAGTTCTATATTTCGTTCGATTTGTGCGAGTTTTACTTTTTCGACTTCTAATTTATTTCTTTCGACTTCTACTTTATTTCTTTCGATTTCTAGTTTAACATTTCTGTCATCTACCGTTTGTGCAATTAAATTTTTAACGAATTCGTTATCTTTCGTGTAGGTCTCACTGGACTCAATTAGCTCTTTAATTTTAGTTAACGTGGAATTTTCTGGAAGTACGATGTCCAATTCAAAAGCAACTTTCACTAAATCTTCTTTTTTAGTATTTTTATACATCTTGAATAGAAAAATAAGAAAACTTTTACCTTTGTGGTCGATTTTGGTTTTGTTTCGTCGGCGATGTAGTAGAATTTCTTACGTGCTCTGTGGACGATGTATTCCGTTTTATGGAGGGTAGTTTTGTTTTTCGGATTGACGTGCTGTGGACCTCGTCGTCGTGTGTCGTCTTCTGCTTAGCGGCTGAAGATGGATGACTCACGGGTGGCGTCTTCTGCTTAACGGCTGGAAAAATACCACTTTACGATGGGGTCGACGATGGCGACTGCGAAGGCGACTTCGGCTTGGCGGCTGAAGAAGGAATCGCTTGACGATGGCGCAGGAAGTTCCTTTTGACGCGGGAGTTTTCACTTTTTTCGTGACGATGGCGATTTTGGCATCGCTGATTTATTGCAGTGTAGATAAAAGTTCGTTTTTGTGCATGAGTTCGTGATTGCCCACCGTGGAGAGGAACTTTATGTCTGAACCTCGTGGGACTTGAACTTTCGTTTTGTAAAAGTTTAAATTAAAATTTTTTTAAATATATCGATTTTTGCGACGAGAGGCGGGTGGCAAAGCGGCGGTGAGCCCCCATGTCTAGTAAGGAGGAGGGGCAGTAAAGAAGAAAGCAACTCTTTAGTGTAGAAATATCCATTTAATGAAGTGCAGCTCTGAAGAATTACATCCTCTCTCCACCCTTACCGCCTTTACTAGTGACAAAAAGATGGCGGTTCAGGGCAGAGTTTCAATAAGTGCTCGCTAGATGGCGCTGATACAACATATATCATAGCGAAAAATCTCATTTTTTGCTAATTTGTTTATTAGTATGAGTAAGAATTTTTTTAATGTGTGAAAAACCTTTTTAAATATCTTAAGGGGATTTATTTCAATATTACCTTCATTACCTAATTTTTTCGGTATTTTTGCAGAAAATTCCGAACAATGTGGTTACTAAATTATTTAGTATTTTTACACAAATGCTAAGTATAAGTTTAGTTTAAAATTAATTGGCTACAAAGTACCCCAAAAATAATCAGCAATATTTTTGCAAAAAAAATTTCACCTGCCAAACCACACATTTCCATTTTTTTTTTATGATTCCATGCATTCACATCATTCATTTTACAAAAATTAACCATTTTTTCTACATAAAAACCAACATCAATGCTATAAACTCGTTTAAAAAAACTATAAATCTTCCATAAACGACCCTGTCACATTTTTCTTAGATAAAGATCCAGTAATAGCCACAAATAAGCATCTATATACTAACCATTTATCAACCCTAACTGTTAGGTAAACACAATTACCATTTACGCGACCAGAAAAATTTGCTTGAATCGAACCTAACTGCTTATTACACTTCTGCATCTAAAGAGACACTGAAGAATGATATAATAAAGGTAAGTGTGAAAATTTACACTTATTGAAAATAAGATTTTGGCCATCATTAACTTTCGTGTAGATGGGGGAGATGTGATTATTTTTTCGTTAACAGCTGGTCTGTGTTCTTGTTATTTATGTTCACATTGGTTTGTTGAAAATTATTCCAAATTATTTCTTTTGGCGTAAACGAAACATAATGTTTGAATTATATATTAACTAACACCAGGAATCTCTTAATTGAAAATAAATTTTAAGAATTACAAATTCATATGAAAATAAAAACTTAATGTAACTCATACACTGGTAAAACTATGTTTTAATAATATTACACATCTTTAAAATATATATAGATATAAAAATAGTTTCCCGTTATAACTTACAAGCATACAAAGAGTAATTTTTTAATAAAAAGTCACATATTCAATCCGAAAAATGTAAAAACAAATTCTAATAAAAATAAGAATTTTTAATTTTGAACCTTTTCCAAAAACGCTTTAATTTTTAGGTTGAGGTACAATAATGTTTTTCGGTTTAATAGAAAGAATGATTACACCAAAGAAAGAATGATTACAAATGATGGGTAAATTTTACTTATTATTCGAGAGGTTATGCTTTGCTTGATGCATAGATTGTATCTTTAAAAAAATGTGTGTCAGTAATCATACAATAGTTGAAAAGATAATTGCAAATAGCATGCAATTTTATAGTTAAAAATTTTAATTAGTTATGCAATTTTTCTTCTGGACTAACCCAAGTGACTATAGTTTAAGTCAATTTGAAAACTTTGAGCAAGCAATATTTGCGCAGATTAAGTTTTGTATGTTGTTCAAATTTTGGATGCCACAAGTACAAAAAACATATAAGGAACATAATTTCCTTATTTCCTTAAGATCCCGACAATGAACCATCACCTTATCCATCTCTTATCACCATCTTATCAGTGGGCAGTTATCGGCCATTACGATAGCTATCACGTTTTTGAAGCAGATGAAACCTGTACCCACTCTCCAAATAGAAAATGAATAAATACGTGTGTCCGTCAGGGTGTTGATTATGTGTTACGTTCGCAGGTAAGTGTGGGTTTAGGGCCAGAATTCGTTGTGTAATTTTCGATTTGACGAAGTACGTGTGCTTTTTTTTTCTCTTTCCACTGGAAACAGGGCCTTGTCAAAAAACGATTTATATTTTGGTGTAAGGTATTTAGGTTCGAGAGGCGAGAGAAAGGTAGGCTTCTAGGTAATGAAATGGAGAGAAAAATATAGGTTTTTGGTAAATGTAAGATGTAAGATTTCGTATGCTGTTTCTCTTTTTTACTTGGCAGAATTGAAACTTTTTGCTTTAAAATTTTGTTCAAGGTTCAAGGCGTGAAAATTAAAGCAATGTAAAGATATTTAGTCTATTTTATAGTTCATATATTTTATAATATATAATAACAAAATAAAGTTTGCAAACGCACAGCCTTCAGTTTGAATTTACAGATGTATATTTGGACATTTTGCAGAACACAGTATACTGAAGAGATGTTAACAAACACAGTACTGGGGCGAAAAGGTTTATTATACACATATTTACACATAGTTGGGGTTATTCGTAAATAGCTTAATTTCTCATAAAAATAACTCTGGTATTAAATATCCTGTGAGACGAAAATCGACGAAATAACAACTGTAACGCGGCGCCATCTTGGAAACTGCAAGGGTGCTTCAAAACAAACCGGCGCGGCGAGCTGTTGTCAGCGATAAGACCTTCTATTTATTAAAAGATATATTCGTTAATTATTCATTTAAATTAGGTATTGAGAAGCGCTTTCCACAAAGTAGGATTGGATGAAGTTTTCATGCAGAGATATACTTTTTGGTAAGTAATCTGTATATATTATTTTAAACTTAACATGCCATTGAATCGTTCTATTTTTATCACTGTAAAATGTATAATTTATGCTTTTTAGAGTAAATTATAATTTATACTTCACTGTTGTAAAGGACTAAAAAACAGTGTGTTTGTAAAGTTTAACGTACAATTGAGATGCTTTCATTCATTTCTTTTTCATTTTTTTAAAAATAAATTATGATCTAGTAAAAGAAAAATGTCTGTATTGTTTGTTGTTCTGTTTTGTTTTCTGTACGCTGTAATTGGATCGTTGATGTTGTTTGTTGTCGTAAATAAATAAATAAAATCAATAAAACTTAATTCCACCCATCAACTTGTGTATTGATGATGTGGTTTTTTATAGAATTTTTTATTGTATGATTGATAAAAAAATTATTTATAATTTTAAACACATTGTTTAAGATGTATAATTCCTAGTAAATAAGTCGTAATAATTTATTAATTAGTTAATAGTAATTTATTTTTAACACTTTTCAAGTGTCGTTTTTATTTGTGTTGTCATAACTAATTGGAATTAGTGACTTAAGTCATTTCTATTTATGCAGCAGCTCATAATCCAAAATGTCCTGTTGTGCATATGGTTGTACATGGTACTTTTCATACTATCTCAGGTAGCTATGCAGTTATTTATCATATTTTATTTTCTTAATAATGAGTAGTAGTTCTTACTATTTATGCTATGTTATGATTTACAGATACTGTCTCTAAGTACGGAGAAGAAACTAAGTTATGTTTTTGATCATGGCTCAAAATTTCTTTAAAAAAAAAACTCTTAAAGAGTATGGGCATTAACAGATTTTTATAACTATTATTACACACATAATTCCGCTGCAGAAATTCATTGTATTATTATTCTAAGTGATTCAAATATGTGTTTAAATTATAAATACCCAGGCCAAAGCCAGAGGCCTGTGACAAGACAAATTGATCTTCTAAAAACATTACCTACTTAATTTATACATTATTGCAATAATTGCCTATGTGATACATAACTTTTTTAACTTTTTCTTAACGTATTCAACATATAAAAATATGTTGATAAATATAATTACATAACTATCCAAAAAATTTAAAGTAGTTTTTTCAATTATATTTCTTAAATATTTTGTTTTTAATTATTTAAAGGGACAAGAGAATAACTCTATAAACAAAGAACAGTGGACAACTTATTATACTGATAAGATTACTTAGATCAACTAAGATTAACTTAAAACATGGGGAAAAAATTGTTAATTTTTTTTCAATATCTGGGTATTTACCCTTATTTATAAAAACAACGGTATTTTACATCGCTACGAGCAGCTATAATGTCACTACCCTGTGTACATTATATTTGAAGTTGTGTTATAGTTTTTATGTTGAAAGTAGTATATTAATGTAGTTCGCTTTTCATTTAGATTTCCAAAGAATGTCAAGAAAAGACTAGCATGGGAAAAGGTTATTCGACACCAATTTGGAGGAGGGGGAGTTATGGTATGGGCAGGATTTGCTGCCAGCGGAACAACTCCAATTGTGTTTTTGGACTAAGAGGTTAATTCGTCAGCTTATCAAGATGTGTCAGCAAAATTTACTGCCCGTTGCTCCCCTTTATCGCATCTGGATACTTTTTATTGACAAGACAATGCTACAAATCACGTGTCAAGTGCTTCAAAATCGTGGTTTGATGCCAAATTTGTAAAGTTATTGGACTGGCCCATCCAAAAGCCCTGAACATAACACTATGGAGAATTTGTGGGCATTTTGTGTTGTGAAATTTACAGAGATGGCAAACAATGTACAACTCCAAATCTGAATTGATCTCTGCGATTCAATGTGCATGGTGCTCCGAGAAAACCTTCCAAAACAAACTCTTCAAACACTTTCTGAGTCCTTGACAGCACGACTGATCAAGATAATTAAAAATAAGAGCAACTTCCCTAATTATTAATTGTTGAATGCATTTTTTACCTGTGGGCTTATACTTTTTCCCACATAAGTTTGTAAAAAAAATTTAAATGTCATATTTTGAAATAAAATATTCCCAAATACATTTCACTAAATGTATTTTATTGCATTAGAAAATAAGTTTTATTCTACAAGATCTTAATTTCAAAGTTAGAACAATTACTGTATGATACCTATTTTGTGTTTATGTTCCCTTAGCCAAGATGTATGGAGGGGGGGGGGGGGGGGGGGGGGGGGGGGGGGGGGGGGGGGGGGGGGGGTGGGGGGGGGGTGGGGGGGGGGGGGGGGGGGTGGGGGGGGGGGGGGGGGGGGGGGGGGGGGAGTTTTTTTTTTTTTTTTTTTTTTTTTTTTTTTAAAATTGTTTTGTGTAAAAAAAAAGAAAAAAATTGTGTTGTGTGTTGTTGTGTTTTTTTTTTTTTTTTGTTTTTTTTTTTTTTTTTTTTTTTAAAAAAAAAAAACAAAAGTTTATTAACAGTTTCAATAAATACAATGTTTTGCCCATGTTAACTACAAAGGATAATTATTTTATGAATGAAAATTCTTCAACAATATTTAATCCAAAGTAAGTGGTAAGGTAAGTAGAAGCACTTTTTTTTTTTTGATTTTATAGTCTAGACTTTCTGAAGTGAGAGCAAATTATGTTCGACCCTTTCAACTTGAAATTTCCTTATCTTTTAACTGATATGCACATAATTGAAAAGGGTCCGTAATATGATATTTTCGAAAATATCTAAAATATCGGTTATTTTTATATATATCTGATATTTTTTAGAAATTATCAACTTATTACAAAAAATAAATAATTTGTTTTTCAAAAGCCTGTAGCAGGTTTTTTAACCTGTTTCACAATTTTTAACTAATTTAATAATTTTTACTAATTTTACATTTTAATATTTTTCAAAACAATTAAAAATTCAAAGTTCTGATTTTTAAATAAAATAAATATGAAGTAAAATGCTTTTATTTTAGAATACTTCGAATAAATTAAATATCAAAAATTCCGATATTTTTAAAATAAATATCGGATATATATTATGATATGTATTACGATGCGTATGGACTATATATATAATTAATATATATATATATATATATATATATATATATATATATATATCTATAATATAATATATATATATATACAAAAAAATTTAATTTTAATATATATATAATAATTTTATATAATAATTATATATATAAATCATAAATAAATATATATAGAATATACGACGAACCCTGCAATTGCAAAACAGCTAATTAATAATTATTCTCAATAGGGAAAAAAAATCTTCCGCGAATACATGAATAAAACGCGCACCGCAACTTTGGTGATAAACTCGCGAGATGCAGTTCCCAAGATGGCGGAATCACTGAATTTCGCTTACCAACCCACCACTTCCCTGCCATACTTTACAGTTACTTCACTCCCCACCATAGGGTTGAATGGAGAGTGTCTACTCCTCACTACTCCCCCCCTTTCCTCCATGATTACTACCTGATATACTACCTGAGCGATACTACAAAAACACTAGACTCTGATTGGGCGTCACATTAATCGACCGATTTTAAGTTTTTCACCTTTACTTTTTGTTATTTTTTAGAGAACTTTTAATTTAAACTGACTCAAAAAGAATAAAGATCTATTTTCAACCAAACACCCTAAGGAACACCCGAAAACGATGTACAAATATGATGTCACGCTGGTCAGTACTCAAATTTTCTTTTTAACGATGAGTTTTTTGCTGAAACTGGCATTGCTCCTCCATCAAAATCACCCAAGCAAAAATCTCCCACAAATCAAGAAATAAATCCCAATAATCAAACTCGTAACCTCCAGTCTCCTAGGACCTGGACCTAATTTATTATAAATACAACCAAAGCTACGCTGCAATAAAACCTTCAACACCGTCTCTTCTTTTGCCAAAAATCTCAATGGAACTGAGATATTGGCTCATTTCGAAGAACATGTGCATTGCCGCCTCAGTTTTTTTTATTGTATATCTACGTTATATTTTGAATAAATCTTCAATCTGCTTTCTAATAGAAGATTAATCTTTCTATCAAATGGATCGTCCATCCCATACGGCAAATTAATAACAGAATAAACCAGTACTGGTTACTTGAAAAGTAGAAGGTCTAGATGATGGCCACCGTCTTCCAGCAACTTTAAAAACAAGATAGGATGAAACTTTGAGAAAAGGTTGCATTGCATCTTTGGGTCATTTAAAACCAATTTTCTTGAAACTAGTGAATAATATAGTTTTTTGTACAGGGAAACTGTTCATTAATTATATTAGATAATATAAAAATTTAAAAACCACATGCTGGACGTTTTAGTTTCAGTTTACAGCATCTTAAGATTCGAGCTTGCTAGGGTGTTATTTTTCTCAGATCAGTGAGAAACACATGAAGTAGACAATATTGTGCATAAAAATATAGTTTTTGTTGAGCTATTCCTAATTGAAAGTCAAACCTATTCCTGAAAACTGGCTTATTTCAGTGAATAATCCCTCCAGCTTCATTGATTTATTCTTGCGCGTGCTCCCGATTAGTGTTTCGTACCCAAGTGACATCAAATATAGCTAACACACTCTCAGAAATGAATACTCAAAATCGACGAAAATTTTCCTTGAATTTTGCGATGCCGCTAAAATGCTCCATTTTTTTTTTCTCATAAGCTAAAAATGTGTTGGTAATTTTTATTGAGCTATTTCTCAGGTATTTGCATCAAATCTAATAGAAAATATTTCGTCATTTAGTGAATAGCATTTGACTACAGTAAATGACATTCTATAGGTCTCAATCAAGATACAAATCGTCAAATCAAGATCGTCAAGATCGATTTTCAGCTTGCATTAAATACCACTCAAAGGTCATTCGGATAGTTTGACGAAATAATCCTCAATATCTAACAGAAAAGAATTGAGGTTTTCAATGCAACATGCACCAAATGAAAGTGTTATCTAATGCAGTAAAGAATGTATTGGCATTTTCAGCGCAGAACATGCTAAAATACCACACCATTCCCAATCTTAGCATCCTCGTCCGGGAGGGCAAGAAACAAGCATCCCCAAGAAACCGGCCATCCATCTTCCCGTGGCGAGTACAAGTTTATCAGGTAGAGATGATCACTGCGTTTAAACATCCTGACAACGATGTTTACATTAGAGCTGCAGATGGGATGGTGGATGTAATAGCAGGTTGTCAGTTCTGGCCGGCCCCTTGCTGCAACCCCCCTCTATTTTCTGGGAAAGGGGGATTTTTAATGGGAAGGGGGGTAGGGGTTATATTTATGTCCTGTAACGTGAGCGTAGACGCCTTCGTGGAACATTATCTGTTTGGTTAGGGCTGCCGGTTGGGATTTGTTTTGAATCGCCAAAAACATTTGTTGGATTTCGTTCAGTAGCTTTTTTTATTGTGTCCATGGAGATATACAATTGAATGGTCTCAAGTGTCTTTAAAATTGCATCCTCTAATTCCAATACATCTGCTCTGTAGAAGACCCCAAGTTCTGAAACCAGTGACACCATACCAAGTTGTAATACATGTGGGGTAAGGTCTGGGCTCTCGAGAATGGGATCCGGAGTAAGATGGACATCGGTGCAGTTCTTGAAAGTAATATAAGTTCTCGTTTTGTCAGAGAGAATTTTCATAACAGTAGACATGTTTGTTCACAGTCTTGTAAACGTTGATATCGTCCAGTAACTAGATATGCATTGCGACTTCAGTTTCAAGTAGATGATTCCATCGGAATTGCAACCAGGGACTTCATAAAAACCACTCAAACCTCGCTAAAAATGGAATATTAATTTTGATAACAATTATACAACCCCTCAAATTTATTTAAGGTGATTTTTTTTGAACTCTCGATTCTTAATAATCTATGATATAGCGTACAGAGAGTGGTAAAATATAATTTTAAGGAAAACCTTTTGTTTGACAAAGAAAATTTCATTAGATTTCAAAACTCTTTTGAGACTTGACATGACCTCAAAAAATAACCGAAAGCGATCAGTTTAATCGATGTTATAAGGAAGCCGATAAAATGATACCAAAAAATATGGTATATCGGCCAACTAGCCGACATTATGGAAAATCATACAAAAAAGTTCCTCAAAACTGGCCCTAAAAATTTGTTGTGCATTAAATCTGAGTTGTCCTAGAGCAGGCTTTGCGTATCACTTTAGCGCACTACACTTCAAAAGAAGTAGGCTCTGCATGTTATATTTATGATTTCACATCCTCAAAAAATCACCAAATTGGCGATGTAGTGCCAAGTTGGTCAAAGTGTCAGAACTATTCGTACGTAAGTACGAGGATGGAGATTCCTGTTCAAGAAAAAAAAATAACGTAGTCGAGAGTGCTGATTAGCTGCTGCCGTAGGTGTTGAAGAGCAGGAATGTGTGAATGAAACTCTTGGAAAGATTAGGAAGTGAGACTGGTTTGGGGATTGAACGTAAAGAACCACTTTTTCAGCTAGGTTTTTTTTTACTTTCAATTACGTAATATGAAATATACGTCTACAGGCGTAGTTACATGGGCCATCGAATCCATGGATTGAAGAGCAAACTCAGCAATTTTTTTCCTCTTGGGGATTTTCTCCTACAGAACCGGAATTGCAGGGTTCATTGGGGGGTTTCGCAAACCCAACAATGAAGGAGGGTTCGATGTTACATACCATGGATTCAGCTACAGACTATCATTTGGGTTAGAAATCCTGCTCGACCTATTTTTCCCCTAATGGGGATTTTGGCAATCTATGGATTCGATTGCTCATATAAACGCGTCTAATGAAAGTCTTGCGATGGGGTCAAAAACAGAGATTTTGTGTTTTCTACGTGTTTTGGATGGCGTAGATTCTAAAAAAAAAGTGGTTTTCGAGCAGGGACATCTATCTGAAACCACTTTGCAGCTCAAACTAAAAGAACTGGGGGTTACTCTGGCTGCTATATAAGTTTTTGGTTTTAAAGTTATTGTTGATAAACGAAAAAAAGCTACATAGTTCAAATTTGGTACCTATAAAAAAGGGTAGCTGCCACATAATTTTATGGGTTTTAAAAAATTATTGAAGTCACCTTATTAAGGTCAATTATTACCTTATGTATTTATTTATGGAGTGGTAATTACAAGTCGTGTTACACAGTTTAACGTTGCTATTTTTTATGTAAGCATTTTGCTTTTTCAATGCCATGTACATTTTTATAGCATTGTAAAAAATTGGAGGCTTCGCACACAAGGTGGTGCACTTTTTGCCAGCTTCCACCGTGTTTACGGAGTAACGTGTCACCATTTTTTTACAGTGATAGAATAATAAAATAAGTAAGTCTTAAATTCAGACAAAAAAGTGTCATAAATAGATGACACTGTATCCAGACCCTAAATCACGTCAGAAATTATTTTTCGGAAATGCAAAATTTAATATTTGAGCTGCTTGTACATTCTATGTATTTTTAGATTAAGCCTAAACTTCCAAGAACCCGCCTTTGTTAAGACACTTTGTCATGTCTTAAAAATAAGTAAGAATTTGGGTCTGAAATGACTTCGTGTCTGAAACTGAAAACTTCTTAAACTAGCCATTTTCTCGCCTTTTCCATTACCCATCGTGTCTTACTTGACATCATAGCCTTTTTCAAACTGCTTTGTTTTCGTAAAATATTCAAGATATTTGGCATTTAAGAAGCTTAAAGTGACTTAAATTACGTTTAAAACACTTTTATGTCTTGATTTAAGACAGAACGATTTTCTGCGTGGTGCGATGTGTCAGAGAAGTAAATGCATATTAACCTTGATCATTAGCCACGTATGTGTGCTTAATTAAAGACACTTACGTAATACTTTCTTTTTACCGAATGTAAATGAGCTATTCATGAATATCCACATCCTAATTTTTTCCAAAGTATTTTTTTCAATGACTTCCACACACTATTATTACATAACATTATCACTGAAAAAATCATAGACTACCACTAAGTAGAATTATTCATAATTATTGTAATTTATGCCTATTTGACCAGTATGATCAGCATATTTTTATTGGTAAAAAGTATAGCAGTGCTGCATTATAATTATATATAAAGAATAGGAAGGATTTATAAGAAGATTAATATAAATAATATTTTAAGAAGGATTTATATATAAAGATTTCTTCAGCGGAGGCATTATTTTTTCAATCATGGAGTTATGAAATAGCCATTACAAGGAAAAGGGAAAAGGTAATAAGAAAAGTAGTTTTGACATAAATCAATATATGCAACTAACTCATTTAAGAACACTGCCCAAGTGTTTACTGTTTCTTGAATTAGTGATAATATTCGTAGCATTGTTTCTATTTCTTTAGCAGTATGGTTATAAAAAAAAATAATGTAGAACGTTTGCTTTGAGTTCTTTGTTTGAGATCATTCACGGTGTTAAAATAACTAAATTTAATATACCAGCATGTCACTAACCATGGTATTCTAATCGTGTTATACTCGAACTAATATTTTGTTTTAGAAAGAAAATTGTAATGGATTCATGTTGTTTAAATTTGAAATATTGTGGAAAGTTTTTATTTTGGTATGAAATTGGCAGTAAGGGGATTTTGTAAGTTTCAAATACAATACGTCTTTTAGTAAGCTCTTTAGTGCCCTAATAAATAAATAAATGATTAATTAAAATAAATTTATGAAAGGAAATGTTGCATTTACACTATTAAAAAAAGTGTAATAGATTTTAAAATACAATTGAATAATGTTTAAAAAATGCAAGCATGATGAAACTGAATTAACTTAAAATTTTTAAGTTGAGCTTTGTGTAGTATGTTCTAGGTTGCAAGTCTAAAAAATAGGTTTTTCTCTTTTATATGAACCACCCTTGATTTTCAAACTCTTTATTTTTTTTTTGTTTGTCTTTTTGCAGATTACCTGACTATTAGGTTGGTTCCTAATTCAAAACTAGTTAGTGATAATTCTTTTAAAACGCTTTATTTACAGAGACACTTTGGCATTCCTTCCCTAGCACTAATTCAAAAATAGAAGATGTTTTCTGCAGATAGTGGAACAACCCTATTTGTGTGGTCCCTCTTCTACCTCGTCCATATCTCATTAGCCCACAAAATTACAGTGGTTCCAGCCCTCCGTTCTCTCGGGTGAAAGAGACGAGATCGCCATGTGGCGTCGAACGTTTTTTTTTTTTTTCTTATTTATTCTTCTACGTTCCACAAAGTACTTTTTTTTGCACTGACTAACAACTTTTTGTTTCGATCATGGAGGCAAAAGTAAAGTGGAAATGTTGTTGAGTTAAAAATGTATGCACATTTCAGGCTGTCATGTGAAGCCATTGATTGCTGTATAAATTAGGCCCATTTTTTTCACTTGGAGATGGATTTTACGGTATTTTAGTGAGAAACTCTAATTATTTTTCATTTTTTTTTTCAAATTATTTATCATTACATGAAAATTTTATCAGTGCCTTCATTTTGTTTTCAGCTGATGAATGTGAAATGTTGCAGATTTACGTGCATACAGTCAAATTAATGAAATTCCACTTAAATCTTGCAAACGTGAAACACGAAAAAAGAATAAAATAGATTATTTGTTCAGACAACCCAGTTCGAATTATAAATGAGTTTAAAATGACGTAAAGTTAGAGAATGCTCAAGCGCGGATTTTTAGATTTCCTAACGTAATAGTTTTTTCTAGTAACGAGGTAAGATAGACTTTTGGCAGATAAAGTTCTTCCTTTTAAATTAAATCATTATTTTTGTTTTAAGTACACAGATTTTTATTTCAATTTTTGTAATTGCAAACGGACTTGTATAAAGTAACGAAATATTCTCGAAATAACTATCACAGGATAACTTCAAAAAGGAAGTGAAATTTCACAAATCAGAACCAACTTATCGAATTGATTGGCTGCTTAGAGCTTAAATTCCCAACTTAACAACTCCTAGACGTGTTTGTGTGTGGCGTCACTTAAAATCACGCCAAACCACTTAATCTTCCTCTAGCCTCTTTGGGTTTAACAAGACCTGCAAGTTTCAGTATCCGGATGTGACTGTTGTGTCTGTGCACGCTTTGCACATTCATTCATTGATGATGGTGTTGTTTTTTAGCTTTTGTGTGAGCTCACGTTTAATGAGTATATTCGTTTTATTTTTGGCATTTTTTTTTTGTTTTGTTTTGGAAAAACGACTTGGCGACTTTTTTCTTGGAGAATGTTCAATTGGGCAATGAGCTGCTCTTTGTGTCCATTGTAGCAAAAATGCTTACTGATTTTGGTTTGGATGGACCTCACATAAAGATTTTACGTTTATTTGTTCGTTTTTCTTGTTTCAAAACACGGTTTTGTCGTTGGGTTTCGAAGAACTCGCTTTCCATTAAGGAAGGAAAATTTGCCTACATCACTCATGGATCAATGGAAATTGAATAATAGAGGTGAAGTCCGTAACTGAATTTTTTTAACTGTGTTCATTCCTGGTAAATCTTAGATGAGTTCTGATATAACTTTAAACTTCGAGTGGGTTTCACTAAGTGAGAACTTTTTTTGATGAAATTACTGCGAAATTTGCACAAAATTACACTCATGAAGCAATGGAATAGAGTCTGTATCTATAAAACTCTTTACCTTACCAGTAAAAGAGACGTTAAAAAATATATTGACAGAATATTAAACATTGGAGTTATTCTACTGAGTTAGACTGTCAGAATGTTATAAAAAAGGACAGAATACTACACTCTTAAAAAAAAAAAGAGTGAAATCCACTCCTATAGGAGAAGTGCATCTTCGATACTGGAAATTAGTGAAAATTAACTCAGACTGAGTTAAAATAGATCGTTTGTTTTAAGGCTGTACGAATGATATTTATTAGAAGAAAATATATTTGATACAAACTACATACACCTAGCTCTTTACAACCACATCTTTGTATTTTCAAATAGCTCGAATTGTCATTGTTTGAAAGCTCTGGTGTCATCTGCGCCACTTGTCCGCAGTTTAAATTTCAAAGCGTAGGGGACTGTGGTGGTCGAAGGGTGGAGATCCTGTCGGTGGTTTAACCATTTTACTTCTGAAACGGCCCACGACGGCCGTCCGACTACGGATTCGGAGTGAGGGAAAGTGCAATTGGAATGAAAAGTAACTCAGACTGAGTTAGAATCGCTCGTTTGTTTTAAGAGTGTATATACTCGAGCAATAGAATAGAGTCTGTAACTGTAGAATTCTGTACCTTAGCAACAAACAACCGATTGTCCGTATTATAGCATTGGACAACGAATCTCTTTCTATTGATATTCAAAATGGTGAATCTTAATCCAAACCAATAAAATCATAACCTATTTACTGATGCAAATCTTATGTAGATGTCTTGACAAACTCATGAATTGAGATTGAAGAAATTGCTGCGCATATTAGGGTGTTCCTGGCACTTTTGTAATTTATGTAAATAGCACTTCACGCAGACAATTTAATGACTTTTGTCTTAAGTGATGTGCATTAATGTCGTCTGTTTCCTTAATTGCACTGTGCAACTGTGATGCGTAACATTCGTAAAATCGGAGGGTTAAACGGGTAGACGTTTAGCTCTCTCTTCGGTTTCGCGGAGTAATGTCATACTAAATTTACGGAGTAAAATTACACAAGTGTACAACATTACGCCTATTTTGTGATGCAACGATACTTCAAAACTTAGTGACCATTTACGTCAGACCTAAGTGCTACCATTGCTACCACTGATTTTAAGTAGTACACTCTTAAAACAAAAGAGTGAAATCCACTCCAGTTGGAGAAGTGCATTTTCGACACCCTAAAGGCATGCATATTTACTCAGACTGAGTAAAAATCACTCGTTTGGAGTGATCGTGTCGGAGGTTTAACACACAAAGGATCCACTCCAAAAGGAGAAGTGCATTTTCCAGTCTGGAGGAGTGAAATCCACTCAGACTGAGTTAAATTAGGAGTGTTTGTTTTAAGAGTGTACTTCATAAATTTAGTGACGGTTACGCCACCTGAAGCAGACCTAAGTGCTTCCACTGATTTTAAGTAGTAAACACCTTTTTTGTGTAACTTCACTCCAAACATTGGTTACTTCCTCAAGCTGGAATAAGATTACACCAAGGATTTGCGTTAGGTTTGGAAAGTAGAGGTTTATTATTTTTGCTAAATGCAACTTTACTAAAGTTCGTACTCGGACTGCCCTTTCTGTCTCTTTGTGTTTTTCCGTGCAGGTTTTACTAAATTTTTGGTCGATTTATTACATCATTTTCATTTATTTTTCTATTACTTGTAATATTAAGTATCATTATGCACCATCAGATACTATATAAAATTTATAATGCTAATTGTCTACTTGTTGAAACAGTTCAGTGTACATATATTTTTTATTAATTCTTTTAAAAGAAAAATTAAAAAAGAAAAACTATTGTTATTAAGAAATAAATTATAGATTATATAGAAAAGTTATTAAAAATAAAAATATCTTTGATCTAAAGACGTTTTGAGTTTGTATGTTTCGTGATACTTGTGAGCAGAAACTATTGAGAAATAATCTATTTCTCATTTGTTTCGCTTTAATTAACAAAATAATACTTAGGAATCGTAAAAAAAGTTATATTTATCTCCTTACATTGGAAAGTACTTAACACGAATAACGAAAATTAAGCTTGTGTAACAAATACTTTTTTGAAGATAATGAAAAATAACCGTTTAAATGGACATTTATTATTGATGTTCCTTTTAGTCATCTTTAATCACCTCAACCCAGAATTACTTAAAATCAACACCCAAAATCTATTACACTGTTAACATAATTTCTTCATCAATATTTCGCCCTATGGTTTGTTATAGCTGTAAGTGTCATTTTTTAATGTTTCCATATAAAAAAAACTTCAGATTTAATTTTTAAACTGGTTGCTGATTTTGCTAGAAAAAATTCGCAAATCTGACGGAAGTTTTCTGTATAAAATATGTCAATTCCAGTGAAAATAAGGTTTTGTCCCGTGAAATGTTCGTGATTTTTTTAAAATTAAGAAAATGTTTTGTGTTAGGCAATACTGTATGTAAACAATCTTTCATTATCGTTTCTTTTTTACCAAGCACGGTCACAAATTCGAACTACAAAATGCAAAGTATAGAACAGCCTTGAGACCCATGCATGTACTGGTAGTTTCCTGTCTCAACCAATAACACAATATGAAAAAGTTTGAGTACTTTTACCTGAGTTGTGCTGATTATTTTAAATCCCAAATACAGGAAACCTTTAAAATAGAGCTTTGAAATTTGAAAAAAAAAGATATTTTTAAATGATAATTTCTTTTATTTTAAATATATAACGTAAGGAAAGTCGGAAAAGGGGAAACGAAAAAATAACATCACTGACGTTCAAACCTGTTAAATGAATTGAAAAAAATACTACTATGGCTTCATTCTTGGATTATTTTAAATGACTTGCACTGAATTAAACTTATTATTGCACTGCATTAAACTTATTATTGCACTGAATTAAACTTTTTATGTTTAAGTTTTGTGTCTGAAGGCGAACTATTTTAACAATACTCCTCCATAGCTTTGTATTTTCATAACTATTTGACTCAAAACCAACCAAATACAATTCTTTCAAATCAAACATTTCATTTCCCACCTATCAAGATCGAATTCTTCTCGAATCATCCATCCACCAGTTAAACGGATTCTCATCAAATTAATCTCCAGACCCTGGGGGTCATTTTAAAACTCATACATCGTTCATCCGTTATTCTCCATCCATCATACACATATACATACTCATACAACCACTGACGTACGTGCAAGGGGTATAAAAAGTTTCACTTCCGCTGTAGTGCTTTTTTGTTCGACGGACGAGAATTAATTCACCTTAGCAAACAAATACTTATCGAGACAGAATGCCTCATGATTACAGTTTTTACTCCGTCTCTAATGTCAGGACCTTTTCCTGAGGCCTGTCCGGGGAGAGGGCTGCCATGTTTGGCGAGTGATTAATGGTTTGGCTTAAAAGAGTGAAATAAATTATATTTTGATAGGGAACACAGAGTAAATACTAGTTTAATGTGGCTATGTCTGTAAAAATTGCAAAAAAATATCAAAAGTGCACTCAAAAATGTCCTTAATACAGTGGTTCCGTTAATGTTGGGTTTAAAATAAATCGAGACGTTCATATTTTTACTGGATTAAAACATTTATCATACAAAAATTAATTAAACCTTATGAACTTAATCATACCGATATAAAAATTCTACTATCTTCACAGAAACATACACTTTTCAGGTGTTCAGGATCAAAAGAAATGCTGGATGAAAATAAATTTTTTCAAAAGAGCAATAATCCGAACACTTGTCGATGGAGTTAGGAATGAAAACTGGAAAAGAAAAACGTCACCTGAAACTAGACAACTGAGAAAAAAAGAAGAAAGTTTTCTATAATAACATGATACAAGAAGCATCAAGTGTTAAAATATCCGAAATAAAATTAGTCGTGAGATGATGCTATTTTATAATCTAGATTTTTTTTAAGTTAAACAAAAACACTTTCAGTTTTAATGATTAATAAATTAATGTGTATGCAAAATGTGTTTAAAATTTATAAACGCATTAGTTTTCGAAGCATACGTTTTATATTCGCCAATATTATCCGCCGAGTTTGGCGACTTTTGCAGCCACTAGGCAGCCCCGGCAAAGAAGGGGGGCGCGAAAGGGCCAATTATGGGGGATCACCCCAACTTAAAGCGAAGATACACGAGCAGAGTAATAGCAGGGTGCGAAATAGAAGAAAACCAACAAAAAATCCAGCGCTGACAGGTAGCAATTAGATCTGCAGATAGCCAGGCTACAACATTAGAATGATTTCTGACAGCGAATTTTTGCACCTAGTCGCTTATTATAATGTAGGTTTTTCTTCTGGGTATTGATATTTGGTCGAGTCATTTGCGCCCCTCAGTTATTAAGGTGACGAGAGCTATGTATCGATTAGATGCCATTTGTTAAGGTGGTGATGGATTTTTTTGTGTTTATGGCGTAATACAGATAAAGGTTGCAATTTTAAATGGAAATTGATCAGTAAAATGGGATATTAAGGTGTCATATTTCAATGTGGATGTTTAAAATAAGTTTTTGTATCGTAAAAATAACTCGATTTTTTTCAGTAGTTTTGGCTCCACGTACTTTAAAGAATATTTATGTAAATGTAAAGTATAAATTATTGTTATAAATTCGCAATAATTTACTCTTGAGGTAATAAAATGAAATAGAAATTATTGTACTTAAATAGATTTATTGAATGAATGATGAATACTTTATGAATTTAATTATTTAAATGAATGCACTATGAATCTTAACTTTTCTAATAGAATTTTCGCAAAAGCAAAATAAGGCAATTAAAAAAGCATTGTCTTATAACTTATTTGTAGGTAACTGTTTACAACTTCCAAATCATCATCATCAATGCAAAAATCCATGTAAAATTATTCAAGTACTAAAAAAACTTTATAAAAGCCATATTTGGTGATTTAATAAAACCAAAAAGTAATCAAATTAACGATATTTAGCAAGTGAAGGATCTAGTTGCATATGTCACCTTCTATAAAATGTAACTAAGATATAATTCCCGTCCCGTTTATTGGCAACCTCTTTCAATTATTTTTAACACAAACAAAAGTCGCCAATGGTTGGACTAGACCCTATATCTTACTTATACTTTGAAGAAAGTGAGTTTTGAAACTAGACCCTTTAAGTATTTTTAAAATGGGGACCGCGAAGCCTATTACAATTCACTGATGACGAATCTCTCTCCAACACAAGTTATGAAAAGTTCGCTGTAGAACGTTCTTCTCTGCGAGGTTCAATACATGGCGCAAAAACTGCAATGCGGCAGTGAGGTTGAGATCAAGCCCATATGTATTTCCCGTTCCCCTCCCGTCTTTCCGCAATTTTTTGAAGTTATTTTTGTCAGATGAACTTATAGGTTTTTTAATGATATGACTGTTGATAATTAAAGGGTTTAGTTGAAAACTCACATTTTCTAAAGTATAATTAAGATGTTATGCATTTGATGCCATTTTTGATAGCAAGTTTCTGCAAATTATACCCTTCAATAAGCTTTTTTTTAATTACCAACGAAATAATTTTTTTAATAATAAATCAAACACTGTAATTTGTTAATAGTTCCATCAAAATTTTTAAACATGCTAGTATGTCACGCTCTTAAAAGGAATTAAAACGAAATTATAAAATGTGATTACACAATGTAGTTTGTTAATATTTTCATTAAAATTTTTAAGCATGATAGTATGGCACGCTCTTAAAAGAAAACCAAACGAGCTCCTGGGAAGCCTTAAATATGACATGCGGGTACACATGCATCTCAATTTAGCCCATGTATTGTGTCCATAAAAAAACATATGTTTGTTCAATCTATCAGCAATCTTCAACCTGAAGTCTGCCTCTCAAGTTGAAGAAGACCCAGCGTCATGACCTACCCTAATGCTGTCAAGATCCGTTGACTGTTGGTAATTATCCCAACCTTATTTGCTCAGACACGCCAGCTGATTGACAGTTAACAGCAGACCAGCAGTTGGGCAACTCGTCGATAGATTAATAGCTATATCGACGTAATCTTGGACCAACATCTGCATTTTAAACTCGTTCCGATGGACGTTTTGACACCTGGCGGAACCTCCCACTTTTTGTTGTTGTTCGATTTCGATTATTATCCTACTTTCGAATCTTGGAACGTTTTGGATGGACGGGTGATTGAAGTTGGGCAGAAGATGGAAGGAAGGTCCCCCCCCCCCCCTCTAGAGTTAATGGACGATGAAGATGGGTTTTCGATTTGTGTTTGGTTATCACTCGTACTTAAATTGATTTTTAAAATCAATTTACTAGGTCGCCTGAATTGAAAACGTGCTGTAAATAATAATTTTTACTTCCTTATACTTACACCAAAGCTAAATTAATTTCACTTATTGTTAGCCAGACACATTTCATTTTTGAATCGTTAAATAATTTCTTTCAAACTTTATTAAATAAAATAAACTTAAAGTTATTTGTTGTTCGATTTTGTTTTTGTGCCACTTTCGAATCTTCTGTTTTGGGTGGAAGTTGATTAGAGTTGAGCAGAAGATGGAAAACCATTTGTTTATTTTAGTTGATGAACGTTGAAGATGATGCGGTGTTCGATTTGAATTTATTCATCATTCGTACTTTAATTTATTTTTACAATCAGTATACTAAATTGAAAACGTGATATAAACAATAAGTTTTTGCTACTTACATATTTTTACACCAAAATTATTTATTTTCACTTCCTATGTCTGAGATGATTGTTTTTTTTCTTTATCTACAATAATTTAACAATCACTCAAATTTTGCTAATTTAAATGAAGTTAACTTGTTTTTGTTGTCCGATTTCACCTGCGCCTTATTTTTATTAAAGAATATAGTAGCTTTTTTTACAAACAATTATGGATTGTTATGGTAATTGACAGAAAGCCTAATCAATAGTGTTAAAAAAGTTTACAAAATAATTTGGTTTAGAGTTTTTAAAGTAAAAAAATAGCGATCTGATAAAAGGTTATTTCTATTATTATTATAGAAGAGGTTATTAGTATTAGTTAAAGTCACAAACTAACTTGTTATTTTTAAAAAAAAATTAGGTTAATTAAAAGAAACCAAACCCATTAAAATAAACCGCAAATTCTGTTAAAAACCCAACTGTTACATTTATGATATCCGTCTTATATTCAAAAATCTTCCATAACTCAACATAAAAAACTAGTCTGCTGATATATACCTCCTAAGTGCCTTTTCGATGTCCTTTTAAGGAAATCCCTTGACAAATTACTAATGCGTTTGGTTACAGAACATTTCATGTGAATTCTTTGTGGAATTTATCCGTTTACAGGAAATAAGGTGTGTCCGAATGACAACAACTAGAGTAAAAAACTCAATATATTATAAATATTGGCTTGGTCCTTGTTAACTAAGGTAAGTTGCATAATGTGGAGGATCTTAAATTGGCAGCATGTGACCGATACATTTTTCTATTTATAAACTGTTGCTATCAAAATAATTCTGCATTTAATATAGGATACTTTAATTAATAAAAAAACTGATTTGTGTCTAAAATATGAATTTTTTTTTTTAAATTTACTATTTTTGTCCATTTTCGATTTTTTTATGTTGTTTGTTCCATACTTAGGAACTGTGTTAAAATTTCAAGTTTATTGACAGAACTTTAAAATTTGAGGCAAGAAATCCATCCGTATGAAGTGAGTCTTTTAACTTAGTTTAAATCGTATTATTTTTCTATTCCTTTAAATTCTCGTTAAAAATTCTTTTCAAGAACTTTATACATTGCAAAAAATAAAATACCCCTAGATTACCACCCAGTGTTTTGAATTTACATATAATATGAAATTTATTGCGGGGGTACGTTTGCTGCTCTGGCAGTGATTGGATATTCCAATAGCGTTTAAAAAGATTCCCCGTCTGTCTTTTAAATATGCCAGAAAATGTATGGTTGATTTCACTTTATAAATTTTAAATTAAATTTCAAATTCATAATTTTCAAATAATATTTGTTAAAAAAAATATTAGATTAAGGTTTATTTTTTGAACATATGATCTAAAAAAAAAGCATTTCCAAATGAAAAACCAAATTGCAATGTGAATAAAGATTCATTAATTATAAAAATTATGGTTATTTTAAGGAAGACTTAAGAACAAAATACTTTAAAAAACGAGTCTAACTCTAGGGGAGGTCTTACACTCATTTACAGTTAGCTGTTCATGTGACTCAGTAAGTCGTAAAACATCACTTTGTTGCCAAATAAATGTCCAAAGACTGTGATGTAAAAAAATAACATAAAAAGCTGTAATTTTACAGAAATGATTTAACACTGTTTTTGTTGCAAAACAAGTGCCCTAAAATATTCATATTTCAAATACATTAAAAAAAAGAGTATATTTTCGATATCAATAAAAAAGCCCTCCTCACATTGATCGATGGTAACCCTAAATGAACCACTCATGTCTCTAACAACGTTACTTGACAGCTTGTCTGAATTCTGGCATCACACTTTTAACCTGCAATTACCGTTTATCGATTCGCCAGCTTAATAAGATGTAATGCGGTGTCAAAACTTTAATGATCGGGTGTTGATGCGGGTTTGACACGGGGTTTTCTATAATAATAGATGGAGTTTTTTGAGAAAAAAAAGGGAAATTTAAATTAATTTGTTTGCATGCGCTGCCTGGAAGAATAGAGTTGTTTTAGTTACAATATTTTGATGGAGTTAGTTAACAATATTTTGATGGAGTTAGTTTACAATATTTTGATGGAGTTAGTTTACAATATTTTGATGGAGTTAGTTTACAATAATTTGATGGAGTTAGTTTACAATAATTTGATGGAGTTAGTTTACAATATTTTGATTGATTTATTTTATAATGTTCATTAATAAAAGGACAAAAAATCTAGGGAAATTTAAAATCATATATTTGCATGCGTTGTCTGGAAGAATAATAGAGTTGTTTTAGCTACAATATTTTGATGGAGCTAGTTTACAATATTTTGATGGAGTTAGTTTACAATATTTTGATGGAGTTAGTTTACAATATTTTGATGGAGTTACTTTACAATATTTTGATTGATTTATTTTATAATGTTCATTAATAAAAGGACAAAAAATCTAGGGAAATTTAAAATCATATATTTGCATACGTTGTCTGGAAGAATAATTTAGTTGTTTTAGCTGCAATATTTTGATGGAGCTAGTTTACAATATTTTGATGGAGTTAGTTTACAATATTTTGATGGAGTTAGTTTACAATATTATGATTGAATTATTTTATAATGTTCATTAATAAAAGGACAAAAAGTCTAGGGAAATTTAAAATCATAGATTTGCATGCGTTGTCTGGAAGAATAATAGAGTTTTTTTAGCTACAATATTTTGATGGAGTTAGTTTACAATATTTTGATGGAGTTAGTTTACAATATTTTGATGGAGTTAGTTTACAACATTTTGATGGAGTTAGTTTACAATATTTTGATGGAGTTAGTTTACAATATTTTGATGGAGTTAGTTTTTAATATTTTGATGGAGTTAGTTTACAATATTTTGATTGAATTTTTATACTGTTCATTAATAAAAGGACAAAAATCTAGGGAAATTTAAAATCATCCTTTTGGATGCGTTGTCTGGAAGAATAATAGAGTTTTTCACTGCTACAATATTTTGATTCAAGTTAGTTTACAGTATTTTGATGAAGTTAGTTTACAATAGTTTGATTGAATTAGTTTAATAATGTTAATTAATAAAAGGACAAAAGTTCTTTAAATTTAGAAAATTTATTTTCTGAATTTGCACCTTTTAAGTAACATTTGAGTTATTTTTTTAAAAAAAAAGATTTTAAAAAACAATTTTCCTGTTAGCTAGATTTAATGGAACAATTTAAATTAGTTAAACCTTCAGATTACTCGACAACATTTAAGCAATAAAAAAGTGGCGTTAAGAGATATTATATAGAAAATAAATATATAATGGAAGTTGAAAGGAATGATCTTGAAAGAGCTACTAAATATGGCAGATCATATAATCATTTTGTTATAACGCTATTTGTAATTTGATTTAAATTTTGCTTGCAATAAAATATTTTTACAAAAAATCAGTTATCATATTTTGCTCATAAAACTTCTTTTGACTTCAAAAATGAATACTTTCAAACCAAAAAAATAATTGCCTGTAATAAGAAGTAAAGTACATGTGTGCAAATTATGTATCAAAACACGAATAAATTCAATTTATTGATCGTTCTCAAATTGCATATAAACTATTGAATAAAACGTCCTTTTAAATTCAAATGTATATGAAAGAAAACTCAAAATAAATTAATAAGGTTTATAATTTTTATATCTAATAGTACAAAGAAGTTATACGGAAAAGCATAATTTTTGCGACAAAATTTTCTTAGAATTTATTCTAATACTGAACGTTTATTTACAGATTAAAATATTAGGCAAAAGACATCCTCAAAGAAGTAAAATCAATCAAAAATCGAAAGAAAATGAAATAAGAACAGCAATAAACGTCCTAAACAATAAAAATTCGGTTTTTGTCACATTACCATTTTAACTAGATAGAAATTGCCATTCATTTAAAAAAAATGATTACTTCCAAATCCAGTTAATAAGTATTTACTAAAGTAAAAACAGGGCCAATGTCCAAAACAGTAACATTATACATCAGTCCTTTCTCAGTTAAGGTACATGAATACTGAAAGAGAAATATTAGAACCGATTAAAGAAATTTGTATGCGAATGCTTGAGTATAATTACAGCCATTGCTCCTTTCCACTATTTCAATGCACTCCATAAAAACGTATACACATAAAAAACAGCATCAAATAAATATTTTTTTGCTGTTATGACAGACCATATAATTTGAACGACAGCCTAAAATTATCAGATCACCCTTCTTGGTAACTATACGATCTTGGCCAATCAGAGGGAATTATCAATGATAGGGGAGGGTCATGTATAAAAGCATGTCTTGCGTTTTTCATGTGAATACGTTTTTTGTATTTCATTTCAGATTATTTTGGCCCTGCCTTCGTCTCAGATGTCATCGCGCATTGGATTTGAAAAGATGTATTGTGAAAGACGACTTACAAAAAAGAGGAGAATAATATACATAAAAATGATCTGAAAAGAAAATTGTTTTTTTTTTATAAAGAATGGAAAATAAAACATTGATAGAATTACTATGGTTACTCACAGTTAAGCTATTAGAAAAATATATGCAAATTAGAAAATATGAGGGTAATGTGGAAACAGTATTTTGACTGTAAAGAGCTTTATACTAATACTGACTGGTGTAAAAAATACGTTTGTCCCTATTTTTTACTTTACAAGGTTAGGAATCAGATGGTAGTTGTTGTATCAAAGTTGCGTGCTTTTTTGTGTTTAGACATTTTTGTAAAGTTTTTGTAAGTATTTTTGTGCTCAATTTAGGCTAACTCGTCTTAGAGTAATGGAAACTCGTTTTACGGAATTAGGACTTTAGACTCACTGTCCTATATTGACATGTTTTTTTTTAAATTTGCTTAAGGTTAAAATAGCTATTTATTGTTTTTTTAAAACATAAAAGTGAACGGGGTTTTTACATTTGCACACTCCCTGCTCTATAGTTGAATTTCATTCGTATTATCATACCTAAGGAAAAATAATTATAACTTAAAGACTAGTTTAATCGAAACAGGAGTTTTATTATCTATCACAAAAATTTTGAGTTTGATTTGTTAAAAACTTAAAACAGCTTTAGCTCATTTATAAGGAAAGGTCTACTGTTAACTGAAGAACTTTACAAGCTTATTAAATGCTCTTCATATTTTATGCAGTTTTTCAAAAGCAAAAATAATTTTGAACTGATTTTGAATTGAACTAATTTTGAAATATAGTTCGTAAACCCAAAGAATCATTTATGTGCTTCAAGGAAAAACCAACATTCAAATAGTACAAATTCCATTCAATAGATGGCTCCCTATACCAGAAAATTACATTCATTCACAAGATAGAAAACAGTTCTTTGATCTTTGGTTAGAAAGCAGTGTAACTGATGTTTGTATTAAACATAAATTTTAGGTTCAAATAAATAAGTTTGATTGTTCAAGTTTAGACATTTTAGTAGTAATTTGGAAAATAATATATGAGCTAGAACAGAAGGTTGTTGCAATTTGTAAAGCTCTTAGTTCTTCAAAATTTTCTATTTTCTATTAGCAATTATTCTCCACAAACGTACTATCGATTACCCATAATTCTCAGTAAGCATTCTTCTCCATTGACTTTTATCATAAAAAGTTTCTAGTTTTCATTGACTTTTTTTCTGTGGAGTCCAACATTCTCCATTTTTATTCTTCAATGTTCAAAAACAAAGATATTTTGATATCCTCAAGGCTGCTCATAGTGATATCAAATTGTACTTTTTTTTTTATTTTTTTAAAAAAAAAAAAATTAACTTTTTTTTTTAAAAAAAAAAATTAGATAAAAAAAAGTAAAAACGCTGTTTAAAATAAATACAACTTTATAGGAGTCTGATTGAATTTTAAAAAAACAAAAAAAAAAATCTTAAATATTTATATATGCTTTTCTTTTTTCTTTGGGGAACATCATTTTTCCCCATAGACTTTAAAATTTAGCAGCCCGATCGAAGGAGGACCTGGTATGGGGGTGATGAGCAGCCTTAATGTCTGAATTTTGTTTACAACATTAAGAATTTTAAAGTCGAATTATACATGATCAAAACTTATCCACTAGTTTTTATTACCTATTGGCATATTTTCTACATAAAACTATAACATGCATTAAACTAACATGCATTAAAACTATATATCTTTCCCATGTCCGTGTTTACTTAAATTTTTTATGGGATAAAGCATGCATTGCTTTAACAGCCATTTTGCACAAAATCAGTTCCGTTTGTTCCAGGGTATAATCCAACTGAAGAGCTGACGAAAACACGTAGAGCCAAATTTTTTACACGGTGGTCCCAAATGCCCGGGAGCGTTTCTGCCTCAACACGGTTTTTATATAATGCCAACCAAATAACGGCCTAAAATCATAAACAAACCAAAAATGTGAATTTTTACTTTTCAAAATCTCAAATTCTACTATTTTGATTTGAACCTCAGCAAATATTAAACGCGATTTAAAAAAAAAAATACTTGCAAAACACGTTTCGAAATACATAATAGTTAGAACACTACATTTATTTAAAGAATATATGAGTCGAATTTTTTTCGGGGGTGAAGCGGTTAATCGCCATTTTGCACAAATTCAGTTCCGTCTGTTCCAAGGTAATCCAACTGAAGAGCTGACGAAAACCCGTAACGAAAATTTTTTTACACGGTGGTCCCAAATACCCTCGAGCGATTCTGCCCCAACCCGGTCATTATAATGCCTACCAAATGACAGCATAAAATGATGGAGGGTGAAAAAACAAACAAGGCTGGTTATATGTATAAAAAAAAAAGCGAGAGTTACTCATGTAATTTGGAGTCTAGCGTAGGCTGGTCCGTATAATAGGCAGGTTGGTTGAGGAATGCCACACGCTCGGGTTTTTAGGCTTGAATCAGGTTGCAGGTAAATCACACTTAAGGTTGATGTATTTTTGTTTATTTTTTTCTATTTTCATCAATCATAGAAGTAACTAGACGTCTTTGTTTGCTTGGATGAGGGTGGTGAAAAAAAGTTTTGTATCTATAGGATTGTTATGGGTTTTGTGAAAGAAACACTGAATAGGAGTTTTGGAAAATTGCTGGGTTGGGTTTATTGGGATCGCTGGTTGGGACAATTTGTGATAAATATAGTGGATTACAAAATAACGCATGATTCAAAAATGGATTGAAGACGGTCATTGATTGAGCCAGTTGGGGATATACTAAGATTATTTGGGGAAAGTGCATCAAAGCATAAAAGTTAATAAAATGTTGTAATCAAAACATAAAATAGTTGATAAAATTGTAAAAAAAATAATAATGTCAATATGAATATTGGGCAATATTTATTTTAATTAAAGATATTCAACAGGTAATAAAAAATTAATAAGTTTTAAGTTAATCAATTAAATTTTCGTAGCATTTTCTTCAGAATTGTAAAACATATTTTTGATGTAATGTTTTGCAATTCGAAACAGGTCTATAACGTTCTTTTCACTAATAAAAAATGATGATGGGTAGAAACATTTTTTAAGTTCCAAGAACAGTTTGTTTAGAAATATATCTTTCATTTATTGGCTAAGACTTTTTTATTTATATTTATTCTTCAATAAAAGATTAAATGATTAAAATATTTGAAGAAATCATGCGAATAAAAAAAATTAAAAAACTTCTTTAATTAAAAAATATCTTTAATATGCAATAGCACATCAAGAAAACTTCCACACATAATTGGTTTAGGTAAGAGTAAAAAAAATAATAGAATGCCCATTTTTCTTTAAAAGTAAGAAAACAAATTTAATAATTTAAAGCTAACACAACTTTTCTAATAAAACACATTTTCATGGAATTCTCTATATAAGTGATAAACATTTCTTACTATCCTGAATCATCACAAGCTGCCGCTTGTTAAATTAAACAATCATCCTTAATGAAAATTGCCGAATCCCCCCAACCACTTAGCGGCAGTATTTACCAATACACAGAAAAGTGTTATTACCTTAAAGCTATTTACCACTTTAGTCAATGAAAATGCAGACAATACTTAAACAAGTTTGCAGAAGAACATTAAGAGCTGAAATTGGGGCGCGCAATCGTATTGCCCAATTGGGAAGTCATTTACTCATACTGTTTTGTGAGAACAGTTTATTTTTGTTAATGTTTTAATTCTTTATGGAATGGTTTTTATGCGTTGTGAAATGTTTCGAACTATTAAAATTTATAAATTTCATCACGCTATGGTGTCAACAATTAAGTTTGATATCTTCAGAAGAAATGGTAAATTTTTACTAAATATCTGTGTGTCTGCAGTTCTTTTAATTAATAGTTTCTTTAACTAACTTTTAAACTAACAGTTTCGCAATAATTTAAAACTTACCAGATAATAAATGAACATGATCGCATGATGGAAAAATAAACTTATAACTAAACAAAGCTTTGATTTTATTACAATGATTTATTTTAATATGGGATAGGGCCTGATCTACGAGAAACTCAGCCTGATGGTCCAACATATTTTGAAGGTTCCTTTACGGAATAAATTTTGTAATATTGCCAGAAATAATGGCTTTGGTAGGCTGATTTATCATATTTTTCGCTACCATTTTATCAAGCACTTATACCATCGAATAAACATATCATGTTGGGTTAATTTCTTGATAAAATTCAAGCTAAAAACAAAGTCTAGTCGAGGAAAATTGTAAAATTAACTGAAATTTTGGGGGTCAACAGCATTTTAACAATAGAAACTAAAATTAAGGATCCATAGAACTGAGCCTAAAAGGCCTCTTGGTAGATTTCTAAGTGTGGATTTATGTAAAATTTTCAAATACCTAAATTCAGTTAGGTTATTTTTCAAAATCTTATTGTAAAAAGTTTCTTTGAAAGAATTATCCTATTAAAGCGTGTTCTACAAACAAATGTCATACAATTTCAGAATTTGTCGTAAAACGGTCGAATTAAAATTTTTTAAACTATGAATCAATTTTTCGTGTAGAACTCTAGTAGGACACAAATAGGATCAAACAAGAGCTATCCCATTCATTTATCGAAGCACATAGGAGATAGACCATACCATTATTTTGTTTCACATCTCGATCGCCTCTAGCAAAATAGGGACTCTGGCGCCTTATAAATTCAGCTTTAACATAAGACCAAGGCACTAAATTAGAGTTGGACCAATTATAAGTGATAATCAATTGCGATTAGTATCCGAAGGAGTGAGAAAAAACGCTATGCTCGGGTCAAGGTTAAATGGAATTGTTAGTTGTAATTGTTAATGGGAATCTTGTTTCTAAGGAGTTGTAATTTGGATAATAAGGATAAAATTAGTAAATACTTTTAATTTAATCATTTATATTAATTAAGAGATAATTCTACAGGCGATGATAAATTTCGAATTTAAAATTTCCTTCTTTTTTTAGTTACCTTTAAGTTATTTTCCTAACTAGTATAGTGCTACAAAGGAAAAGCAACATGTAAAGAACTTTTTTATTATTTCAGTGCTGCATTTTTCATTTGGGGTTTTTCATGTACGTATTTATTTTGAAACTTTATTAACCCTTTCAGTCCCAGTTTTCCATTTGCATCATTCATCACTTTCATTTTTTTTTTTTTTTGTTTATCTTCCCGTATTTGACATCCAAACAATAATTCATCATTTCTTCTTCACATGTGTGATATTTTACACAATATTACATAATAATCTAAATAGAACTCACTAATTTTTTTTTTTCAGAAAAATATCTAACAAGCGTTTCACAGATTTTTGAAAAGTTCACTTCAGTCATTCTCATATTTAAACTACTTCGGTTAAAATTAAAATAATTTTTTTTTTTTTAATATGGTCAGAAACCAAACCAATATACTCAAAAAAGTTTTTATTTTTATTTAATATATATATTTATTTGGTGTTTTTTTTTCCAAGTTATTTTATTTTTATTTTCAAAAAAAAAACCAAAAAAAAAAAAATGAATTTTTTTTTTTATGGAAATCTTATTTTTGACCTAAAATAATCTTATTTTATGAATATTCAGATGTTTCTGTAGAGTAGTAAATTTTTGGGACTGAAAGGGTTAAAACGAATATATATTTATAAAATCAGTATTTTTTGTTCAATTATTAAATATCCAAAACTTAAGATATTTATATGTAATTGCTACCTATTTATATTGTATTCTACCTTCATAAAAGTAAAACGAGGGTTTTACTTCGTATTTTCTTTTCTTAAAAAAAAAAATATTGGAACTTACAATATGAACTTATATTATGTAGTAAGAGCTCGTTTTAGTAAAAACAAACTTATTTATTACATTTTTTTTTTTTGCAATTTTGAAATCCACCTATAATGGCATTAAAAAATTGTATTTATTCAATTGGAACGATTTAAAAAATTTAAATAACTGAAAATTTGATTTTTTCAAACAAATTTGTTAAATATTCAAATTCAAGAGAAATATTTTTCGATAAAAAATATTGAATTGAGTCTTTAACAAAAAAAATCTCCTTAAAATTTGTGTTTAAAAACGTTTTACATATGAAAGCTATTTAGTGACATTTAAATTATTATTTATAGATCAAAATCCTAAATTAATGACTAGTTTTTTATATTAAGGATTAGGAACTAGTATTAAATGAATAGTTTTTTGATATTCTATGCAGTATTAAAATTAATTAAAAAGCAAAACATAAGTTCTGTAGCATAAATCTCGAGAAAAAAATCTTTTACGTCACATCAGAACTAGAATTATAAATAACGAAATACAACTTGTTCAATTTTGGAACGTAATAAAATTAAAAATATACTCTGACAAAAAGAAATTATTCATATATTTCGAAATATGAGGACGTTACACAAATTAACAAAAACTGTCCTCTCCTCTTGCAAATGAAAGTCGGAATCTGAATTAAAGTTTTGATTTAATGGTAAAAAGCAATCGCTATCGTTTGGACAGAAAGTTGTTCGAAATTTACATACGCGTTTGAAGTGAAACGAACTGAAGAGGAAGGAAGGAAGTTAGGGGAATTTTGATCCCCGCTTCCGTTTTCCCTCTGAATTAGGGACTATTGGATTTGAATCAGGGAATTTAAATTTGTCGGTGGGAATTTTTTTCTTGGTTCAATATAAAGATAAAAAAGAGGGTTTTTTTTATAGATTTTTTCTAAACACTTTAATTTGTATTTCTGATCTGGTATTTTGGTTGATGTGCGATTAATAATATTATTTAAATTGCTAAAAAATTTAGCTTTCAGTTTTTTTTATTTTATAACGGTAAAAGTTATTCTAATAAAAGGCTGAATCACACTTACATTACAAAACTAGAGTTCAATTACACCATGAAATGGAGTAAGCTTATACCACAAAAATAAGTGGAAAAGCATGTATCATTAATGCTACCTTAAAGTTTACGGTTACTTTTGCATACAAGATTGAAATTATAGAGCGATATATTTGTAGTTTATTATTATTTTTTTGCTTAATAAAAAAAGGTTTATCATAGACATGACTTCCTTTTGTAATCACTCGATTTCAAGAGCGTCGTTTTACTGACAAACCGACTTTATATAATCTGCTATTTTTTATATAATCCACTTTATTTTTTTATTTCACGACATTTATGATCGTTAGCAGAGAAGATGAGTGTATCCAATCTCTGACATTGAAGCAAATATTTTTGCCATTTCCACACAATAAATTTTACATTATATGTAAGTTCACAGCACAGGGTGATGGTCATTATTGTATAGTGGAGGGTTTGGTTATTTGGTTTGGCGTGTCGCTTGTGAGAGAGACCTATAGCCTTATAAGTCTTCCAAGAGACACAACATAGACAGAAAGAGTTTTCAACACAAAAAAGAAAGTACACCCACCCAGGGTGAAGTTTTTGACAGAACCTGCACGCGCGCAAGCGCGCAGCTGCTTGCGATGCTAACCACTCGGCCATCAGGGTCCCAATTACAGGTTTTTTAGAGTAGGATACCTCAATTTTTTTCACAGTATTTAAAAGTATCATCGAATGGCAAGTGAATTAATAAAACAATATTCGTTACAGAAAAATAATTTAAAAAATTTTAATTATTCAATGCACATGAGTGAACGACCTCTTTTTGCAGCCAATTTTCGTAATTTTATTTTCTATTAAATAAATATCTATAGAACTATTTTAGCTAAAAAAATCTTAAACTCCACTTCTTTTTCAGAACATTAACCTCAACTCACAATTTCTCAAACAAATCCCATTTCAAATCTACTCGCATTATCGCATTTAATTGTGTAGCCCTTCCTCCCAAATACATGTGGCCAATCCCTTCACTACCAATTCAGCTGATTAAATCAAACAAAAAAAGAACTCAGGTTCAAAAGAACTGCAATAAGCAAAGCGTAATCCATTCACTACCAAGGGTATCTACTCTATAAAACCCTCGGGGCTCTTTACTTAACTCCAATCCTTTTTTGTTAATCAAACGGAGAGAAAAAATGTCGACAAATCGTCGTAAGAGAAAACAACAATAAGGGTGCGTCCATAAATTACGTTACCTTTTCATGTGGTGGTGGGGGGAACCTAATATCAAGAAATCCAATGTGGGGGAGGGGTAGCGCTGTATGTCACATAGGCAAATGTAATCAGGTAAATGTAATGGTAATGAAATCATTTCCGGCTGCATATTTCTAGCCTCCTTGTAGGAGCTTTAACGCAGCAAACGCCTCGTAATTTAGAACCCTGGTCAAGTGACGAGGTCAACACCTGAGAGAGAGCACCCAACGGAACTTCGAGTGACATCCTGCGCTGACGCCGTCGGGACTTTGGACTCCACATATTTAACAAGCACGTCTGTCTCAGTGTACTCGGACCCATCCGTCATGAGTTAGAATTTTCCACCCTTTCTAGTACTGATAATCCGATTTATAGGATCACTGGCAGTAGGTGGGATTCGAACCTGAGAGTATTGAATCCTGAGGCTGATGCCTTAACCACTCGGTCACGGACGGCCAAAATGTCACATATTTTTATGATGCGAAAAATCAAAGTAAATTGGCAAAAAAAAATGGAGTAAAATTTGTTTCTGGGCTTAAATTTGATGAAAAAAGCAAAAACTGACCTGGTAATATTTATGGTGGCTTTCCGAACTATACCTAAAAGTGAGATGGGAAAAACGGCTGTCCGTTCTTTTGTATAGATTTCGACTGGCGTTCATTACTTTCAGTTTTGATTAGTTTCAATTTAGACCAAAATTAATGAGAAGTATTTTCACATTCCACAAAGAAAAAGTAGACAAAATATGCTGTATGTGATTTTTAAGTACTTTCCCATCATTATCAGATGATACTACTGATTTGAATATCCGAGGTTTGGTTGGACTTGACGTCAATTAGAAGAGGGAAGAAGGATATTACAGAATACCAATTATATATTTAAAAATATCTCTTTTGGTATTAAATAAAAATCAACACAATCAGAATCTGTACATACTATAACTAATGGTAATGAAGTGAGAATGGTGAAACGCTTCAGTATTCCATATCCCCCGACTATTCCCTAATACCATCTTCTTCTCTGCCGCCCCGGTGGCGCAATCGTTAGGATGCTAGCCTTTGAAGCTGCTGGGGTAGGGCTCGAATCCCGGTAAGGCATGGATGTTTGTGACCGTCAATAAATGTTGTTATTTGTCGATGTGTTTGTGTTGTCCTTTCTTTGTGTGTCTCTTGTGCTCGTAAGATATCTTTCTGTATCTGTCCCACTTGCGAAAGCTTATAAGCGGTTCTCTGAACAAGCACAAAAGCTGGAATATATATGTTCCAACCATACCATACTATATCTTTTTCTCTATATGTTTTCAAGTTTTCCGGGTATGAAAAGTAATAATCGAAGCTTTCAAAAATGCGAATTTTAAAAACTGTCACGCAAGATTTCGAGATGGGGAGGTCGAGTTATATATCACGAAATATCAACAGAAGGGAGATGGGGTCAAAAAATGGTCAAAATTGTGATTTATGTACGCCCCCCGAAAGATAAAAAATGAAAGAAAGAGAGAGAGAGAGGAAGACTGCTTCCCTCATCTCTTAGGAATGATACCACTTCACTTTAATTCCTTCCCCCCATTTGGTGTTGCCTTTCCCCCGGTGTTTCTTTATCATCACGATTCGTGCTTATGATCGCTGACACCCCATAGGTGGCGCTGTGGCCAGATCCCTAGTGCGAATCGAGTGAGAAAGGCATTCGACCAATCAGAGGAGCCCGCGAGAGCAGACGAGACCACCCCGCCGGTCTATCCCAAGAAAAAAATAAAATAAATCATCAACAAAACAAAGAGAAGAAGAAAAAAATAGTTTCGACAGGAGAGGAATTTGTTTACTTTTTATTTAAAAAAACGGACGCTTGTGCGTTTAGGCGCGGGAAGCTGTTATTGGGTTCTGAGAAGTTGTGAAGCACGTTGTATTCTTTTTGAAAAACACAGATGAACAGATAAAAAATATATTGTTTTGAGAATTCTGAAGATTATGAAAGAAGTGTTTTTCCATTACAGTGAAAATTGATGAGTTGACGCCGCTTAAGTTTGTTCTAATTCATTTGAAGATCCCTGAATTTTCACGAAAGAAGAAAGGCATTTTTTTTTAAAGAAGCATTTGTCTTCAAGAAACTATTTCAAATGATTTGGAGCGTAAGGAAGTCATCAGAATTTGAATTGATGAAAGAAGACTTCTTCTGAATCGCTGACAATCCCTCTACAAGTGCAGTAAATAGAAGACTCATTAACAAAACAATTGCAAATCGACTCATACATCCCAATGAGATTCGAACCCTCGGACTTAGGGATGGCCTATCACCATCCCTTCCTCTTGCCGCCCTTACCGCCCCGACCAAGCGATTTCAGCATGAATTCTATCCTCACGCCGCCCCACCACTACTTACCAGGGGCGCCGTTCCACGCCCTGCCGCCACCGCCACTGTTCCCGAAGCCGCCCCTGACCGCCGAAGATGTTTTGGGTCCCCAGATGCGACCGTCTCTGAGGGGTCTGGAACCGCCTGAAGATGACGGGGTCAAGGATGACCCGAAAGTCAATCTGGAGGCTAAGGATCTGTGGGATCAGTTTCACACGTTCGGGACGGAGATGGTCATTACCAAGTCTGGAAGGTAAGCATTGGTTTTGGTTGCTAAAGAACTGAAATTTCGACTAATGAGTTAACTTATGAACTGTTGAAATTCTGTTGCGAATGAATACATCCTTTACTTATAAATCGTCTTCAAGATGTTAATGTGTTTGTTAATGAACATAAATTTGATTAATGAGATAAGTAATGAACTATAAAACTCTAGTGCAAATGAATATGTCCTCTGATTAAGAACCGTTTTCAAGCTTTGAGTTTATTTGCTTATGAAAGTAAATTTCTACTAATGAGTTAACTAATGAGCGACAAAACCTAAGTGTAAATGAATTTATCCCATTTTTAAAAGCGTGTTCATGGTAGGTAACACATATTGCCTTTTACCACATTGATCGAGTGTTGAAAGACAGTTTTTAGTCTAAAACTGTTTGTTTTTAGTATTGGGGTAACAAAATAAAATATTTAATTTGATGACAAAAACAATGCCGTATTTTTTGAAAATATTTAGCACACGTTTAATACACTTAATATGCTGCATCTTGTATTGCTAATTTTATACTGAGTCAGAAAATAAACAATACTTTTTCGGAAAAATATGTTTGTTAGGCACATCAAACCAGGCGAAACAGTTATTTTGGCAATAATGGATATGTATATTTCTTTCAAATATTATTTTAAAACGGCTATTAATATATTTACAAACACAGCTACGACTGTTTACATAAACACTGTCTGTTTGAAGTTATAATAACATTTATTCTTTGTAAACAAACATTCAAAGTAGCATTAAAACAACTTAAAAACATTATAAAGTTGAGGTTTTTACATTAGATATCAATTTTGATATGTTAATCGTATACATGGTAACAGTTTACTGGGGATTCACCTTAATTTTGATGCAGATTTGTCCATTATGATAATTCAAATCCCCGTGGTTTTTTTGCTAACTTTCTTAGGATCTGATACCCAAAACATTATTTCTAGAAATAATAACATAAACTGGAAAATTATTGGGGTTTCATATAATGTTCACTCTAAATAAACATTTTCTAAAACTAAAAATATTTATTTACAATTATTGTTTCAATAAAAAAAAAGTTTAAAATTTTGAACTTTTTTAGAAAGCTACTAATCTTTTTATTTCGAGAATAACTCGACAAAACTGTTATTGTTTGTTTTTAAGCTATTTGTTAAAAAACTGTGCTTGGTTTTTATAATGTGTTCCATGTACAATTGTGTGCACCATTTATATAAAAACACAGGTTTAAATTTCAAAATTCCAACTTAATTAGCAATGCCTTTAGGGATTATTAAACACAGAAATTGAAAAAACTCGAAACAGAGAAACAGGTTGAAAGCAGACGAAACAATTATTCAAGCTTATTGAAATGACTGCAGAAAATACATAATAATGTTTTTTTACAGAAGACATCACTATGAAACTTTAAGTAAAATTTTAGAAAGATATTGCAAACAATAAGAAGTAAAAACCGAAAAATCTATATTTTAACCAATTTTTGGGTACGTTTCCCCTTAATTTGGAAACATAAAAAAATATGCATATATTACTTCTAGATTTTATTATCATTAAAGTTTTTTACGCTGAACGTTCTCTCAAACTCTTCTCTGTATCACAACTTCAGTTCTAAATAAATTATATTAACGTATTTTGAACACTTTAATCTTACCTGACTTTTACATGCTATTTAAAAGCCATTAATACTAAGTATTGTTTAAACATTGCATGGTTTTTACTATATAGGTTCTTAATTGAACTGTGACTCACAAGCATGAAAAAACTGTGTTAACTTTTTTAGCGATTAATTAAAAAAAGAGTTAGCTTAAGTTTACTACATTAAAAAGGGATGAGGTTTATAGAAAAAATGATTTAAGGTTAATGCGAGGACATTTACCTGTGCTTTATAAATTATGCAAGCAAAATATGATTAAAATCCATTCATTTTCAAATTTATAAAAAAAATTCTGAAATAGCTTTAGAAGTTCAAAAACTAGTTCTTACACAATTAAAAGTTTGTTTTTTTTGTCACGGTCTACTATTTATAAATAACATATTGTTCTTTGTTATTAAACAGTAAAACGATGAACATCTCTAAATTCTTGAAACATTTAAGTTTCAAATACTATTTTTAACTTTGCACTGAATAAAGTTATTGTCAGTAAATCCCTCCTTGCATGGTTAAAACAAATAACAATACTTTAAAGTCTGAAAAAAATGAGACATTAATTAAAACTATATAAATTTTTTAAATGATTATCCAAATTTCAAAATTTCAAAATTAAAGCACTTTCGGTTAATAAGTAAAAGCTTTACTACCATTACTGATTTAATTATCACTAACCATTGCTTTTATAATTATTGATATAATCAATTAAATTTTCATACTTTTTTGTCCAAAATTTTATAATTTAAAACATACATAAGCTTCATTTATTTACTATTTCCTATAGTGGTTATAATTAGCGATTTAATCGCCGCATTGAAAAAATACCAAGTTTAATGATTAAATAGCTAGTAGGTATTTCAAAATTTGATGCGTGCAATTAAAATCAAAGAAATCCTAATAATTTACTACAATAGTGCATATTAGGGTACCAATTGTCAAAATTTTTCATTATGTTTACTTAGCCTCTACTTTAATGATATACATATTTCAACCAATCGTCTAAAAGGAAAACTTTAAATTCTTTATAAAACAAAAATACACTGCTGTGATTTCCCCTTAATTTCCACCATTTACTTTGGTATAAGTACTGTACATTTACTCAGAAGCTACTCATAACATGTTTTAGAATCTTCTAAAGTTATTTTTAATCTAACTCAACTGCGCCCATGCATAAATTCTTGAGAAATACCTTGTACTGAACCTGAAGAGTTACCTGTGTGTGCGCAACAACCTGATTACTATCATTCATAATGCTGTAAAAATACAACACCGAATTAATAGTTGTAAAAGAAAAACTTTAAATTCTTTATAAAAGGAAAAACACTGCTAAGATTTCCATTTAATTTCCACAATTTATTTTGGCATAAGCACTGTACATTTACTCATAAACTACTGATGACTTATTTGTAAGCTTTTAAAGTTATTTTTAATCTAATTCAACCACGTCCATGCATAAACTCTTGAAAATTACATTGTACAAAACCTGAAAAGTTACCTGTGTGTGCGCGATAACCTGAATACCATCATTCATAATGCTGTAAAAATACCAGACTGAATTAATAGTTGTAAAAGAAAAACTTTAAATTCCTTATAAGAGAAAAAACACTGCTACGATTTCCCTTTAATTTCCACCATTCAATTTGGCATAAGCAATGTACATTTACTCATAAACTACTGATGACTTATTTTTGAAACTTTTAAAGTTATTTTTAATCTAATTCATCCACGTCCATTTATAAACTCTTGAAAATTACATTGTACTAAACCTGAAAAGTTACCTCTGTGTGCGCGACAACCTGAATACCATCATTCATAATGCTGTAAAAATATCCCATTGAATAATAGTAAAACTTTAAATTCTTTATAAAAGAAAAAAAAACTGCTATAATTCCATTTTAATTTTATACTGTTGGGCCTAAGCAGCTGTATTCACTCCTAAAACTATGATGATTATTGTTTGAAAGTTTAAAGTTTTTTTTAATCTATTCAACCACGTCATGCATAAAACTCTAAAAAAATGACATGGTATCTGAACTGAAAAGTTACTCTTGTGTGGCGACACCCGATTACGATCATTCATTAATGCTGTTAAAATACCCCAGTGAATGCAAATCCGCACTTTGAACGAAAAGGTGTGCAGAGGTCAAAAGGTTAAATGGGTTTGTGATAAACTTATTGAGATCTGTTCAGAATAGGATACATTTTTCCCACAATTTGCATGGCTTGTCACCGTTTGAAGTAAGGACTTTTTTATGATAATGAATAGAAACACCGCAATTAAAGCCATTTCAAAAAAATTTTTCCCCCCCCCCAAACTTTCGCAAATAAGCTACACGATTTCTTGAAATGCTCACCTGAATACTGCATTTCTGTCACTGGATTTCTTCGTGATGTCCTTCGCCTTGCAATTAAATCTTCAAACTATATAAATTAAATTCTGGTTTTGAGATATGGTTTATGATGGTTTAGCATGGCCATAAACGGTAGTAGAGGCATTGTATTTAATTTATCATAAAAGCTAATACTCATTTAAATGGGGTTAAAAGTTAAAATTTATAAACGTCATAAATGTTGGTGGAAGTTTACAGATTGCTGTAAAACCTGTTAAGGGCTCTTTAGTCAGAGATCCAAATTGAGTTGTTTGTTGACAGGAAAATTTAGTTTATGAAAAAAATACACTTACGTTTTTAAAGAGAACAACTTTTACTCACTTTATAATATCTATTTCACAGTAGGCTAGTTATATAATTGATTTGTCAGAGTTGTATGATGGGCATAGTTTTTAAAATCATTAAAAGACTTTTTTTAAATAGTGTTAAAAAATAAAAACCTGGTGTTGAGTTATTTGTTGATAGGATAAATTAAGTTTAATGAAAAAAATACACTTATGCGGGATTTCCCACGCGTACGCGTGACTGACACTACATCAGAACGATTTAAAACCAATTTCGTTTGCACTGTTTCATAATTATTTTATATTTATTTAAAAAAAAATATTGTATGTCAGTATACCCCTTAGCATATAGTATTTTTAGCAATCAGATAAAATTTTTTAAAAGTTATTATTTAATTAAAAAATAATAAAAATGTCCTGATGTGACTGACACTACACGAAAAGGTTCGTAGATTTTTGGCTATCATGAAAATTCGAATTTCTTCTGATTGCGCAGTAATTCAGCACTCTACCACTGCTTATTTTAAGTATAAGGTTTTCAGGCTAAATGTATTAACTGCAAAAAAAGTATTGAAATACCATAGGAAATAATTTAGTAGCCATTTTTGTGCGTGACTGACACTACATTCAATTCGTGACTGACACTACATTGGAGAATTGTATCACAGATATGGAATTTTAAGCAATAATAACACAAAAACATATGTTAATAATTTTGATCATGGTAAGTTAAAAATTGCATAAATGGTAAAATTAATGGTTTAGACAAAGATACACAAAGTCCCCCTAAAGTAGGTTTCTGGTAATTTTGTTAAACTCCTAATTTCTTCTTCAAAAATGCAGCAAATCAACCAAATAAAAACATTCTACCAGTGTTTATTTTAAGTATAAGGGTTTAAAACTGAATCATTTTAATAGCAAAAAAGTATTGAAAATTATCATAGGAAATAATTTATTAACACCTTTGTGCGTTGACTTACATTACATTACAACAGTGACATACAACTACTATCATGTGAATTGTATCACAGAAATGGAAAATTTTGGCTAAATAATAACAAAACGTATGTAAATAGTGTTGAACATGGTATGTTAAAAATTGCGTACACGGTAAAAATACAGTTTAACAAAAAGTTACACAAAAAAAGGTCCCCTAAAGTTTATGGTTTCTGGTAGTTTCGTACTTCTTTATTCAATAACATTTCTGAAAAATCTTGACCCTGAAGCACGCAAAAAGACTTCCCGACCATTGCAGATGTTTCAGTTTTACTGAATAAGCATCTTTATTAAACATTTGCCAACAAAATTTTAACGATAATTTAACTATAAAAAGGAAACCAAGCTCTTTTTTATAGCATCAAGTTCATTTTTCAGAATTTTGTTTTTTATGAAAGAGGATATATTTTCATTTTTACAACATTTAAATTTGTTTTATCCGCCTTGTTAGTATTTTTGGGGGATTTAATGAAACATTGGAAGTTGTTTAAGAAGTAGAGTATTTGGTGAATTTAAAAAAAAAACGGATTAATTTTTTTAATGTTTGGGAATCGGAAGTATTTTATCTTCTTTGATGGAGCATATATCATCCTAAACTACTTATTTTGCCACTTTACACAGTTGTCAGAATTTATAATAGTGATATGTTTGGGCCAGAGTTTTCTTATTCAAAGTAAAAAAATCTTTAGCAAAATGTGAGTCAAATTTGATAGAAAGTGTGGCTATTCTTTTATCCCCTCCTCACCTGTAATCACGAAGTCCATCAATTGCTCCTTTACCCATGACTGAAGGCAAAGGAATGACCATGACTTTTGGAAAAAATTACCACACAAGTTGTCAAATGTTGGGGATTGCAATGGGGGTGAAATACTTTAATTGAAGTTATTTTTTTGTCCGTAGGTGGTTTTTGCTTTCATTTTCTTTAAAGTTTTTGTAATTTTAATTATTCCCCCTCCTAAAAACTTCCCCTTTGCTCTTTTTTTTTCCTTTTAGCTGTTGATATAGCCATCCTTAAATCAAAATTAATCAAAATATAAATAAATCTACAAAGATAAAGCTATTCTAAAACTTTCTAGATCAAAAGAAGTTGTTGGGGGGACACCTTTTCACTCAACTGCACTTGGTGAACTGACACTGTAATTTTAACAAAGCTAAAATGTGTTTATAAATAAGAGAAAACCTCTTTTCATTTTAAAATTAAGAGGTGGGAAATTACACAGAGGTTACTAAAGTAAGAAAAATGATCGCAAAAAAATTGAAGTAAAAAGGCCTTTTTTTTAAAAAAGTTATAGAAACTTTTCTATCCTTTTCGTGACTGACACTACAGTTAAAAAGGATATTTTTTATCTTCCTAATTAAATATCGTTTAGTTCATAAATACCAATTAATAGTGGTGTTTTTAAGGTAGTATTCTGATAGTGTATTTTAATAATTTTATCAAGAAAAATCTGATAATAATGTGCTTCGGTACCTTAAAATTCATTTGTTCAAAATGATGAAAAAAACACGAGACCATGGGCTTTCAAAAACAAAGCGGATATTTTGAAGCTGCTGTGTTGCCAAAAGATGAAACAATAATAGTTGTTGATACAAAAATAATAAAATGTCAAACCTTTCTAAAGCAAATGCAATATAAAAGTTGCAAGTATAGAAAAAAATATTTTTTTTTTTGCAGTCGTGGGCTCTTCTGAACGTGGAATTACCCTTATGTATTAAAAGAGAACATCTTTATTAAATCTAATTATACATTCTAGTTTATATAATTGATTTAGCAGAGTTAATGATGAGCATAGTTTTAAAATCATTAAAAGACTTTTTAAATTGTGTTGGTAAATAAAAACCTTCTTGATTTGTTTGTTGACAGGAAAATTAAGTTTAATGAAAAATATATCGCATATGTTTTTAAGAGAAACAACTTTAAAATCTATTATACATTCTAGTTAATAATTGATTTAGCAGAGTTTATGATGAGCATAATTTAAAATCATTTAAAGCACTTTTTTAAATAGTGCAGATAATAAAAACTTCTTGAGTTGGGTTTTTGTTGACAGACAATTAAGTTTTATGAAAAAAAAAAATAGACTATATGTTTTAAAAGAGAACAAGTTTATAAATCAATTTACACATTCTAGTTATATAATTGATTTTGCAAGGCTTATTGGTCTAATCCTAAAAGACGTTTTAATGGTGTTGAAAATAAAAACTTCCTTTTTTATAAAATATTACAAAGTTTAGAAAAAATTGGCACAAAAAAATAAATTAAAGCTTTTCAGGTCCCAATACAATTGAGTAACATAGTTTTTAGAAAAAATTAAGGACACACATACTGTAGTCCAAGATAAAATTTATTTATTAAAACCCTATCTAGGCTTTCTGAATGTTCTTATATCAATTACTAAAACTAATTACAAAGTAATTCATGGTTTTGTTTTCTTTTTGTTGGCATTTAAACTAAAGTTTAGGAAGTAGAAGTGTTTATAACAAGACTATTCGTTAATTTGGGTAAACTGTGAAAAGTATAAACACCATAATAGAAGTTTGATAGATGTTATGGAGCCAGTTTTTTTTTTTTTTTAGGCGCTCAAATTGAACCCGTAAAGTTCAGAAGTAAATAAAGTGCTGCCAACAATTTTAAAAGAAAACTGTAAAAAAAATACCCAACCATTTCTATGACTTATATATTATGTGTTTCTTGTCCATATTAATTCTATTAATTTGAACTTAAAGTAGTAATGATACACCAAAAATTGAGAATAATAACTACAAAAACATTTATGTTACTAGAATTTTTTCAATGCTTTTTTACCCATCAGTTCAAATTAAATTTTTAAAGTAACTTCATTTTTTGAGTCCTCAAAATTCGTTCGTTTTTTCTAAATTCATGTTACCACACTGATTTTTTTTTTTTGACATCTTAATTTGTTAAAAACCTAATTTTGAAAAGACCATATACCCGAGAAAAGTAGGCAAATAAAACAGTTTTCATTAATCTACAGTATATTTTAGGGAAATACATAAATTATGGTATAGTATAGTTAGGTTATCCTTAAAAAAATAATTAAAATTTTTTTTCTAATAAAAATGTCAATGTCGAGTATAATTATTTAATGAGTATTGATAAATATTTAAACCTAGAAACGTTATGGTGTACGTACGAGGTTTAATATAAATTATAACAAATGGTGTATCAGAATCGACGTCACGGATACTGAGCAATGAAGTTTTAATGTTTAAGGAAAATTGATTTTTATTTTGCAGAATTATTCTTACCTGAAGTTTCTAAACGTTACGTTAAATAACTAAACAAACTCATGTTTTGTTTAGACCATTTCACTGTTTGTATCAAGCATTAATCTTTTATGTTTTTATAAATAGATTAAAACTAAAACTATAACATAGAAAAATAAAAATTAAATATATATCTTGAGATAAAAAGTATAATAAATAAAGAAATATAATAAAAAAAATACTTTAGATAAAAAATCCAATAGAACATAAAATTTATTAATGATAAAAAAAAAAAAAAAAAATTCAAATAAATTGACAATAGCTACTTTTTTTTTTTTTTTTTTTATTCTGTTAATATAGAAATATTTGAATATGTTAAATAGAATTTGAGAGAATAATAAATGTAAATATGTTTAATTTAAGTAAAAAAAAGAGGGGTTTTGATTTTAAGAATTTTTTAAATATAATAATTCATTTTGTGTTGATGTATGAAATCATTTATTGACTACTGTGACAAAATTATTAATGCTTATATAGAAGTTATTGAATGGAAGTTATTCGTAATTTTTACTTCTACATAAAATATGTTATAGTATTTTTTAGGAAGAAAGATGTAAGTATAAATAAATAATATTTGTAGCCCTTAATTTCATAAACGAAGGGAGAAATAAAAGAGGTTTTACCACCATTTCACGACAGCAAATTTTATATTTCAAAAAGTAAGGCGTTTACCCAATTTGACTTAAAACTAAATTAAAAATATATCTGGTAACGTTTCTTGATTCTTAAAAAGTCTTTTTTAAATCACAATGTAAAACGTTTGCCTGAAAAAATTCTCACAAACACTACAAATCATGAACCTAACCAACCTTAAAACCTTCCTAATTCTTTTTTCTTAAAAAAGGAAGTGCAGGGCGTTTTCACCGAACACTAAATATAAACTATCCTTTTATCTCTAGGATCTGCCCTAAAAATTAGATTTTTGGACCTCTTCAGCTATCTCAATTACTAACGTAAAAATACATCTCAAACAAAAGAATAAAGCAGGGGGAACAAACAGTTCCAAATCTAATTAAGGAAAACCACTTCCAACCCAGTTCGTATACCATCTGCCCCAAGTTCGTCCCCCGGAAAAAAATTGTTTATTTTTCTCTCTCAATTTCTTTCTATCATATAGAATATTGGCAGGTAATTTTCTAACTTAACATTTTATATAAAAAATATTTATATGTTTAAGTAAAATTCTTTTATGCATAAAATTTTTTCAAATAAATTTAAATTACCCATTAGAGTTTGGAGAAATGATAAAACACATTTCCAGTTTACGGGGTTTTTTTTAATTCAAAAATTTTTATCGACAATTTTTAAATTAAATAATTTATTTGTACTTTAATCTCCCTCTAATTTATAACACGAAAATTGACAGACAGTTTAGGTTGGAATAATTTATTTATTTTTTAACATTTTAAAGATAATATTTTATACGTAGTTTGAAAAAAAGTTATACTTAAAGGTTAAAATCAATTTTTTTTTTTCTTCAATAAATTGCTAGTTTTGGCATTAATGTTTTTTTCTAATATTACTTTTTAAGAGGAAACCTAAAGATATTTTTTGAAGGGAATTACAGTGTTTTTAAAAAACATTTTTATGTCCCCTTCGTCCTTTGAAAAAATTTTTAACAGTGTTATCAATTAGAATTTTTGGAAAAAATGAGTATTACCTACTATTAGAATTCACTATAATCAAACAAATAGGATGTTATCATATTCGAGTATTGTAATTTTAATTATTTATTGTTTTTGATGTTTATTTTATGTATTTTTAAGCTCTACTTATATTTTTTATGTAACTTCATTACAAAGGTAAATATAAACCTAAGTTTATAATATCTTCAGAAGCTTTTTTAAATAATAAATGTTTTTTTTTTCCACCCCCCACTTTTTCGAAAACAAAATGAATATTTAGTACTATCATAATAATTTATTTTCTATTTTTATAACATTCGTTATTTAACTATTTGATAATTGCCTACTGCATTTGAGTATAATAAAACTGTTTTCAAAATAAATACATATTTCATTATTTAAGTTAATGATTCCAAAAAAAGAGTTATGAGAGATAATAAAGAAAATAATAGTTCATTCGAATAGTTAGATAATAAAGTGTAGGTAATATTTCAATAGTTAAAAGCCTTCGTGCAAATCTATTTCCAAATAAAGTTCTATTTTTGAAATGCGTCAATTTTTGTGCGAAACAAAACTATACAATAAAAATATTTACTTTGTTTCTCTCGATATAATTGCAACATTTTATTCTTAACGTTTGAACAGGAAAAACTATTTCGATACAAGTGAGATATAAAATTATATTAATGGCAAATAATATAGAAGGTTTCTTATCAAATGCTTTTAAAACAAATGCGAACGTTTTTACAATGAGATTAAACAAATTACCTTAAAAAAAAAAAAATAATTACTTGTAGAGCAATTTTTATACATAATATGCATAATAATACTTAAACTTATTTTGATGTATATGAGTGTCAATACAAAAAAATATTGATACATTTGGTTCTATACCAATTTCAATTAACATTTTAATGCTTTTACTTATTTATTTATATCCATCAGTTTTTAAAGAACTGTATTTCAGCTGAAATTTATTGCTTACATTATATTTAAATTAAAATTTTTGACCTTGAATCAAAGTTTTAAATACGCAATTATCCAACAAATGCATGCAAATATTATATATTACATTTGTTGCAAATTGTTGTACTTAAAACTTTGATTTCAAGGTTAAAAATTTTTGTCTTTTAATTTTTAATTTTGTCTTTTAATTATTACTGAAACAACAATAATAATTTTTTATAATTGCGTTGAAAAAAATCAAATCTCCATTGGTTCAAAAAATAATTCCACGTGCTAATTAGACTAAAAATAGACTAAGAGATGTCAAGGAAACAACAACCAATGATCTCGCCAGTTCGGGAGCGCGTGCGCTATAAAAAACCAATAAGTTCGTGTTTCAACATTCTGTGTCAAAGAAAGCAAACCAATGAACTCGCAGTTCGAAGTCGGGCGTGGACTTACATGAAATATTCCCATCCGCGAGAAAAAAAATTCATTGATTCAAAAATAATTCACCAGCGCATAATATTTTTTAAATACAGCAGATCGATAATTCTTTGGATTTTATGAGTATTATCAAATCGAAATTTTCACTTGAAAATGTTGGGCATCTTATAAAAAAGAGTGCGACAAAGTCTTTTTTTCACTGCTTTTGGAGGTGAAAAAAAGTACTTTTTTTCACTGTTTTCAAAAAGTCTAGCTTTGTGCACGCGTCTGATATTGAAATTATAATGTAAAGTCGGATTTTTTCACGCAGTTATAAAATAGATATTTATGCAACTAGTGCGAAAGTAAATGCTTTTTAAAACAAGTGAGAGGTTTTATTTCACGAGCGAGGTAACGAGCGAGTGAAATAAAGACACACACACACAAACGTGTTTTTAAAAAGTTTACTTTTCGCACGTGTTTTCATACCACTATTTTTTATAATTGCGTGAAAAAAATCTAATCTCATTGGTTCAAAACTAATTCACGGTGCTAATTAGACTACTAAAAATAACTAAGGATGTCAATTAAAACAACCAATGATCTCTGTTTTCTGGAGTGCGTGACGCTATAAAAAACCAATAAGCGTGTTTTTCAAAACATTTTGTCAAAGAAAGCAACCAATGATACTCGCAGTTCGAAGGGCGTGACGTTTTAAGAAATATTCCCATCGCGAGAAAAAAAATTCATTGATTCAAAAAATAATTTCACGCGCATAATATTTTAAATGCAGCAGATCGATAATATCTTTGGATTTTATGAGTATTATCAAATCGAAATTTATTACTTGAAATGTTGGCATCTTATAAAAAGAGTGCGAGACAAAGTCTTTTTTTCACTGCTTTTGGTGTGAAAAAAAAGTACTTTTTTTCACTGTTTCAAAAACGGCTAGCTTTTGTGCACAGCGTCTGATATTGAAATTATAATGTAAAAGTCGGCTTTTTTTTTCACGCAATTATAAAATAATAATTTTCCTATTCATATTTCATTATGAATAAGAAAAAAATATTAATAATATAAGCCACGCTTTGTTGACTTTACATAACACAATGATTTCAAAGAGATTCTGCTCGCAATTTAGGTGTTATCTTGTAAGAATTACTTACCGTGATGAACCTACTGACTTTTAGAAACAGGATTAGGTGGTGATTAATTGGAATTATATACAAAAATAAGATAAGCAAACGTGCAACTGCACAGGGACTCAGTTGCTTTTACGCCTGTTGAGAATAAAAAATTAATTGAGATAGTCATAGTTTGCATTGATGAGGTCATATTTTAAAAATTTGTTCAAATTTAGTTTTTTTTTTATTGTTTTGTATGACCTTTGAAGCTTTACTCTTTATATTTCTTATTATAACATAAGGACCCGTATGTGTTTTTATTCACATAGTCCATTGGATTCTGATGTCTATATTGTTGTGCACTGAGGTATCTCAAAAATAACTGATTTCTCGCAAACGTAATAAAGACTCGTACTTTTATCAAAATCAATGATATAATAAATTTTACATAGAAAATTTATAATTTTTTGAAAACATGGCTAATAGATCATCTGCGAAATACGTGTATGGAAAAACTACTCTATTTGAATGTTTTAGTTCTTTATTGGCTATATAAATACTGAATGAAATAAAATTCTTTCTTGAGCCTCGAATGGTGAATCAATATCGCGTAGGTACAAAATACCAATTGGAGCACCTATTCGGAGGAGGTTCAGGAAGGAATACGTCACCTGAAACAAGCTGATTGTGTTGGTTGGTTGGTCGGTAGACTTATATTTTCAGGCTTGTGTGCTTGGTCAGAGACCCGCTTATAATCCTTAGTCAAGTGAGCCAGACACAACACACACATACGTGACAGATGCTGCCATCTGTTGTGCGCCACCTCCACAATTTAGGTATCTCCCAGAAGGGCTCCCAGAAGGGAAGATTGTGTTGTAAGCTCAATTCGTTTACCATTCTGAGGGACTCCTCTATAAAACAGACATGAATAGCGTTCAATAGAACTGGCCTAAGACTCATTTTCTTCAAACCAGGACCATGAGGATTTTTAACCACCACCCTTCATTTCCTTACAAAATCCCAAATAAAAAACATTTCCTCTTCGTTTGTAACGATTTCAACGGGTGATTAACCTGCATTCGGTGTCGACTGATCCCATTTGAATAACCTTTGCCCATGCTGCGTTCAAAGGCCACCGAGGGTGTTAAAAAAGTCCAGCCACCGACGCCTTTTCCCTTTCCATGCCGCGCCGGCTACGGTGGCTTCCCGCAGAGGCGCCCTAGAAAGTTGCGTCTGTATGAATATCACATTTCAGTGGCGATGTTTGACTCTTGCCTTTTGAAGTGCCGATGTGTTTTGAAAAAAATTAGGTTATAAAAAGAAGTAGTGTGTATGTTTTGGGTGTTTGGGGATTTGCATTATTTTTGTTAAGGAATGAATGATTTATTTTGAATAAATATTCATGCTTTTTAGAATCCGAATGGGTTGATAATAGTTTGTTTAGGTTTTATGGGGGAAAAGTGAACAAAAAAAATATTTAAAAAAAAATTTGGTTTTAAGTATTTACTGAAATCATTGCTTGATAAACAGAAAATTTGCATGTAAGCATCATTTTTCAAGTAATGTTTCAAAATGAAATATATAAGAAACTAACTAATGATTTTTCATTGCAAGATTGTTTATTAGTTTGAAAAGAATACACACTAAACAAAATAATTTATAATAATAAATATGAGAAAGACGAAATTATTTCATTTTGAAATTATGCAACTCCATAAATTACAAACAATGCGAAAAATATGTTTTTCGAAAATAAAATGTAACAATTGTTTAGTTAGTCTTGCCACAAATATGTGTTGCAAATAAGTTGTATAACAATAATTAAGGAATAAAATATATCCTTTTATATTTGACATTTTAATATGATGCGACATTTTATATATTTTTTGAAAATCATCTATTCTTCTAAAAGTTCTGAAGGTTATTTTTAAAGGTTAGTTTAACTGATACTAACATAATATCATATTCCATTCTTCTTTAGTACGAAAACATTTTAACCATGTCAAGTTGAAATCTTCCTCATAGACTAATTTCCTATTCTTTCTTTAAGGACAAAATGAAATGATATAATCTCGACTTATATAAAGTATTTAATACGTCTTTATCTACGTCAGATCTTATAGAATATTTATCAAATTTCATGTGAGAAAACGTGACAAATCTCTCAATTGGTTAAAATTCTTGAAACTAGCTATCAGAAATTAAACTCACTGTAAACGAATATTTTTTTTTACGATATCAATGTCTAAAGGGGAAAACAATAAATTTATTATGTATCACGAATTTTAAAAAGCATTAAATGAGCATAAGTTTGCTATAAAGTTTAAAATTAGTTAAAAGCAGACTATGGAAGCTTCAATTATATAGTTCACAATTAAAGTTACTTAAAACAATTTTTTAAGGACAATACACAATTTGACACGAAGAGTCGCGGTACAATAAAACGTTTTAGGTTTTTAATAAAAAGTTTGGTTAATTGCAGTGGCATTAAATAGACAACAACCAATGAATAAATATCTGCCTTATAGATTCATATATTGTACCTTACACTCTTAAAACAAAAGAGTGAAATCCACTCATATAGGAGAAGTGCATTTTCGACACTGGAAAGCAGTGAAAATTAATTCAGACGGAGTTAAAATCACTAGTTTGGAGTGATCCTGTCGGAGTTTTAACCAAGAAAAAGAGTGAAATCCACTCCAATACGATAAGTGCATTTTCGACACAGAAAAGAGTGAAAATTAACTCAGACTGAGTTAAATTCGTTCGTTTGTTTTAAGAGTGTATAGTTGTATGTTTCATGCATCCATAAAGTGGACGTTAATATCTAACATGACCTGAATTTTACTTAATTTTACAGTTGCTTTACTGCTCCGTTATTTCTTTACTGAATTTAAAATAAAATTACATTGCTTTTTGTTTTTTCATCCGAATTATTTTTTTTTATAAAAGGACTTAATTGTAGAAGAGTTAACTTATAAAACTGTTTAAGAAATTATAAGTCAATCGAAGAGTTTTTTAAAACCTCGAAAGTATATGGTAAATTTTGAAAAAAAAGGGTTTTTTTTTCTTGAAGTGCATGTCGTTTCATACCAATTTCAATGAATAATCCCACCTCAATGAATTATATTACCTGGATTAAACTAGTTAACTGTAGAACAGTATATAGAACTTATGAAACTGTTTAAGAAATATCAATGCAAACAAATAAATTTTAAACACTCGAAAGTATATGGTAATTTAAAAAAAAAAATACTTCTTGCAGTGCATGTCGTTTCATATCAATCTCAATGAATACTACCACCTCAATAAATAATAACACCTGGATAAAAAAAAGTTAATTGTAGAAGAGTTAACTTATAAAACTGTTTAAGAAATAACAAGGCAGTCGAAGAGTTTTTAAGCCCTCGAAAGTATATGGTAATTTTTTTTTTATTTTCTAGCAGTGCATGTCGTTTTATTCCAAACTCAATGAGTAATGCCACCTCCTTGCACATTAACTCACATGTCAGTGTCCTTAATTACCAAGCAAAGTAAGACAAGACAGCACTTCTTCAAGTACAATAGCATGATTAGGGATTGTCAACTGGTTTCTGGTATTCATGACACTTGACGCTCATTTCTTCTTGTCTTAAAATGATATTTGGGGATGGTCTTGAAACATTTCTTTTGTTCATGTACCACAATTTAATTCACTTCCGGTTGTATATGAATGTAGTAATGATTGTAATGGTGAATACAATTGATATTAAAGCAGCAAACAGTTGCAATTGGAATATCTTACGTTTGAGGATGTTCAGATAAGTAATGAAGACCTTTTTATAAACTGAAATGATGCATAGATTTGAATTAAATCAATTGGTCTTATTGTATAACGTGAATCAAATCGATTGGTTATATTGATTTTGAATTGTTTACTATTAGTATGAAGCATATATCCTTAAGGTTCTTATGATTACACAGATTTAAAAAGACTAAAGTATCTGATATTTAAAAAAAAAAACTTTTTGAATTATTCTTCAAAAAAAGTTTCTATTTTGCGTTTAAAATCTACTTATTTTAATAGTTGCTAAAAGTTGATAAATAAACGAGGGTACTCATAAGATGTATTTATATATTTAGATTATTTCTATTTTTTAATTCAAAACTCAAGGAATAATCTTCTATAAAACGTGTATATATTTTGTACAATGCTTGAAACACTTTAAATAAATTCTGGAATACACGGTTAAATCAAAAGAAAATACATTCATTTTTATTCCTCTATGTTAATTTAAATTTTCTTAACTATCGCTATGAAAGATAACACAACTATACCCTACATGTTTCCGGTCCTGTAACCACACAGTACACTCCACCTAACACTTACCCAATTCCAACATTAATCACTGAGAAAAATCTTCATAAATCTTTAATAAATTACGAGTAACTGACTCGAGAAGCATCTTCTCAGATGATGATAAAATTCAAGTTTTAGGAGTTCTAATATCACGTATCCCCGAGTATATGCGTGTGATAAGAAACCTTTGTCTCACTGAGTGTTATCACGTTGTAAGGGTAATCAGATTTGCCGCACCTTTAGTTTTTTGGTTTTCCTGGATACCTGGTTGTTGGTTGAAAGGTGTGACCCCTGACAGGTGAGAAATTTGTTTGAATGGCAAATTTGTCATTGGTAATCTTTTTTTGTTGACACATACCTACACACTGTTTAAAAAAAAATAGTTAATTTTACAGAAAAACTCCTTTATTTTCGGAAAAATGACTATTTTCTTTGAACAATTTCCTTCTGTAAAACTATGCTGTTCTTCTTAACATTTTTTTTCTGTTTTTAACTACATAACAATACTTGACTACAACCGAACATGCACCTTCACTGTTGGTTGCAATACTGTGATCTGAACAAACTTGATTGAGAGAGCCTTGGACTCAGGATGTTGGAGGGGTAGAGGCTTCCCGGTTGTATATTCCAGCTTGTATGCTTGATTGAAGACCCGCTTATATATGCCTTCGTCAAGTAAGACAGACACAGAATTCCAGTCAAGGAGAGTTACAATTTTGTTTTTGTTACAATTTTTCAAATAAAAAACAATTTTTAATAAAAATTGTTATTTGATCGCATCAAGCAAATATATTTTCTCTGTGAATCATACGCTTTTTATTCCTGGAGCAGTAACTGACATATTTTTTTCTGATTCAACAACAGATATTTACAATGTATACACCGAATAAAATTTTATGAGTTTTAAAGAAAATACATAAGTTTTTACTTATAGAAGTATTGTAAAAAACTATGCTATTGTTCAATGTTCACTACAATTACGAAGTGAAATATTAAATTTTATAAATGGGAATTAAAAAAGGCTAGGTTTTAATCAATTTGGTTAAAAGTGCTGTTGTAAATTTAGTAGGAATTAGGTGAGTAAAATAATTCAAATAATTTTTCAAAAAAATGAGTTAAAATTATAAAACTTATATTTAATTAATATAAAACTTGTTATTCAAAGATTTTAACGATTTCGCGGAGTCTATTTTTGTTGCCGATCAACATATCTTAGAAAAAGAATTATTGATTTCTTAGTTCTAAATGCCTTAAGGCATTGCCGAAGCGAAAGTTTACAAAAGCATTCCCTAAATTTTTAAGGCCTCTTCATCTAATTTCAATATTCTTTCTTTTTCTCATGCTATTTTCTAACTACAGTATACATCACTACACGTCCTCCGACCTTCAAAGTCCAATTAAAATCTCGCGAGCATGCTTGCCTAAAAACTAGGAAGCAGACACAAGTACATCAAACATGAATTGTTAAATGTAAGAGGTCATATCTACTGGAGAATTTTCCACTAGTCTTCCTCCTTTTATTACTTTAGTCAACGACAAAACTATAAGGAAATATCTCTGTGGATAGTAGACATTTAGGCCAAGTGCAACATGGAAAATCCTTACTACACTCTCTTCGTTTCCTACAACATGAAACTTGACCTCAACACAGCGTTTTCCCATGCAGGTTGACAAAGCGAACACAACAGTATGTCCCCAAACATATCACTGTTGGAATACAATGCGGTGAACGGTGCTGTACTTATGGTCAATTCTGATCATCATGACTTGGCATCGTTATTAAGATATTTTTTTACCAACAGTTATTAACAAGACTTCATTGGTCATGGATGGAAATTTTCAAGTTCTGAGAGATTGTTCTTACTTTATTTTCAGTGTATGCAATATGTAGCTTAATTTATTTTTATTTAAATATTTAGAATGTAAGGTTTTGCAAAAATGATGACAATACTTTAATTATATGCAAATTTAAATTCCTAAATGTTTGATGCCTTCTGCAGCAGTTTGAAGGAATTAAAATAAATGATTTCAAAAATTGTTTGAACTTTACATGCAATGTCACAGTAGTAGTACGATGGCTTAAATGACTTGGCTCCTTAGACATAATTCAGCAAAAAAGTGAATTCATTAGGTTTTTTTTTTTAATTATTAGTTATCATAACTCTTGCTGTTACACAGGAAACATGAATTTGGAGTTTGAAAATCTTGAGAACTATCAATGTAGTAGTATAGATCTTTCATACAAGTTAGACTTATAACTTGTAAAGTAGAGACTATAAACATAGTTCTGAAATATAACAGTAGATAGTTAAATCTGAGCAATTTTTGTTGCATTAGGATTTTATTTTTAACAAAAGCCGTAACAAAGCATGCTCTTCGACCTTCAAACTTCATTCAAAATCCCTTGAACATACATGTCTAAAATCTAGGAAGCGGACATCCAAAATAGCAGTTGACATATGGGCCAAGTGCGACATGAGAAACCCTTTGCTTCACTCTCCTCTATTCGCTTCCTACAACATGAGACTTGACCTCGGCCCAACGGTTTCCCATAGGACGAACAAAGCGATTCGGACTCGTCGCCAAAAGTCCAAAATCCGACAACACAAAACATGCGACCTCTGGATTAGCAAGTAAAGTTGCCCATACCGAAACATGGTAGGATTTTCCTTTCTGATTCACGAACTTCATGCTCGGCAATGTTAACGAAATTCATGTTCGGCAATGTTGTCCAAGGATAGCGGATTTGTCTTGTTGTTAGGACTTTGCAAAAAAGATGTCTGGCTTGAATTAGGAGGATTTGACTTTGTGCTGTTTGGTGAGCTGAATTCCGTAGCTTGTCAAGGATGGATTGGATGTATAGGTTGTTGTAATTCTTACTAATTATTGACCATGTTCAATATGGATTCTGGAGGTCGGTTTATGGAGAAATTAGATATTTTGATTTTAGTCAAGGTGAAAATAGGCAGGGAATTAAATGTTAATTACATATTTGTTTACGTAAGTTTTTTACCCAACAATGTCAAATTAAATGTCATATTTAATGTCGTGTTAAATTTTTAAACAATGATTCTCGGAATGTTAACAATAAAATTTGTATAAAAAAATTAAATTGCAATTTTTTCAATGGTACAAAAAGTGTTATGCTGTTTATCTGTACAACAAAAATATTTCTGAAAACGAATAACGGGTATTAAGTACTAACTTGATTCTCTTTATCATTTACTTTAACTTCATCCATTTTTATCTTGACATATTTAAATATAAATCTTTTTTAATTATTTCCAATACCTGAATGTGAACTTTTAATAAGTGCAGAACTTATATTTTTACTATGGTATGAAAGCATCATGTAATACATTAATTCCAATAATAATCACAAGAAGTCAAAATTTTATGACTTATTACAAATATTATGCAACTAACATAAAATTTTAAAGTATAATTCTTTTTATTTGCGTTTAAAAATACTTAAAAAAATACACTTTGAATTTTTTTCCACATATATTGTACACATATGGTATAGACCTTATAAACTTGAATATCAAAGTTAATTGGAAAATGCTTAAGTTGATATAAGAGATAGTCAGGTTAGGTTTAAATTATAGTCACACTAGAGCTACACGAGGGCTATTGGCGACGGACGTCGTATTTTAGAACCACAGTTAAGTGACGAGCCGGCACCTGAACAGACACCTAACGCAACCGTTAATATATAAGAGATAGAGAAGAATAATGAACACAGAATCATGTGATGTACTATTGGTCAATCCTCCAAACTGTTGCCAAGAAACTTCTCTGCCGAACACATTCATATCATTAGCGAACCAGTCGCCACTCGAATAAGTGTCATTTGTTTCCACCAGGTGGCGAGGACATTTAATTTGCCCTTCTGCTATTTGGAATCAAATATTCCTACAAAGGTATGGATGTGATAGAAGCAATAACTTGATCTTTAATAATTGATCTTTAAAAAGTTTTGGTAGGTTTGTCTAGCATTATATTCTTAGTAGGTTGTACTGAATTATAACAACCTTTCCAAGGCTTTCAAACCAACCAAGTTTTTCAAAGACTTTTTTTGTTAATTACGTAGGGATATATGATATATTGAATCGGAATTCTCGAATTGGGACAAATCTTAAATTTTTAATTATTTGAAGATAACTACTAATTACTAATAAGACCAAATTTTTTTAACAAATTAAATAGTTAGATAGTATTTATAAATTAATGGTTTATCCTATATAGTATAATCAAAATTGGTAAAAACTGAATTTGTCAATGCTTAACATAACCACAATTTCCACCTTAAACTTGAATATTTTGTAAATTGTACCAATTTTTTTGTAAAAAATGACACAAAACGCACCAACTTCTTTTAAAATGTAACCTTCTTATCAAATGCATTTGATTAGGAATTAAGAAGTTGAAACAAATCGAATAGGCCAGAGGTTTTTTCTTTATTGTAAATGAAAGCAGTAGGTGGGGTAGACCCAGGGCCGTGTGGTATGTTTATTTCATATGATGCAAATCATTGAAATGCCGCTCTTGATTTTTTAAAAAAAGTTTTCATGCTAATTATATTGTAACAAGGACCGTCGCTAACAAAAATCGGCTGGGGGGGGGGGGGGTGTAGCACACTGTTGCCGAATAAAATAATATTTTTTATGATTCTCATAAATTTTAAAAACTTAAATTTAAATTACTTTTAGTTTTTTACAATTATTAATTAGTTTTAATTAAACTTATAATAATTAAAAAAGGTTAACTACTTTTGATAAAAATTAAAATTTCTTTTACAAAATTACTTATTTTTAATACCTGCATTTTACACACCTTTTCATTCTACATAATTAGTCGGGTGGGGGTTATACCTCATAAAAGGAAGGACCGAGATCCAGTCAGACATACAACTATTTTTTTTAATAAAAATGCGGATATCTTTATGGGAGGGTTACAATATCCTGATGGTTTGTTAATCAGTGGGAAGAGGGATTGATTGGCGTAAAGTAAAAGTTAACATAATATACAAGTCAGCACTGTGTTTAAGTGTACACCCGTGCAACACCGGTTAATTATGCCAGTTATTGACTTAACTCTGTTCAAGATACTGACTGTTTTTAACTGACTCAGTTAAAGACTTAAATATAATCATAATAAATTATTATAATTATGGGGTTAAACTAAAATTGCTTGGTTCGGCTTCATTATTCATTGCGTGGAGGAAACATTCACACATTTTAACAAATTAAGGATAGAAATTTAAACTATGGAAAATACTTAATTTTTTTGCAAAATATAAAAAAAAGAAGTACTTTTTCAAAATATTTGCTTATGATAGAAACAAAATGCTTTTAAAGCAAAAACGTGCGTTAAAAAAATGCTGCATTCTAAACATTTAATATTACATATGTTTACAAGGCAAGAGTAAGCAGTTCGAATTGAAAAATGTTTTATTTATTGACACGCAATTTAATTGTAAAATTTACATTGGTCATTTTTATTTTTAATTAAAAACAATTATAGGTTTTTTTTTTTACAATTTAGATTATTTTTAAGTACAAGTACATATATAAAAGATAATTTAGCTCCCGAAAATGATACAATTATATGGATAAGTAACTTATATAATAAATTTTTAAAAAAATAGTAATTTTTTTTACCTTATTTAGAACGAAAAATCCAAGTTTCTTGTAATAATGATAAATCACACGTACGACGAATGCATCGACGAAATAAAACAAAAAAACGCAATAGACACAGTACGTTTTTCTCTCAAACTCCGACTGTACAGTTTTAAAAAAAAATAAAATAAAGGCACAAGACTTCCCGAGATCACGTGACCTCCGATAGTGGCCAGTCAAAGTATTGAAATTGAAAGACAAAATTAGCCAGCAGTTTAACAACAAAAAGCAACTCCCCAATTGGAATCCAGTGTTCGCCCCCTTATGTGACCCGACGCCCCTAGTCGCCATGTGTGGTCATCAGCTCATCACTACTTTTATTACTTAAAAGCACATGTCTGGACGTAAACTTATCCAACAAAAGGCTGAGTTGTTGAGGGTCCGGCAAAAGAAAACATTTTGAAAGCCTCATCTACGATCTACGGTTCCTTGAAAGTAATTTTACTTTCCCTTTTCGGAACAATCAATAGAAAATTTCGTGGGAAGCTATACAAATTCATGTTACATTGATCTTTTCCCACATAAAAGAGATAGAGAACAATTCTACAGTAACTCTAAGTGACGCTTGTCTAGACTAGACACCTTTTGTGCCTTGGGACACCAGCGAAACACAACCCACTATCCCAATAAGGTTGTAAAATCATTTAGATAACATATTCCTTCAGGGCCCTGGGTACCCTATGTATAGAAATACGAAGAGGCTTTTTCCTAGCTTTCTGGAAAGGGGAAAAAAGGGGATACAATCGGGGGGACAATCGGACCACCCACCCCTTGTCTGAGAAAACGAGTAGTATTGTAAGCTTTTTGTGTGTTCCATGATAGATTTTTAGGTTTCTATCTGTGGATACTATTTTGAATTTCCTTGGTTCAATCACGTTGGGCGTTATGCTATGCTATAAAGGTGGACAGTTAGTAAAATCTAGTTAAAAGTGTTTAATTTTGCAGTGCAGATCTAGGTTGATATTGCAATACATTTTTTAATTACAAAACTTAGTGGTAAAATTATAACGTTAGGAATAAATCAGTTTCAATTAAAATTAGATTTGCCAAGTATTTCATTTTCTTATTACACATTACTCATTCGTAAAATGGCTAAATCTTAATTTAAAAATATTCTTTAAGAAAAATACATTCATATATATCTGATACAAAATTACTGAACTTAATGAAATAGAAGTAAAATAATCAAACTCTACTTTTTAAAACAGCTGTTATATAAAACATTTAAATGATTGTTTTATAAAATATACACTCTTAAAACAAACGAGCGATTTTTAACTCAGTCTGAGTTAATATTCACTTCTTTCCAGTGTTGAAAATGCACTTCTCCTACTGGAGTGGATTTCTTTGTTTTAAGAGTGTAAATGCTTTAGATCTTTTGCAACTCCTTTGAGAATATATTTGTAACACAAGTCAAAATTGTTGCTCAGGGACCAAGTTTAAACTCAATTACTATTTTTTTTTAAAGTAAAATGTCACAACACTTACTTTTACAGAAGAAATTAAAGTATATATCGAACTCTTGTAAGTGTTGTTAAATCTTAATGTAAATAAACTCACCATATTCCCCTTAAAAAAACTGCTATGTAGTTCTCCATTGCCAGTTGTAATAGAAGCAATTGTTTTAGAATGCTACTGTTTTAGAATTTCCCAGCACATGTGAACGCGCCTATAGTCACCAGTTTGGAACCCAAATAAAAACAAAACATGCAAACATGTCTCCAAGCAGCGGCTTTTTTGCCGCCTTTCCCACTGGCCAGCTCGGGCCTGTATTAGATTTATTTTCCTTCTCACTATTTCGGATATTCATTAGAATTGCCGCTCTTTTTTTTCTATTTTTGAACATTTAGAAGTATTTATTTTACACAGATTTAGTAAATACTAAGTTAATTTTTTGAAGCAGTATTTAAAAAAAAATATGGTTAGAATCTCGAATTTTGCCGCCCCTACTCAATTGCCGCCTGATGCGGCCGCTTCTCTGCATCATAGCACCACACGGCCCTGGGTAGACCGATGATTAAGGTAGTGTGGTAATTCATAAATGAGAGTGATGTATGTTTATATATGGATTTTTTTTTTGTTTAAAGTGTAAGTGAGTAGAAGAAAGTAAACTAAACTGTATTTCCGAAAGTCCACAAGTCTTTAAACCATAACTTCTTTCTTGCGTTTTTTCTAAATATTTTCATTTTTTTTTTTTTTTTTTAGATTAGTATAAATATAAAGCCAATGTTAAAATGAAAATACATTTACATTGAGTTCGCTATCGAAATACTTTGAATACACTTATTTATAATTTATTTTCTGAGACTGCAAATTTGGGTTGCTTTAAAACTAAGAAATTCCACTTTAAAGCCTAAAAAATAAAATTTACTGAAGGCAAACGAGATAATATAGCAATCCAAAGAAACAATGGTCAGAAAGGACATGGTCAGAAATTGACGACTCCTATTGTAAAAATAATGTTTCCTTACCTCCTTTCTAAAGCATGATTTATTCAATGAGTGGAATGCTTTACCAGAATATGTTGTGTATTCGAAGAGAGTTGAGAAGATTTTAAGAAAAATCTCGATAGTTACTGGAAACTGGTTAGGAATTAAATATATTTTGTGCCAACCTTGCTGGGCCTCTGGCCTATTGTTGGTCGACAATTTTTGTATTTTCATTTGTGTTAAAAACAACTGAAAATTTGAAAAACTTCTCTTCACAAATAACTGGATTACCATCTTCTTCTGAGAAGATCCAGGAAGTGGTGCTGTTTGTTAAATCTGGTGGGTGGGGTGCCTGATTATACAATTTGAATTCGCATAGTTCACAGCAGATTATCTGATAATTTCTCTTGTTATGGGAAGCCAAAGTTTGAACTTTACTGTCTCTTTTGTTCTGGGTTTCAGAAGAATTTTTGCATTGGGCTTACTAATTTAAAAAATGATGGTTTTAGTTTAATTATCCACTTGATTTGAGTACAATGGGATTAGGAACTCGTTTCAGTAAATGTTTAAGTTTTTTTTTAATAGATGAGATTGTATCTTTGTTTGGAGTAAAAGACATTTCCTGATTTTTTTTGTTTTTTTATAGATTTGTGGACGTTAATATGTTTTGCTTTTCATCTCTCGAATTGCTGAATTTTTTAAATCAAAATATAAGATAAAACAAACAGATTATGAGATTTTAACGAGAAATCGTAAAAAAAAAATAACCAGAATTTAAATTTTAATCATCGAATAAGTATTCCTCTTTGTTGTGTTTTATAAGATAAAGAATTTTTAAGCGAAAGAAAGATTTGGCCAATTAACTACACATAAAAATAACAACAATATAGCAACTAAATAGTTGGTTTTAAAAACAATTACTAAAGAGGAGTTTGAATTTAAATATCTAAATTATTTAAAATGCCGTTGTTTTTGGAAATCAAATATTTATTCCAAACTAAACAAAACGTTTGAACGCTCTCCTTAAAATGATAATTTTCTCTTTCTTCCAGTCATTGACTTGCACATGATTGTGAGCTAAATCATTTGGTTATGGTTGAATTCTTATTCGAACTCCATTGCAAAAAAGACGAAATCAGTACAAAAACTAAATATCTTTTTATTTAAATATCCACTTTAAGAATCCATGAATGAATGTTATTGTCATTCAAAAACTTTTGAACGGAATAGATCTTGAAATGTTAGGCTTTTTTGGTATTTTATAACTATTTTTAATTTAAAGTTTAAAATGATTACAGGATTCGCTTGTTAACAAGTCTTTATATCTTTAGAGCTGTTTTAAGATTCCAACGAACTCAAAATGGATTAAGGAGAAATGTTTAAGTATTTTCTTAACTTTTTTGAAAGACTTCCGATATTAACTTTTATTTTACATGAAGTTCAGATAAAATAATGCACGGATGAATATTAGGCTTCTATCACCAACGCAGTTTTTACAGTAGTAAGAAACATTTGTGTAGCTATCTATTCCAGAAAAACAAAATACTCAATCTTCCAACTTTCAGAAACTCAACACGTAAACATCTTGTATTGGTAAATTTTTGTTTTGCTTTAGTAGTTTATATTTCATGTTGTCAATTAGTACCTCCAATCATTTTAAAATATATCATTTTACTATTTCTCATGTATAACAACCAAGAAAACCCCCTCAAAGCAATCAGACTCCATCAAATTAAAAACTAGTCCAATTACAGCCTATCTCCAGGGACTTCTCCATGTTATGTTTGCATGCCAGAAGAACAACGACCCAAGTCTATTTATGACTTGCATGATTTTAGTCCCCAATGATTAATACATAAGCACAGAAAATAATGAGCACTTGAGAACAGAAGTAGACCAAGTCATAATAGTCTAGGGTCTGTTCTGTTCTGACACATCAATTTTGGTCCTCTTCCTGTGCCAACAGACCATGTCCTAATCACACACTATACCCAATGGAAACAAAGGCCAGACAACCAATAACAAACCTCAAGAACGCAGCCTAAAAATGGCTTATGTCTTTCATTGAAACATTGGACAAGGGTCCTTCTCGAACTATAGTACAGACCTAAACAACCCTCCCCTAAGATAGATCAGAGCTGCCATTTGCAGCCCTCAAGTATCATTAGCCAACATAAATGTCGTCGACTGAGGCCAGGGCAGTTAGCAGAAATACAATGGGACAGGGTGCAAGCCATGTACAACAGGGGGGGTATGATTTGTAAGCGAGGGGGTACACCAAAAACATCCGTTGGGCCAACCCCCATTACCTATTTTTTTTCTTCTGTAACATCGTTATTTCAAGTGTAATGCCCCCCCTTGTTGGGTAATGCAATTAAAGCCGGTTGTATTTAGTTTTCTGTGGGAAAATCACCCCTCTTGTAGGGATTGTGTAATTGGAGGGGATTTTACAATGTATCATGTTGCCCATGTGGGCAGGTGTCTGGATGTGAAGTTGGAGTCACACAATTAACACGTTGAGTGCCGTGTTTTTGTGGAAGGAAGTAAACACTTAATGGTGTAATTCCGAGGATTAATGGGAATTTAAGAGAGGTATTTATTGCAATTCGTTTGGTTGTCTTCTTTAAAAAATTCAAGCAATTTATATCTTAGTATATTATCAAAGCAATTTCTTTAGCATTTGTCTTCGATTGTGTTGAGTTGTCAAATAAGTTATAGGAAATAATCCTACTTTATAATTTCATGTAAACGTTAAAACTTAATTTACTGTTTTCATTTACTGCTATTTTGTTTACCTTTGAATTACTTTAATATGGTGTTCAGATTTTACAATAACTGTATTTATAGTTTCCTTAATTGTGATATGGCTTCAACTTCATCGGCAATTATTTTACTAAAATCAAATTAAAGCACTTTTTTGAAATATATAAAGAAAAAAATATTGTTTGAAGCTATGGAATTAAAAGGGGGGGGGGAAGGTATATTGATATCGAGTGGGAAGATGACTCGTCTTGTAGAATTTATAGTTTAATTTAGAACTTCGGCGGATGTTCGTCGCACTAGAGCTGCACGAGTTCTATTGGCGATGGGCGTCGTATTTTTAAACCACAGTCAAGTGACGAAGCCGACACCTGAACAGGCACCAACCGCAACCGTTTAGGGTGACATCGTACGCAGCGTTAGGACTTTGAAGTATATATAACGTGCACTCCCTTTCACGGGGTATTATTCGTTCGACATTTTTGGCTGCACGGGCCGTTTATAGGTTGGCAGTTATTTTGGCTAGGCCCGGACCCGAAACTAGAACCTTTCGCATGCTAGGCGAATGCCTAACCGACTAGGCTCCCCAGCCCCTAATATAAAATAACTTGATCGATATTTTAGCTTCGGCAACACATGAAATAATTATTAAAACCTCTAAAACTAAATTTTTCCCAAAACAAAACCTGCCTCAACGATAACAAGACATAAAACTATCAACAGCCTTATTACAACCAAGTCTTAAAACTGCCAAAACTTAAACTCATTATTTGCCAATTTCGTTGCAATAAATGACACCTGATTCCCAATTTGATGCACAGGAAATCTGATAGGCGTTGTCTTCGACATGCATTTGTGGTCTTAATGTATTATTAATATTTATGCGTTTTGGTTAACACAGCTGTCTTCTGAAATACTTAATATGGTTACAAAGGAAACATCTGCGTTTAATTGTTAAGAAGCTCTTGGTTCAGTCCCAGGTTCAGGTTAAGCCCTGTGTCCGTCAGCTGATTTCAGGGTACACCATGATGAGTTGGGCTGTCTTGAGACTGTAATTGGTATTTAATCAATCTAATGTTGGATTAAATCACAAGAAGACATTTATAAAGACTGATAAATGGGTTCTATTGTCATATTAGGGTGACAGTATCCTTGCCTTCAATCAGAAAAGGTTACCCGATCCGTGATTTGTGGTGTCGTTGAATTTTTCTTTGTTTAAACTTCTGTTGAGTCTTATAGTAATAGTTCAGTATTGGGGCAAAACATATTAAATGCGATATTTATCGTTATAACTAATCACATTATTGTTGCATTGGTTTTCAACTCATCAACTGTATTTAGGACGTTTATGAAACTTGGATCTAAGTCCAATTCTGATTAGTGTTTTGAAGCGCTTTAAGCTTTTGATGAGAAAGTGTGTATGTAGAAAGGAATTGATGAATTAATGAATGAAATAAAACAAATTTTCCTAAAATTAAATTTGATAAAATTAAGATACATATTAATTGAATTGCGCGTTACTTAGCATCATACTTAAATTTTTAGCAATCCAATACGTGTCTTTACTGTTTTTAATAACAACTTGCACTCCTTGAAAGTTTACAGTTTGGAGTACATGTTTCATTAGATTGGACAAATCTTATAAATTTCTTGAAAGTGTGTTTTATATGTCTTGATTTGATATATCTGCAGCACTTTTGCCTTCTTTTAAATGAATTTAACTTTTCAAATTGTCATGTTTTAGTGGATGCATTTCTGAATTTTTATAAGTGGAACTAAGCCAAATTTTTCTCTCCTGCAGGCGCATGTTCCCGGCGTATAAGGTGCGCGTGAGCGGCCTGGACAAGAAGGCCAAGTACATCCTGCTGATGGACATCGTGGTGGCGGACGACTGCCGCTACAAGTTCCACAACAGCCGGTGGGTGGTGGCGGGCAAGGCGGACCCGGAGATGCCCAAGAGGATGTACATCCACCCGGACTCGCCCTCCACCGGAGAGCAGTGGATGCAGAAGGTCGTCTCCTTCCACAAGCTCAAGATCACCAACAACATATCGGACAAGCATGGATTTGTAAGTAGACTATTTTGAGATTTTCTTTAAGTTCCATTAAATATTCAAGATTGATTTCGGATAGCAAAAGTGGGTGATGAGAAGTAGAAGGATTAAATTGAGTTTATTCAGTGGGAAGTACCATTTACAAAATAAAAGTACTTTATCATGCTTATTCAACAAGAAAACGAGCAAATACAAAAGACACTGAGACGATAGAAAATTTTCATTGTCAGCTACAGGTTTAGATAATATAAACATCTACATAAAAGTGAGCTGTCCAGTTTGGAATTTGGTTTCTTGAATAACATAGTCTGAAGGTACGATCTTAGGCAGTCAGCGAAAATATCTAATACTATCATTCGCTTCTGAATAATTACTTTGTCGCAGAAGGTTCAGTATTGAGTTGAGTTTGTGTGCAAGAGGTTCTTCTGAGAGGCTCTTAGAAGTTGCTGCACATATAGACCGTTCATGATGCATCACATTTAATACTAAACTGCATTTCTTTTACGTTTATTTTTACAGAAGTTTAATCGTTTTAATCTTATAAAACATAAGAGTCTAAATCATCAATTTCTGACCTTTTTTCTAACTTGAACGTAAAAAATTATTTTACCTTCGTAGATTTATAATTTTGGTTTAAAAGATTAGTGATATGGTTATGCGTTTCCCACAGAAACCCCCATGCCAAGGGATAGAAAACAATGTTTCCCTGATCGTGTATTATTGGAATATTTTTGCAATTTAGCCCTTCTGTATGGCAATATTTTAATTATTTAAGCGTAGGTGAGACAATCAAACTAGAAATGGACATTGATTAAAAAGATTTTAGATTCCTACTAAATTCCTTTTATTGTAATTAAAATTTCGTTAAAAATGCATAAAAATTCCAAAATTTTGACTATATAACTGAACAGTGGAATAACAATAATTACATCTACATATAATTACATTTAGATTGGTAATATATGCAAAACCTTATTTGTTTAAGCCGAACGTTATTTTTATAAGTTAATAAGAAAGAAACTATGCATCAAATATTCAAGTATTCAGAGACAAACTTAATTATAATACATAACAAAGAGCATCAGTTTGCGAAGACAAAGAAAAAGTACAACTTTTTAGACTTAATGCAATCAAAGCAAAGGTGCAATGAAAGCAAATAACGTATTAATTATAATTCCGTGTTTAATGGGAGAAAGCTAAAACCTAATTCTAAGTAGGAAATTAAGTTATAGGGAAACTTATTATAATAAGTATTCTTACAACAACTGTTTGAATCTTCATGAAAAATGAAAAAAATAAAACTTACTATTCCTTTGAAAATAGCTTACAATTTTAATGAAAATATGGTCCAATCATAAAAATGCTTGTTGGTTAATAATTTAATTCAAATAAGTTTAGTTTTCTTACAAACACAATGAAAATTATAATTCATAAATGTTTATTATAAAACCTTCGAATTATAACATATCTACTTAATATCTACTAAACCGGATCGTATATTCGTATTTACATTTATATCGAATTTACATTCGAATACATTTAAATAATTCATTAAAATTTATACATTAAATAATTAAATGTATGGTTTACTTAAATAATACTTTCAACTTTAAAGAAGATAGTTGGCTTATAAAATTCTTTTATTTATTGAAATAACCGACAAAATGTTTTAAATTTAATGCAAATGTTTTAAAGTTTTATTTCTAAGGAAATATGAATAAAATTTTTATTATTATAAACCCTTTTCTAAATTTGGTTTTAAGGTTTCAAGCCTCTTTCAAATAAGGCATTAAAAACGTAATGCTGTCTGTAATTATTTTCTTTTTAACTCAATGAATACTGTTAAATTTTAAAATTCTTTTAAAATATGATGTACACTCCTTGAAAATCTAAGTTGGGTAAATATAAATATGCTATGGAGAAGATACTTTCGCGGATGCAAAGAGTTCCTTAAATTATTTGTGAATCCATCCAGAAAACATGTTTAAAACATTAATTTCGTTTAAGGTCTAACACAGTGGTTCCCAACCTGGGGGCGATCGCCCCCAAGTGGGCGATTTGTGTTATCAAGGGGCAATAAATAGTTTGGGGGCGATAGGGCGGGGCGATGAGTATTCAAAGGGGGAAAATTAAAATATACTGTACTGTAGTACAGTGAAACCATTCCATTTTTTTATCATCATGACAATTTCAAACACATTCTTACAAGATTTGAGGATTTTACCATTTTAAAAATTCCTGGTTCTATTATTGATCCATTCCCTTTTGAATCTGTAGGTTGTGGATAACCTTGATAACTCTTTGTAGACGGAGTTTGTAGATCTGAAGCATGACTGTGAGGGCGAAACTCATTTCAAGTAGAGACGTTATGAGTTAGCCTGCGTGGAACTTATTTACACTGATCCTTAACTGTGGTAAAACTACTTCTCATCTCGTTCCGCCAATATATTTAGTTAAAAAAGGGTTAGTTCTGTTATCCAGCACTTCACTAAACAAAGAAATCAATTGAACATTTGCCTCAATGACTTGAGCATGAAGTTGAAAAAAGATAGAACAAGAAAGTTTGCAACATTCAATTTTTTTCTTTAATTTATTGTCAACTTTCTTAAACTTTTCCAAAATTGAGTTTAAAGATCTTAGTTAATTATTTCACTTTCATTCTTTCAAAAAATCTAAATAAAAATAGAAAAAAAAATAAACATTATATATATTTTTTTTTCGATTTTATTTAAGAGTAAAAATAATAAGAGAGTTTAGTTGATTTAAGAGTATACTGCTGTGGTTGTTTTTATCTATGGTAGTAAGTGTTTGAAATTATAAATTTGCTTTATATGTTACACTTTAACTCAAATTATTATTGGACAAATTATAAAAATTAAAGGGGGGCGATATGTGTTAGTCAACTTAAAGAAGGGGGCGATGTTACAGAAAAGGTTGGGAACCACTGGTCTAACAGATTTGAATATTATTCATGAAACTTTGGCAATTCTATCAGAATGAAAAGTGTATTTTGGTTAAATTGTATTCAGATCATTTTGTATGTAAATATTACCATTCAAGAGTTTCAAACTAATGGGGCTAATCGAGCTTTTTCCTCTGTCTTTTCACCCTTTGCTTTTACCCAAGTTAAATTGGCAAGGACTGTAGTGTTTAATTTTTCTGATAGAATATGTTAGCTTAAACGTTCATTACGAAAACAACTGATTTAACAAAAATTTCAATAAGGCATAAGGGAAAAAAAACAGTGAAATGGTTTATTAAATTTTATGATAACTCTTATAAAAAGTTATTATCTGAAGACATTTCCATTGAACTGTTGTTTAAGTTTTAGGCATTAGTTAGTTGCATAAAAAAATATATAATTAATAATTTTATAATTGAATAATGTGCATTTAACAAAAGCTCAAAGTAAATAACTTCAACATTATTAAATTTATAACTTCAAAATAGTAAAATAATTAAAATAAACTCTGAATAAGTATAACTTAAATTATGATCCAACAAAACTTAACGTAAATTCATCTATTTGTACACATGAATATTATTGATATGCTGGAAATCAAATATAACATAAGTTCCGAAGAAAATGTTATTGAACTTATTACGATTATGTTTTAGATAAGTTTTCAATGTCTCATTATACCTACTAAAAACACCAATTAAAAATTCCAAATCTAAAAAAGTTTTTCTCTGCTGATTAAAACTGCATTACCATAAATTGAAAATCACTGAGCATAGTTCTTGGCATTGATTTCGAGAAACGCATATATATTTCAGTAATTGATTATCTTAATTTTTGAATAACTATATAAATTTTTTTTATCAAAATAAATTTGTGAATAATTTTTAGATTAGTAAATACAGTCGATTATTACTTTCTTATGGAAATTTTTATTTCCAGATAAATTTTTTAATCAAAATAAAAGTTATTTCTTCAATGTTATGTCTCAAATTCAAATTAATTCTTTGAATAAAAATATAATAACAGTTGCTTAAATCAAAAAACCATACATGATAACATTTCAGTTTAATTATCTTCCCTAACTGTTCTCTATAATTATCCGACTTCTTTTTAAAATATTAAACTGAAATTTTCTTAAATTTTTCGAATTATCCTCCAAACTTTATTTATGGATAAATCGAAATTGTACAAATGTTATCTCCCTATTAAACCAAGAAGTCGAAATTACCATGTTCTTTGCTAAACAATTTTGTTGACATTTGAAAGTTTGAAATGAACTGCAAATCTTTTGATTTTGCACGTTTCTATATCGACGGAAAACTTTTTTCCAATTTTACTAAATAACTAAAACTTTTAGTTTATTTATGCATATTTATTTCAATGAGTTGTCTTGTGACCATTAGGACACTTGTCCGTTATTTAAGGAATCAGTTTATAATGGCAAATAAATATAAAATAAAGTCCTCTAGGATGGTTATTAGGATGTCTATGTCCCCTGTTCTACATTATACTTGAACCCAGTTAGCTTATAAAGCAAATTTAGTATTCATTTAATTGCAAGTCATTCACAGTTGCCCACCATTCCTTCGCTAACCAACTGTACATATCATAATTATTAAGATTGAAATTATGTACAATTATTGAAATAGACATTGAAAGAAAGCCTGTGGTATTTAAACGACCGAACAATGCATAGGAGCATCACGTATGTATACACAAATATCTTTCATTAAATGTCAGAGTGAGCTGCAACGAACCGATAGTATCTGTTGAAACCACTATTGAGATCACCAAGCTTACAATGGATGGCAAGTCTCATATTTAAGCAATTGGAGAAAGTCAACACATTGATTTTATACAAGTCTGGTTATATTAGTCAGATGACATTAGTATGGATAAGATGTTGAACTAGAATATATTAATTTAGCTTCCCATCCCTTCCTGGATCAATAGAAGAGTATCAAGCTAGCAGGGATAGTCAATGCCAGTTTTTCAACAACAGCCATTCGGATAAACTTGGCTACTATTAGCTCCTCAAAACTAAAGCTACAAAAACTTAAACAGAGCAGACTGTCTCATGATTAAATTAATTCAAGTAGCCTCATTCTATCTTATAGAGATGTGTGTAGAGAGTTTTTGTGTGTAGAGATACATTAAAAAAAACTCATTTTCATTTACCACCCATTCTTCCTAACTCAACCGTACGCATAATTACCACTTCCAAAGCCCAAAACAATGCACCGAGGCATCATGTAGAAGTTTCCCACCCATCTTGTCAGAGTGAGCTGCAACGGACAAAATGTGTCTGCCGCAACCAATCCCTATCTTCGCTTCACCAGGCCCACAAAGGGATGACAAGTTTCATATTTTTGTCCTGTCATGTTATATAATTTTAGTTTGCCATCCCATCCCGGGATCAATAGAAGAGTATCAAGCTTGCAGGGATAGTCAATAGTGGTTTATTTCAACAACAGCCACTCCGATAAACTTAGCTACTGTAAGCTCCCCAAAACTAAAGCTTCAAAAACTGAAACAAGTGTCTCATGATTAAGTTAATTCAAGTAGTCTCTAACTTCTACCTTATAGCAACTTTTTACATAAAAAAACTCATTTTCCTTTACCAACCATTCTTCCTAACTCAACCGTACGTATAATTACCACTTTCAAAGCCCAAAACAATGCACCGAGGCATCATGTATATAGAAGTCTCCCACCCATCTTGTCAGAGTGAGCTGCAACGGACAAAATGTGTCTGCCGCAACCAATCCCTATCTTCGCTTCACCAGGCCCACAAAGGGATGACAAGTTTCATATTTTTGTCCTGTCATGTTCTTTGCTATCTTTGAGTCGCGTCCTGACAGCTTGCAACAGACTGGAATGTAGGTTTTCTTTTGTTTTTCGGCTTTTTTGTTTGAAGGAGGATCTTTTTGGTGTTCCTGCTTTGTTTTAGTCGTCGCGGTTTCCTTTATGACTGAACATAATTTTATTTGTTGATGGTTAGATGCAGCTAAGGTTTGTTTATAGTAATAGTGACTTGAAAACAATGGGGAAGTGTCATATTGATCATGTTTTTTTAACTTTAACTTATTCAAATTAAAAATCGATAATTATCTAGTAAATATGTTAATTAAAAATGATTATTAATTTAATAAACAGATTCATAAAATATTACCCACAATTCCCGGAGTTTTAACTCACACTGATTTTGGAAAAACTGGGAGTAGGCTCGACTGTTTTCAGTGAATGTTTATTATTTATTTTATTTATTAATAAATATTCAGATTTTGTTACATGAAGAATGTAGTTGTAAAACTCCCATTCTCTAAAGGATAACTAAGGTATAAAGTCTGGTTAGTTTAATTTGACTTTTGATACTTGTACAATCGGTCGGACAAAAACGAAAATGATAAAGATGGAAATGGACATATCGAAAGGATAACCCTATATTTTAGCTATTCTCTTTAGAATGTAAGTTATGCAACTACATAATTCATATACAGAATTAATATTATTAATAATATCTTATTATTTTAAGCAATCTTGAGATGGTTAAATGAAAGTAACTTTTACTTAAGAAAAAAACAGGACATTTGGGACAATGCTTATTTCAACAAGGAAATATTACTTGTTTGGAAAATATTCCTTTAAATACAGAAATATTGCCTCCATTTTAATGCAAATCAATTGGTCTGGAATTACAGTATTGCAACACATATATTTTCTGTTTATGGTATTATACTTGCGTTTACTATTTAGCTTTAGTAGTGTGTTCGATAAGATATTAAACGAACCCTTATTTTATGAGCACAACTAAATAATTTCAAATTTAATCCCCAATTTAACCGTGTAAGCTGCCCATTATCACAACGTTTTCTTGTTGTTCTCTTGCTGATGACGCAGACGATCCTGAACTCGATGCACAAGTACCAGCCCCGGTTCCACCTGGTGCGGGCGAACGACATCCTGAAGCTGCCCTACTCCACCTTCCGCACGTACGTCTTCAAGGAGACCGAGTTCATCGCCGTCACCGCCTACCAGAACGAGAAGGTAACGCCACCACTATTTTGATTCATCTGTGTCTTATTACTTATCACATTTAAAAACTAAACATTGAAAAAACTGAATGGAGAAAGGGAAACTTTTCAATGACGTATGGTCAAAATCAATAAGATACCTTTTCATTCATCCTTGTTTTGAGGGTTTAGTTAGAATAGCTAATAAATAATCAGTAGAGTTCATTATCGTCCCCCCGTACTAGAACTTGTAGTTGAGATTGTTTTAGTTATCCATCTTAGTATTGGTTCAATTACCAAGCAAACAGTAAACAGAAAGTAATAGAACACTTCAACAGCCTACTTTATTTTTACATTAAAATTCACAGAAGTTCGTTTAAAACTGACAGATTGACAAACAAAAAATAAATAAGAGACAGCTTCTAATGGCATACCTTTTCAACAACAACAAAACATACATATTTTTTGGTCATTGGTAATGCAAGGTTAGATTAGAAAGCCGAAGAACTAAGCAACACAACGTCACACTAGTAGACCAATTTCCATTTGTTGACCAATACCGTCGTATCTTAAGATGACGTCGCATCTTGAATCATCTTATCTTAAAAATTCATTCAAATACAAGATCTAGTCACAAATGATCATTGGTCAAAACCACAGAATCGGTCCACTAATATGACGTCAAGCATTTAGTTCGTCGGCCTTCTAATCTAGGTGTTATTGGTACAGCCCGCCTTTCTCTTCTCAGCATCTCAAATATTTTGATTGTAGAACAATCTCCTTTGAAAATAGGTAGGGAACATAAAGGAGACAGGGTTGCCAATCCCATGGTGTTTGGCGAGCATAAGGGATTGTCGGGTTGATTTGGTTGGAAATAATGTGTCATACTAAAACTACGCATGGGATATTGGTGCAAGAAGGATTATAGTTGATTTGTAATGCGGATGGTCATCATCAATTACGCATTCATTTCTTTTCTATCTTGACTTATTCGTCAATAGATTTAAGTCTTTATCATGTATTATTTAACACATTCAGTATTACTTCGCGAACGCTGTAAGTTGAAATAAAGCTATGCGGTAATTGTGCACTCTATGTAAGTTGCAAGTGCCCTTCAGTTGATAAACTGTTTCTAAATCTTAAAGAAATGTGAGTCAGCAAAAATCAATGAATTGCTAAATATAGTAACTCATGTGTGTACTAAAATCTTCTTTACCCTTTTTTAAAGGGTATTCTTAAACAATCAAAATATTTAAGTTTCATAAGGGTCTAAAAATCAAATTCTAACGAAAAGATACTTAAAAGATTTGTAATCACAATTATGCCTTAGGAAAAAATTCGTTATTTAAATCGAAGCACGAGACAAAAAACACAATGTATGTTTAAAAAATCAAGAAAAAAAAACCAAATATAAAAACTTATCTAGAAAAAAGTTTCTCCATTAAAGTAAAACCGTTTAACATTTGTGAAGTTAGATCCAACTATATGGCCCATTAATTTTTGTCCTAACTTTAAGCAAGCAAACTGAAAAAAGCTTTGATTGAATTCAAATGGGGGAAAATTTTTTTTTTACTAGTTTCCCAGGGTAAAGCGTGGATTAAAAAAATTAATGCTCACATGATTTGAGATTCTAAATTAAAAAAGATTATTTTTTGTTGGCATTTAAATAAAAGTATCATTACAAAACTTTAGCAATAAATATTATTTCTCCTTAAATTTGAGCAATATCTATGCTACACTAAGTACTTGATCCACTTAAACAACGGCAATGGAAAACGGAAACTCGCTTACAAAACATTAATATTAAATGCTTAAAAATAATTTAAGTTTTAAAACTAGCGTAAAACCAGTATCTGTTCTTTCATTGTTGCGAACTATTTTAAGTTCAGACTGACATTATATCAACGATTTATTTGTGAAATTCTAGTACATTTCAAGCAGTAAATTATAAGATTTTATAAATTGTGTTTTTCAGATTACTCAACTAAAGATTGACCACAATCCTTTTGCAAAAGGTTTTCGGGATACAGGAGCAGGAAAGAGGGAGAAAAAGTAAGTTAGTTTTAATTTTAATAAGCATCAATTATTATCAACACCAAAATCGCGTAAAAAAAGCTAGAAATGAAAACCAAACTCAAACAGAATAACTTCGGTCTACTCATACTTTCTTTTCAGTATAAAAAAAACCCGTGATACTTTACTTCTTAAACACAGTGAAAGCTGGTGAAAAGTGCTACCACAAAGTTTATGGAGTAATTGTGTTTATTGTTACGCAAAATAAATTAGAGGGAGCTTTTACAGTGTAGATGCAAAATTTTGAAATATTACTTCACTTGAGTGCATCATTGAAAAAGGCTGTTTAAAGACAAATAAACTATTTTATACGCATTTTAACTGGGAATGTTTCAGGTTTCGAGTAGCATCATTTTTACTAGCATGAAAATAAGGTTTCGATTGATAAATCACTGTTTTATAATATCACTTGTTATCACTAAACATCAAAATAACATATTAAAATTGGAGCAGGAATGACGTCACATGAAACGAGCAGATTATGTTATAAAAATTCAAGTTTTAGAATTTTTCTAGGATGATACCCATTCAACAAATATTTTTTATATTTTGCTGTATTTGTTTATTTTGTAATCGACTATTTCATACCGGTTAAAACTGTTGAAGAACAAAACAAAATTGGAAAAAATTGCAAACTATATGATAAGCAACTTTAATTTTTTTTAAAAATTTTAATACTCTAAAAAGTGCTTTTTTACACTGCTATAATACTATATCTGTTAAAGCTTACTTTCAAATTCAAATAACTTATTCACATTCACAAAAGCATTCACCGAATGCATACCAATCGCTTCTTTTTTTCTTTAATTGCAAGAAACAAAAAGTTGTGTGCAGAAAATCTCAGCAACTTTCACAGAAACTCATTGATAATTGGCAAAACCCAACCACAATTCTTCATACCGACTACGATTAAGAACGCATGGTTAAGCAAAGTTTTTTTGCGTCACACTTGAGTAAGCAAAGAAAGACAAAAAATGTTATTTCATTCATTTGTACAAAAACGTCTACGTTTTCTAAGAAAAATATCAATTTCAACTTCCTCGCATCCGGCTATGAGTCAATTACCAACTTTATATTATTCAAACGTTTTCACAAATTTTGAAATGTGAAAGGATCCGTCTTACAAGTAAAAATATATCTAATCTATAAAAAATATTATATTTAGGAGCTTATGATTAAGAAATGTTTAACTCAATCAACTCAATAAAAAAAATCATGGATCAAAATCTTATTTTGATTGAATACATTTGATAGGAATAAATTTAGTTTTATTGCTGGATGAGTGCTAATTTAATTTGGTTCAAAATTTCATTAAATTTGAACAATTTTGTTCAAGAGCGTGGACTAACACGCGTAACCAAGTATAAATTCGATATTGATCAAGGATTAAATATTTTTTAAATCTTTTGCTATATAGTTACTGGTTTTGTTAGGTTCCAAAATAGCCAGGTAGTTAGCAAATGTTAACTAAATAATAAGACATTGACTATAGTACATAAAGAAATAGTTATGAATTAGGCAAGTATGCACCATTTATTTTATGTTTAAATTAACTAATATTGAAGTGAAATGTGTTTAAATAAATAAAAAGTCATATTTTATACTAGCTTTATGTATCCGGCGTTGCACGGATGTACCCTTAATACTGTGGACTTTTGTATTATGTAAACTTTTATTTTATGCCATACAATCAATCCTCAAGCTTTGACCCCTTCAGTTTGCTAATTTTGAAAAATACTGAAATCGTTTTTTGTCATTCCGTGCTCACAATAAATTAAATACAAAATTTAATTTAAATTTTATCAAATTTTATTTTAACCTTCCGATCGTTAGACCCATCTTTTTCAGTATTTTTCGCGTCAGTCTTTCTTACAATAATCTTAATTTTTTAAAATTAAAAGAAAATATTTATAATGTACTTTTTACATCTGGAAATGTTTTTACGATCATTTTTTCAAAATAAACCCGATGTTATGTTTTTAAAAATATTTTATTTGAAAAAGATCAAATTTAAAATTTATGTAGTGAAAACTGCCATACAAATTAAAATTATAATATTTAAATATTGATTTATGATTAGGAAACGATATTCTAATACATTTTGAAAAGTGTTTCTTAACCCTTTCAGTCCCAGTGATGCCATTTGGCATCATCAACTTTCTGATCATAATTTTAAAAAATATTAGAGCTGACATCTATTGGGATTTTTTTTTTAAATTTTAATAGAAAAAAGTTAGAAGAATTGAATGATGTGGTTTTTGATATCATAAAATGGCTATAAACAATCCGGCAAAAAAATCCAAAATGATGATGCCAAATTGTCATTGTTACTGAGAGGGTTAAGAAAACGTACTTAGGTTGGTGCTCCAGTCTCAAAACTAAAAATTATTTGCCAAATTACTTTCTTACCAAATTCTTTACCAAATTACTTTCTTACCAAATTCTTTACCAAATTACTTTCTTAACAAATTCTTTGCCAAATTAGTTTCTTAACAAATTTTTTATCAAATTCTTTACCAAATTACTTAGTTACAAAATTCTTTACCAAAAGAGCAAAGCTCTAACGCATGATTGACTCAATGACGCATGGCAGACTATTAGTTCCAGGTTCCATTTAGAAAAGAAATGACTTACCATTCCAGCCGAACGTAATGTATGATTTCTTGAAGAATGAATTATAATTAGAGTCACGCTAGTGCACTCTTTGATGGAAATGAGACTGCAAAATCTGAGAAAGAATTAATATGATAATTTCAAGCACTTACGTATGAGCTAGTATTTGATAAGTTGCATTAAAGTATGAAAAAACTCTGTCTTTTTACGTTGATGTTTAAGATTTTTTCATAAATATTGCAATTAATTGCTGCTTTTACATTGCCATTAATGGCTACTTTTACATTGACATTAATTGCTGCCATTACAGAATTGTCGTTTATAAGTCATTTTGTTTAAAAAACGTTTTTGAAATCAAACATTACTTTTATACTCTATACAATATATAATAACTTTCATTGGAGAATTTGTTTAAATAGTAAATTCTAATTTAAAAAAATAACTTACTACAAAAAATAACAATGAAATTTGACCGCGGGAATTTGGTTTCAATAACTAAAAAACTTAATCCGCTTTGCATGGTTAAGTTATTTTGATGAATATTATTTGCAAAGTATGTAATGTGTATAAGAAGTAAGGTACTTTAATACATACTTAACATAGTAAAGAGGTATTTAAAAAATAATAAAAATAATAATAACTCAAACTGGCAATTGTTTAACACTACAAACATTGCTTAATGCTTGATTACAGATCTTAAAAAAAAATCTTTGTTAACAACCAATGTATTTGTTTGAAAGTTTTGAATTGACTATTAAAATGAATACCAACTATTGAAATCGTGTCTTGCAGGAATCCTTCCTGCAGGATTTTCCTACAACCGCAATACACTGAAACTCTGCACCTTAGTTGAAAATGGACTTGCGTTCAATGTTATTGATTGTTAGGCATCAAACTTTCTTCCACCATGCACTTTTGCCTGGATACTTTTAACCCTCTAATGCATACTGTTGCCACATGGCAACAAATTAAGGTAAAGCTCCCTCTCGACAAATAAGCTTTTTTTTTTATTTATTACATTCCACTTAAAGTTTGAGTTACTAATAACCCTCATAGATGACAGTAGTAAAAGTGTATTCAAAATTAAAGAGTGAAGTTATTAACTGTTGTGAAATTACGTCTTTGGCAATATTCAAAGATCAATAATATTAGTACCAAATACAAATAAATTGTCTTAAAAACTAATTATAGTTCAAGAAGGTTATTTTAAAATATATTTTGTAGTTTTCCCTAATCATTGTTATCAAAATTGGAATTTCGTAGTTGGCTTTTGCAAAAGTTTAAAAAATTGAAATTATTTAAATTCCAATGGTGTTTATTTTCTTTCAGTATTTTCCCCCGTAATGTATAAGTATTAAAGATACAAATTCCTTTTTTCGGGATGAAAAAAAAAATCATGCATTACAGGGTTAAGAGCATGCTTACTCTACCATCTACTCTTCCATATAATTTCACGATAAATCGAGCAAACTGTTGAAATTTTTGGGTCCATTAAACTCATCAAAAACCAAACCGGAAACACAACGTTGTTTTGAAATTATAAACCCAACCTTGAAAGGAAAATAAGTTTAGTTTTAAAAAATTGGAGCCGAAACAAAAGCCACTAATGGGAGTTAAGATAAATAAGTAAGGTAAAACAAAATTGTTTACCTTCATATATTTTTGTTTGGATTTAATTCTCTTGTGAAGAAATGTTCAAAAACATATACAATGGTTTTTTATTTGTATTTGAAATCAATCTTCAATTTTGAGGCGAAATAGACGTTTCCTTTTACTTTTTTTACTGATAATTTAGCTTTGGGCTTGGTTGAAATCACGTCACGGGCTATTGGCGGCATTATTTTATGACAAAAAAAATCATGTGTCCAAAATAAGTGTTTATTGTCTAAGTAAATATTCATTTGGATAAATGAGAATTTTTCTATTGAAACTTTGACTTAAAAAAGCTCTACTGCACCAAACAAAATAAAAATGTAATATTTTTTATTGAAATTTTGCTTAACCTTTAAAAATAAAATTTGCTATGGAGCAATAAAATAAGATAAAAAAAAAATTTGGTATCGTAATAGTTCGGTTAGGATCAATAACAAATGTGTGTGCATTTTTATGCTGTGCAGTGGGGGGTCATGCCAAAGCCGTGAATATTTGAGCTTATTCCATGGCTCCATAACTACATTATTCCGTTATTCACTAATTTTATTAATCTAGTAATCCATTCATCTTGATTGCTATTTTATTTTACATCAGGGTGAATTAGTTCTTAGATTTGCAATCTTATTTTATTAATAAATAATTCCATAGTTCAATTTTTTTACTGATTTTGAGTTATATTCGCTCTATTAATGGGGGCTCATTGATTTCAAACCTTATTTCAGTAATTCATTCACATAATTTCATTGCTAACATAATCTTAAGAACTACCATTCAAGTCAGGGGATAAAACCTTCATTGAATTTTGAACTTATATCTACATATATAGCTACATTGATCTTTACCAAAACAAGTAGAGTTGTAACAGAATCTGTCATTGAGCCCACTTCCACACAACATTTGTGTTCTTCGGGAAAAAAGGAGCCAAACGCTTACAATGTCTTCTAATTCCGATACGTGGAATTTCTTGACGAATCGACTGTAGCATCTGTAGTATGGGCTATGAAAGTGGGTGATAGAAGGACAGGTGAACGGACTGAACGATTATAATCTCTTCCAATTCTTATATTATAAACGTTGTGTGAAAGCTAAAAAATTCTTAAACTAGTTGGCAATTTTTATAACGAGGATTGCAAATTTAAAACCTTACAAAGTTATAGTTTGTTCACATTTTTTAATGATTTTATGTTTTACGTAAAATGATCTATGTATAGGATTAATTATACTTTGCTTTCTTAGTAAGTTAATTGTAACTATTTTTAAATCTATTTTGTGCATAATCAATTAAGCTGCAGTTACTTTTTTTGCCAACCTAAACTACCATTTCTAAACATCCAGTAAAGCGACATAAGCAGCTGACAGAATACTAAATATCTTTTTATATAACAATGTGTATAAATAAAGCCTTGGGCTGAAAAACCGAAGAAATCGATTTAAAACCTTAAAATTGTTTGTTTACAATCTCAGATAATTACTAGGTTGTGGCTCAAAAATACATGTCACAGTTTATATATATAGTGAAAACATTTCAACAGGATGTGTAGATTTCTTATGGAAATTTAGAATCGAGATAAGGAAATTTAAACAACATCTTCTTTATAAGCTATTTACTGCCTGAGTATGTTCTAGCAACATTGTTCTAAGTTGAACTCCAGCTTGGTCATTTGTTGTTCTGAAACTCCCTTTTTGAAACAGAAAGGAAAGTTCACATTTAATGTTGGATTTAAATCAACGGTGCTCAAAGACACAATTTACTGTATGGAATTGGTAGAATTGGTTTTCTTATAATAATATGGTAAATTCAATTTCAGGGTATTCTTCAGTTGTTATATTTGATGCATTTAATTCAAACAACTTTCAAATATCAAGCATTTTTTTGTACATTATTCTTTCGCTTTGCTGTTTAAGGATCTATGATTCGATTACTGCGATGGTAGAAAACTATTTGTAAAGCTTGTTTTTTAAGAGCAAGTTTAACAATCTGTGCCATTAACCCTTTCGCTACGAAAGATTTTTTCCTCCCCGTAATATTTGATAGTGTAATAATATTATCGAATCCTTGGTTGTTCGGGCGTTTTGAAGCATTTCAGTAATGAAAGGGTTAAAACATAAAAAAATATATAATTGAATTTAAAACACACCATTTACCAATTTAGACACAGCAAATAATTTTCAGCATTCTTAGGAGTATAAAAGGAAAAAAAAATATTACACAATAGCAATTTAGAACAAAAATACTTTGCTAACATAATACTTTCCTATCATTTATTATATTCCTCTGTCATCTTGACAAAAAACATCTAAATTTAAACTAACTATTAATCAAAAAATAAAATACCCGAAATAATACAACAAAAACGAATAAAGTAGGTAAAAAAAAATCTAGGTTTTACGTACTTAAAAAAATAACTTTCCCCTGTTTCTGGTACATTTCCAAGTAGAAAAAACACCCTAATCACCTCTTTAACATCACCCTACCTTAACAAGTCAGGTGACAATCGACCAGGTGCCAACTCCACAAACAACAAAAGTACGATTATCATAAAAAAAGAGCGAAAGAATCGCATAAACAATCATTTCGAGGTACGGCCCCTCCTATTTTGCTTGTCCATGGGCCATTATTATAAATATGGTTATTAAGTCAGCCCCGCAAATGCGTGAGTTGACCCACTCCTCTCTTGTCAAACCTTTTCTTTCGTGTACTTGTGTAAAGAAATGTCATTTTATTAATAGTAGTATTAATAGTTGACAATCGAAATGTTTAGTAGAAGAACGTACTAGGTGGAAATTAGAAAATGTTCATTTACAGTGATGGCCAAAAGTGTGGACACATTTTTTAAGCTTCAAGTAACTTTGTGTGCTTGTAAAATATATTAATTTTCACTAAAATACAAACGTTTATACATTAAATTGAAGGTAATTCAATGTAGAATTTAGTAATAAAAATTGGCAAAAGTGAAAATTAATCTACTCTACAAGCACGCAATGTTGAAAAAAAATGAAACTTTTAAAAAATGTCCACACTTTTGGCCATCACTGTAAGTTTCCAGTTTACATTCAGATCTGTTGAAAAGGGTTTTTGCAAACCGGTAAAAAAATATGTTAAAATTAAATTGTATGATAAAGGGGAAAACTTTTATCGTTTAAAAATTTATTAATATGTTCATTAACAAAAAAATCTCAATTTTTCAAAAATGACCCTAAGCAAGTTCTTCTCCTAAGCCCTTTAAATAAAAAAGGTTCTGGGTATATTAGTGAAGTGAGCGCATTTTGTGGAAATGTGATAGGCCGTCCATGAATTTTGTTTTATTTTACCTTCAAAGGCAATGAAAGTTTCTGGAGATTATTTTGTTGGTCAAAATGGTAAAGTTATTTTTTTTGTCAAATGGATTGAATTTCAAGGACACTTGATGGAATTTAAAAATTCCCGTTCTGGGAGAGTACACTCTCAAAACAAACACTCCCAATTTACCTCAGTCTGAGTGGATTTCACTCCTCCAGACTGGAAAATGCACTTCTCCTTTTGGAGTGGATCCTTTGTGTGCTAAACCTCCGACAGGATCACTCCATACGAGTGATTTTAACTCAGTCTGAGAAAATATGCATGCCTTTAGGGTGTCGAAAATGCACTTCTCCAACTGGAGTGGATTTCACTCTTTTGTTTTAAGAGTGTACTGTCATATCCTTTTGATATACCACAATTAACTAAGTAAAAAAACAACCAACGTTTGCATACACTGTAATAGAAAACAAATTTATGTACATAACAGTAAATGAATCCAGTATTACAAAAATATATATATATACTATCTAAAAGTACCCGGATTGGGCGAGGTTGACCCATCCTTTCATTACTTGAGTGGGTCGATGAAATGGGTACCAAGCAGGCTTGGGAACTAAACAATGAGAATTCCGCGTGAGGCTGCCCACCTTACTGGGACATATGCCTAGCATCCCAGAGCCCTAGGTCACGAAAGCTGAAATGGGGGCACGGTCAGCCTGGCCCAGCAATGGGCTGTTGCGCCGAGGAGAAGTTTTTTTTTAATCTAAAAATACCAAAAAAAATTTCAAAATTTTAACCCCTTTTTAATTAAAATAGCATTGCACAAGTTCATAAATTAAGCAAAGCATTTAAATATCGTTTATTTATCTCATTCGATCGAGATGATGCTAATTCAAAATGCATAAAACATTGCTATTTTTAAAATAATTTAAAGAAGAAGATACCCAAGCTTTGAATTTAATCGTCCATTATTGTTATTTAGAACAATCAGTCATTTGCTCCAGGACATGTACAATTGGAATTTCAACAATTATTTCCTCGAAACGAATTCTAATCTCTTGTCAAAACAAAGGATTAATCTAAATAAATGATTCTTCGTAGAAAATCTAAGAAGTAATTAAGATCAATTTCCAAAATTTGGTTTTGTTCATTATCAGTTAATTGATGATGCCCATTTAAAATATATTTTATATCGTGCAGTCTTCTTAGATAATTTTTTTTACTTATGCATTACTTTATTTCTTCAAAACGAAAATTCTTATTCACTTGAAATTCAAGAAAATAAGGAATTAGATAATATCCATTATGTTCAAGAACATATAATTTAAATAATATTCTTTCAATATATAATCAGACTGAGTTAAGTTTAATTTTATACAGACTCTATCCCCATAAGAAATCTATAAAAGAATCTTATAAGGAAAATATTAGTTTTTGCTGTAAATGAAAATATTTTTGTCACTTTTTAATTTTGCTATAGAAAATATGCAGCACATATTTTTGAATTAAGTACAATCCAAATTTTTTTCTTTTGTATTTTTAAACCAATAAACAAACTTCAATTTTTCTAACTCCAAAGTTAATAAAACTTTAAGCATAGGCGGAGCATAATATTAATAAAATATAGAACACCAAAAAAAAAGAGAGAAATAACATTATTTACATTTGCTTTACATTTCCATGTTATCATAATATAATACTACCATTTCACCAGAAACAAGATACATGTAGCTCATGTGCAACGTTTTTTTTTAACGAAACTAAAAAATAAGGCATGTATGGCTAATTCTATTACCTTACTCCCACATATTTTGCAATACTCTGTATGGCAATATTCATAAATAAATGACTAATAATCTGAAAGTCGGCAATTCGATACTTGGTCAGGTCCATTGGATTATTCATAGTCACATTGGATCACTTTATGAATTATACTAGTACAATTTTTCAATGAATACTAAAGTTTATTTGGTACCTTTCTGCAAGAGCATTGTAATAACGAATAATTTGCATAAAAAGAAAGTCAATATGTTAATAAATACAGTTAAGTTTACATATCAACTTGAACATATACTGCACTTTTCTTTACAAAGCTTTTCTAAATTATTCTTAATACACATACATATGAGGGATTATGGCGTCAAATTTAGTATAAATGTATTACTCTCAGCCTTACTTTAGTTAAAAAGTTATTCACGATGATACCATGTACATCGTGTCATTTTCTTTCAGATTATCAATATGGATTCAGAAAAGATAGGTCTTGTACATCTAATCTGTTAAAATTTTATGATACTGTTACAGAGGATATTGATAAAGGCAATATGGTTGATGTTATTTACATTGATTTCCAAAAAGCTTTTGATAAAGTTCCTCATGATGCTTTGCTATTTAAGATGAAAAGATTTGGGTTAGGGACAGCCACGATCCGTTGGATTCAAAATTGGTTGACCAATAGAAAACAAAGAGTTCACATTAATGGTAGGTATTCTGATTGGAATGAAGTTGTAAGTGGAGTGCCTCAGGGCTCTGTACTTGGGCCAATTTTATTCATTATGTTTATTGATGATATCAGCTGGGGGTTGAATAGCAAGTTAAGTATTTTTGCAGATGACTTAAAAGTGACGAGTACAGTAAATTCTGTTGAGCAAATTGAGCAATTGCAAAGTGATCTAACGAAAATTACTGAGTGGGCTGCAAAGTGGGGCATGTCGTTCAGTGTGAATAAATGCCAAACCTTGCATTTGGGTAAGAACAATGTTAATTATTCTTATGTTTTACAGGGAGAAAGTATTCAAGACAGTGAGTTTGTTAAAGATTTAGGAGTTTTTGTGAGCAATGATTTTAAAATGAGTAAACAATGTGTTGAAGCAAGTAAGAAGGCCAATCGAATGTTACGATTTATTAGAAAAAGTATCACTTCTAAATCTAAAGAGATTATTTTGCCATTGTATAGGGGATTGGTAAGGCCTCATCTGGAGTATGCTGTTCAGTTTTGGTCCCCCTTTCTCAGAAAAGATATTGAAATGCTTGAAAAGGTTCAACATAGGGCTACAAAAATGATTAAGGGTTTATCGGGTATTGATTATGTTAATAGAATAAGATCGTTAAACATGTATTCCCTGGAAAATAGGAGAACAAGGGGTGATTTAATTCAGTTGTTCAAGTTCATTAAACAGGGAGACATGGAGGGCTTAGGTTTTACCTTAAATAGCCGGACCAGAGGGCATGGTCAGAAGTTGAATAAGTCATGCTTTAGAAGGGAGGTTAGAAAACATTATTTTTACAATAGAGTCGTCAATGAGTGGAATGCTTTACCAGAACATGTTGTGTATTCGAAGAGGGTGGAAGATTTTAAGAAGAATCTTGATAACTATTGGAAACTGGTAAAGAATTAGATTTATTTTGGACCAACCTTGCTGGGCCTCTGGCCTGTTGTTGGTCGACAATTTTTGTATTTGTATTTGTATTTGTACTCCCCCCCCCTTAACCCACATCCTTATAAATATTAATCAATGGCAATACAAGCCACACATACAACAACCTATACACATTACATTATTACACACCTCTACGAAATACACGTAAATAATCACTTAACAAACACACACTGACACAAACTCTCCTTGTGACTCTGGGTTTAAATAACTTCATCAACACCTAAACCGCGAAACCAGTCATAAAATATTCCTTTAATCCTATTTCATGCCTTCTGTATGCATATGACAGGCTTAGCGAGCCCTAAGTCTTTTATGAAGTTCAGTTGGATGACCTAACCTTTTGTAATCCTTATTTTTATGACACAAGGTTGAGTGAATTGTTTTTTTGTTAAGGGTAATAGAATTGTAAAAGGGCTTCATTATTCTTCGCTTGATTTTATATAATTTAATACTGTTTTATTGTTTTCTTAACTAAGTGAGAATTGACGTTTTTTTTTTTAAAATTGTGAAACAGATTGTATGAAAAATTTAAGCTGTAAGTGTTAGGTGTATGTAAAGAGTTACATATTCTTATTATTATTTATGAAAGGTTGAAAATTTAATCAAATAACATGCGTTTTTATTTTCATACTAATTATACACAAGTGTTCAAAAACATATTAGTTTCATCTCAAAAGTAAAGAAAGTTTTTGCTATCAATTATTGAGTTTTAATCTTTTCAGATTTAATTTCAGATTAATATTGTTTTTATATTGCAGAAAGTTCTTCAGATAAATATTGCCGGTGTAATAATCACTAATACATTCAAAATTATTCATGGAATATTAAAATTATTCTATAATCATATATTTCGTTTTATAATTTCCATAAGTAATCAAAATAAAAAATCATTTTCAAAAATACGTGATCAAAAAGGATTATACTGTTTTGTATTTTTATAACTTTTGTTCAACCGAAGCTTATAAATATATACTAGTTATAGCAACTTTAGAATTTTTGAATGTTAAATAAAATAGTTTGGGTATTGAAATCCAACATTCTTAAAACAAACGAGTGAATTTAACTCAGTCTGAGTTAAATTTTTTTAATTTGAGTTAGTTTAAGTGTCGAAAATGCACTTATCCTAATGGAGTGGATTTCAATTTTTTTTTAGTTAAAACTCCGACAGGATCACTCCAAATGAGTGATTTAAACTCTGAGTTAATTTTCACTCCTTTCCAGTGTCGAAAATGCACTGCTCCTATATGAGTGGATTTCACTCTTTTGTTTTAAGAGTGAATATTATTGGGTATTAAGTAAATTTGAAAAACGAAACTAGAACAAGGTTCCTTTTAAATGAAAAATTTAATCGCAAATCCAAATTAAGACCAACATTCCAAACAATACCAAACACTCCTTCCATTTCCAATTCAATACCTTTCTAAAGAAACTCCGTTCCATTTTATCTCATCCTTTTTCCTGGAGCACGAAAACGAACAAAAACCATCAAAGAACCACACTTAAGTCTCCCTCGATTCCCCTAATGGAGCGAGCCTGTATCCACCCTCTCCATTGTTTATGATTCCACCCAGGCATTCTTCGCTCTCTCTCTCTAAAAATAAAGCTTTTCTCTCAAATGAATAAAATTTCCGGCCACTTATACAGCAAGCGCAACATTCTTCACTTGTAATGGAGGGATATGTGAGGTCTTTAGTGGGAGTTCTTAGTTCCAGTTTCTGTTTTCTCTCCCCCCCCCCTCTCTCTCTCTTTCTCTCTTTCGTAGTAGATAGGTTCGTACATGTATTTTCCGGCTTGTGGGCTATTCTGAGCAATACCACCTAGATTAGAAGGCCGAAGAACTAAGCAACACAGCGTCACACTAGTAGACCAATTTCGATTTGTTGACCAATAACGTCGTATCTTAAGATGACGTCGCATCTTGATTCCTCTTATCTTAAAAATGTATTCAAATACAAGATCTAGTCACGAATGATCATTGGTCAAAACCGCAGAATCGGTCCACTAATATAACGTCAAGCATTTAGTTCGCCGGCCTTCTAATCTAGGTGGTATTGGTCTGAGACCCGCTTATAAACCTTCGTCAAGTAATACAGACACAGACAGAAATTTTACTGACCCTGGGCGGAGGTGAGAATGGAACCCGCACAAAGTACAGTACGCAGACTGTTAACGTAATTTGCTGCTATCAAACCCTATAGCTATAGTTTAAAAAAATGCTGAAGAAAGCAGATTTTTATTTAAACATAAAACAATTAATTGAATCATTTATATTTTTGTTGATAAATACATGAGTTTGAAATGAGGCTGATAATTCTTTAATAGATTTTATAAAAATATCAAATAATAGCCTACTTACTAAATTTTCAGTTGACAAATATTCGTTGAAATTAATGAGCCTTTCTAAGTTATTTCTCAATCTCATACATGTTAAACTGAGGAATATATTTGATAGTGTAGTGGCGTATTAGTGTCTTTACATCTAAAAGAACTAGTAGGAACTAGTGGAAAAGAATGGTTAGTTATTATGTTCAGCATTCTTGTTGTATATGAAAAGGGGGTCCAACCCTTGTGACGTCACGCAGGGGCGGTGTCGTAGAGTGGGTGGCATATCATAGCTCAGTGCACTAGTGGTATACAGATATGTGAAAGGAGAAGAATACCCAATTTTCTTATTTAAAATTAATATTGTTGTAAAATATTAATAAGAATAAATGTTTAGCATAAGTTTTTGAACTAAATATTGATTGTCACATAGATAGGGCCTGCTCCTCCATAAGGCCCGTTAGGCACAGGCCTAGGGCCCCCAAAATTTAGGGGCCCCTAAATTTCAGGTCCTATTATGCTAAATGCTGAAAATCCCCAAAATATCAGTAAACTAAAAAAAAATCTGATACTCCACTTTGCTTTTCGCTCAATTTTGGCTAAGAAATTGTCCTAACGCGATTGTTTTGATCGATGTTTATAAGTAAACATATAAAATTGTAGCACAAATTTAATACATTGGTCTACAGCATCATAATTACTGGAAATCGTACTCAAAATGTTTCGTAAAGGGGCCCCAAAATACATAGTGCCTATAGTCTGAGATTTCCTAGAGCAGGCCCTGCACATAGCAAAAGTTCTATGCTTAAGAATTCACTGAAGTTCTATTGGGTGCCAGCACAGTGTCGACCTCATCATATGACAACGGTTTAAAATTACGAGTCGTATATTGGCTCTGTTAGAGCAATATAAGTACAAATGACACTAGATCAAAACAAATGCTACAAAGATTATAATTGGTATAAACACGTCCTTGGCGATGCATTTAACTAGCTATAATATCAAAGAAACCTTTTAGAAGATTTTGTGACTGATTCATAAAACACTAAATTTTGAAGCAGGTTTTTTTATAGGCATATAAATTAGATATATAGAAATCCTTTATCCCAATTTTCAGTTACAAAACAACTATTGCATAGTCAAAAAGTATCTACAAATTATCGTTTTCTAAATTGTATTTCACTGAAGGGAAATTAAAACTTCTAGTTTCTAAAATTAGAAATTATAACTGAGAGACATAAAAACTACAACTGAGGTGCCCAGAAATTGCTATTCCACATCCTAGTGTTAAGTTTCTACAACTACTTATTCTAGCCAAAAAAAAACCTATGCCTTGAAGTTTTGAATATAGTCTTTCTATTCCAGGAAACTTGAAATTCTAATCCATTTGCCCTTTTTTTTATACCAGAGGTAAAGAAATTCCATGTGCTGTGCATTCTGAAAAAAAAAAAAAAGCAAAGCTGCCTATATCTTAAAATTACAATTTATAGGGACCACATATAACCGTAAATTGTAGTTCTTCAAAGTATTTGTTAGATATCAGTGATTCGTTTTATTTCCTCCATGCAGTTTTACGTTGCAACTTTACACCAAATGCATAAGGCAGTGTTACACAAATAAAAAAGCTGTAAAACTGGTGGCATCACGTGTTTACTTTAGTTTTATAAGGTATCGTTACACAAATTAAATTTATGGAGCTAATTTGCAATGAAAAATAGAAGTAAACCTATGTATTCATGTAATATTACAATAACAGTAAATATACTGGAAGCAAAGTGCCAATGGTTTTTTCGGAGAAGGTGTTTAAAATTTTACACTGTATAATAGGTGTAGAATCTATTTATTTACGTAACATTACAACAGTAGTACACTCTTAAAACCAATGAGTGAAATCCACTTCTGTAGGAGAAATGCATTTTCGACACTGAAAAGGAGTGCATATTAACTCAGACTGAGTTAAAATCCCTCGTTTGGAGTGATCTTGTAGCAGATTTAACATACAAAGGATCCACTCCTGTAGGAGAAGTGCACTTTCGACACTGGAGAAGTGAAAATTAACTCAGGCTGAGTTAAAATCGCTTGTTTGTTTTAAGAGTGTAAGTACAATAGCAGCAATCCACCACGAGTCTTCTGGAGTAAGCTTACACTCTCAAAAATAAATGCTCAAAAACGACGAAATTTTCCGTAATTTTGACGATCCGTTTAGTGGCAAATGCTCCGGGTTTTCGTTTCCTCAAAGTGAGGAAATTTGAATCGTCATTTTTATGAGGATTTGAATGTCGTCTAATCTAAAGAAATATTTCGTCATTTTTGAGCATTTGAGTACAACAATGAGATTCAGTTTCCTCAAAATCATGATACGGAATCGTCAAATCACGATAGTAAAAGTGAGGATTCGCGTTTACTCAAAAGTCACGCGATAGTTTGACGAAACAATCCTCAAAATTAACGAAATAAGGCTTGAGGATTCATGAATCGTCAAAAGTGAAAGTGTTATTTCTGAGAGTGTACACACTGCATTTGTACAGTTCTAAGATAGACTTACCTCACTACGGTACCGAAACCCGGTGAATTCTCACGGAAAGGGGCACCTCGATTAGTTGGGCAAGGAATTCCCATTGATGCATGCTGTACGCCCTTGGCGTGCCCTGCTCGAAACCCCTTATTGTGGTAAGAATAGGGGCGTGAGGGCTGTTGATGATTGGTTGAACAGCGTCGTTCACAGTCATCAGTCAGCCGATTTTTATTATGGATGGGGGACATATTATGTTTATTTCATTTTCTATACTCCATGATGGGGATGGTATTTGGAGGATTTGGTTGATATCGGGATGTTGGTGTATGATTTGGGTGATAGAAGAATGTTTGAATGATTGTTTATTTGTTTGGGGGGAGGGAAGATTGGGGGAAAGGTAGTCACTTTAAAAAAGCAGGGCGATCTTAGGAATACTTTGTGGGTGTTTGAACAGAGAGAATGAAGTAATTTAGATAAAACAAAAAAGAAGTATAATTATTTGGGATAGTACATACCTTCTATTTAAAAAAAAATATTGTTTCACAGAATAAGACCTGGGCTAGTTTTCAATGTTTTCTTTTTGATTGTATATTTTTTACTTTTATTAATTTTGAACGAGGTGTAATTTTCCTCCTCATATGCTTAGCTACAGTAGCGGATTTCTAAATAGGCTAGCTAGGCTAAAGCCTACGGCGGCAAATTTTCGCAGGCGGCAAATTTCAACGGCGGAATTTTGCATGTTGAAGCAATTCTTTAAAAACGCAACTGAAGTTTAAGTAATCTAAAACATTGGATTATTTGCTAATTTTTCACCTCAAGCCCTATTTTATGTGGCATTAAAGTAAGACATCAAAAAAATTACGTCTAAATGATGAAAAACATACTTACAGCATTTTTTAAACTTAATTTAGTAATTTCGGGGCACTAACTTTCATTGAACAACGGGTTATAATGAGATAAATCAACCATTGGTGATCAATTTTTGAATCGTTTTTTACTCCCCACCTACCCTATAGGCGGCAAATTTTGGTTCAGGCTATAGGCGGCACATTGGGAAATCCGCCACTGCTTAGCTACAAAATAGCATTACTACTTTTTCAAAAAGTAAGTAAACTTTTCCCAACAAGTGGTTAAATGCAAACATATTAACAGGAAATCATGCCTTGTATGAAGGTTAGTTTCCCCAGACTGCCGAAAATTGATAGGGAAAATTTTTAACCTACTTTTTTTAAGATTTAACACATTAAAAAAATATGTTTACATAGATTTATTGTAAACTAAAATAGCTCACTAGCGTTTACCCAGGATATAGCTTTTTTTTTATTAAAGAAACCAGTGTTTGATTCATGAATGGTTATTACACCAAGCTATTGTAACCAATTTTATTAAAGGTCATTATCATTCTTTAAACTTGTATAAAATTCTCCTTTTTTATAACTATACTTTGGTGCTCTTTTCTAGGGAAAAGTATTTTTAAAAATGGCACGAAAATCATTGAATGAAATGCGAGGTTAAAGCTTCATGGAGCAAACATTTTTGTGGGTAACATAAAATGGGTTTCTTCATAAACCAAGCAGCCATTTGTCGCCTCCTAACTGCTCATTTTTAGTATAAGGTCTGCTGGAAAACTTACCCCATGGAAAAATTAACCCCGGTCTCTCCTATTTATTTAAAAAAAATACATACATTCACCAGATTCACCAAGTTACATACAGAATCAGTCAAATACATTTTTTCAAATCTTGAAAATTAACCATTAAACAAAATGCAACTTTTTCTTTACAAACCTTTATTATTTTGCATAAGAAATGCAATGTGTCTATAAACTTATCTTTCTCTGCCTTGGCATACACTAAAGAAGTGTCTTGGCAGGGCCGTCTGGTGATATGATGCGGAGAAGCGGCTGCATTGACAACAATTGACTCGCATCAGGCGACATTTTCGGGTTCGACAAATCCCAATCAAGCACACAAGCCTTTTCATTTTTTTTAAAACCGCAACCACTTATTGAAAGTATTAAAAGGGCCCTTTGGAACCACTAATAGAAAACAAATGTTTCTAACTCTCCTAAAATAGGGGATTTTTTTAAGGTGGCAATTCAGATAAAATGTTATGTGGGTTGATTTCTTCCGTTTCTTACGAGTTGATATAATATCATTGAATCAATAAATTAATTTATAAAAAAAATTTGACAATAGAATAAATAATATGATTAAAATTAATGCGTCATAACAGCAAATTGTTGAATGATTAGCATTCATTTGATTGACCTACAGTAAATAGAATTTGTAAAAAGAAATTTTTTTGTATCTGCTACTATAATTAGTTTTTGTTAAGTGCGGATACCACACAGACTTGTGTCTTGGCACACACTTGATCACAAAGAGCGGGCCTAACAAGATACACTGGACTGTACCAGACTACAGAAATACCAACAACTTAATGACACTAACTTACCTGACTTTTTATTAAAGATATTTGGTGCATTAGGAGCGCAACACCAACACTCAAATCTGTTTCTTGTGTTGCAGGAGACAGAGCATGCTCCTGTCCCAAGACGGTAGTTCTCGGGACAGATCGGGACACAAAATGGACGATGACAGCAGCGACGAGGACGATGAGAAGGTGGATGTCGGAGGTGTGGCGGACCTCAGACCGGACTTCAACTTATCAAGGGACCAGGAAGGTGAGAATTCTTTTTCGTTTACTTTTCACTATCAATTTAAGAGCGTTCACTCCTTGCCAAACTAAGTTGGGTTTGGGTTAAATAGAAATATGCTATGGAGAAGATCCTTCCGCGGACGTAAAAAGTTCCATAAATTATTTGTGAATCCATCCAGAAAACATTAGTTTCATTTAAGGTCTAACATATTTGAATATTATTTGAGAAAATTTCGCAATTTTTTTATCAGAATGAAAAGTGTATTTTAGTTAAATTGTATTAAGATCATTTTGTATGTAAATATTACTTTACAAGAGTTTCCAACTAACGAACCAATCGCGCTTTTCCCCCTGCCATTTTACTATCTGTTTTCACCCAAGTTAGGTTGGCACGGAGTGTAGTGGAAAAACATACCAAGTGACAAAATGGCGAAAACGAGCTTTAAAGTTTTTCGTTTGCACTTAGACACGTTAAATATGGTATTTACAAAATTAAAAATATGTACTTAACTAAAAGTTTAAATAAAGAGGGGATCTTTAAAGAATTGAATAAAATGTTCATCGTCCCAAAAATCAAATTTTTTGAAAAAAAGTGCAACTTAGCACGTTCTTTACTAAAACCTTCAATTTAAGTATACCTAGCAATTTTATATCGTCTCAGTCGAGTCAATGTGATTAAATTCTATAGAATTAGTGTAAAAAAGACAAAATTATCCAGCTATCAGGTAGGAGTTCAAATTAAATTACCTTAATTTAAGTATAATGAAAATTACATATTTTTTTAAGTAATTCAGTGTTGTATTTCAGAACTTAAAGAGTTCACAAACATTGAATATGGGTTTTCGCAAAATTTTTTGGGTGTCAAGATGTACAAATACTTATGCGTCATTATCCTAAATTTTGTGCAAAATGCTATGTCAAACACTTATGATCCACATATTCAGCTTTTGCCTGCTGATTAGAATCTCTACGAGTTGAAAATGATGTACTTGAACATTCCAAAACAGTTCAACTTTTTATCTTAGTTTTAAATAGGAAGTGGTTAAACTCTAAAATACAATGCTACAGAAATATATATTTTTATGAATAGAAAACATTAACACGTATACAAGAAATAAATAAATGATCAACAATTTAATGACAGTGATTACAAATTCAGAGGTTTGACAACAACATTTGACAACATGTTAACTAAACAGTGTTGCAGGCAGAGAGAAACAACTGTAGAAACCTGCCAGCATCTGTTCGCAAAATCGCAGGTGAATTCACGTAAATAGATTCGTCGAAACTAATGAGAAGAAAACAATTACATTGTGTGATCAGTAACAGGGAAAGAAAGGAAACATACTCAATATGTAATGATAAACTCTCAACAATTAATGAATGGGATGAAACTATTCAACTGAAAACACATGCAATTGCAATCCATGCATAAGTTAAACAAATGAAGATATCACTTGATTGCTAATGCATTTCCTTAAAAAAAACTATACCATCCCGCAAATTGGGCTCAATAGCTGACGGATGAAATTCAACATCATTAATTTCGAAAAAGGATTGGAGTGCTTGTTAGAAAGACAGGTGTTTATATACACTATTCCTCAATGCACTAAATGAGACAGAAAAGTTTGATGTCCTTAACAGGTGGCGTGCTTTGAACTTCTTAACCTATAGAACATCTAAACAAAAAACATAATTTGTATTATTTTTGAATATTTCTTCAGTGCATTACGTTTTTAACAATAACAACAATAATAGTCAGTTTTGCTACGAACTTAAATCTTCTCATTAAAAAAAATTAGTCCTTCAATAATTTGTAAAATGTTTTTATTTTGATAACATTTATTTTGAAATTCGAATCGGTAATAAATTTTACTGTAATAAATATTTCTTTTGCAAAATTATTATAATATATATTACAAGTACATTATTATTTAAATAGGCCTCATTTAATTTCAAACTCAAAAAATATTTTTTTTTTTTGTTAATTTGATGAAAATAATTAAAACAATAATATCACTTGATTAATACTTTTCAAAGAATACATTGGTTGTAAAGCAAATATAACACTGCTGCCTAATGAGTTAAATGCACTCATCAAAACAAATAAAAAAATACTTATTTTCATTTCTGCAATTACTTAATTTGTTAAAATGGCTGTTTAACTTTCATTCTAATTCCACTAGTTGAAGACACATAAAATGTTTACCCAGTTATATTTTTTCACAGTGCCCAGCAACGGCCTTCACTCCAAAGACAACACACATGAACCCTCCTCGAGAAAAGAATCTACCGCCTTTGCCTCATCAAACAGCCGATCCTCACCGCCTCCAGTCATCATCAGCGAAGGTGGACCCAGTGTCAGCATATCTTCGTCATTTCCACCATCCCACATGATGCCCTATCTATACACTTCCGGACTGTATTTACCGCCACCTCCACCTGGAGTGTTTTTACCAGGACCAGCTGGAAACTTTTCAATACCAGGACACTTCGGCCAGAGCCCATCAACCTCAGCTTTCCATCCAAACCTTCTGTTAAAAGCCCACTTGGCCATGTCTCAGTCGCTGTTCAACCAAAGCTACACCTCCACCTCTGAAGCGATGAAGTTCCACCACCAGAGGTTCTGGCCCTATCCTCCAGTTGGGTCAGTATCGTCTTCAGGTTCTTCGGTACATCAGCCGCCCCAAGAGCTGAGGTCACCACTGTCCAGTGGTTCGCCTTACGAAGGTTCGCATTTCAAAGGTTCGTCTTCGCCTGGCTCGGACGGTGGGGCCAGTTCTGCAGGCTCGACTTCCAGCGATCTGAAGAGCATGGAGAATATGGTGAATGGACTGGAGAGGCTGCAAGGTATGCCTGTGACGCTGTCGACTTTGAGGGACAAGTAGTGGAAGGAGAACGCTGTTCCACAGATGACAAACTTTTCCTATCCACAATGTTTAAGTCATTGACCACTAACACCCATCTAAGAATCAAGCCTCAAAGTGGCTATTTGTTGACGTCCCCAATCGATTTTCAACTGAGCTTCATTTAAACTACAGAGACAATGCAATAATAATCCATTATTTCATTTGTATTTTCGTGTAGCGACTATCACCACTGTCGTGTAATATTCACTATTATCGCTCTCCATAACTGAGACGACCACTGTCCACTTGTTGGACCAACAAATGTTCGCATTTCAATGTCCGTCTTATATCTGGTTCAAATATCGTCGGTAAAAGGACAAAACCGCGACGAATGTGCAAATTCAAGGGATTGGCTGTTCTCAAAATTGTAGGACTTATCACAAGTTATCAGCATCCAGTTTTCCATCCTTGTGGTTTTGCACATTCGTGGTTTTGTTATTTGACCGACCATATCATACCAATTTATGTTCTATTAATCAGTAGAAAAGATAAAGTTCAATCGAAATCAATGATAAATTGACAAAGGATAAATTGAAGTACAAGACCAAATAAAAAAGAATAGCTTTTCGGGCAATTACGTTTGTTGCATCTGATTCTTTAAAAAAATGTTTTTACCACAATACATTTACTTTTAAGCAGAGATTTCTAATACGGCATTTTATACATTCCATCTAACTATCCTTTTTTATTTTGAAAAAATTTTATTCTCATTGCTTTCAAAATTTGACTGGTAACCTTAAATTCTAAAGACCAAAATACAAAAAATTCCCACAAATCTGCCATTTATCACCATCTATTTTACATGCTTGAGTTTTTTTTTTTTAAGTGAGGCGTTTTAGAATCATAATTCCCTTTTAAAGTATTCTATGGGTCAGAACATTTTATTCTTATTTCTTTCAAAATTAGACTGTTTACCTAAAATTCAAAAGACCAAAATACAAATTCCACAAATCTGCCATACATCACCATCTATTTTACATGCTTGACTTCCAATTCGCCCTACAGACGACTCACCAATCTTTCGTGATATGAATCTCTAATGACGTGTTCAAAGGTCACTTCGACTAGTTTTTCGAACTTTCTCATTTATCTCTTTTCAATAAGGCTTTGTTTCAGACTGTCAGGTGCAATTTTTATCACCTTCTTTGGATCAGCAACTCGACTCGCAGACAGAGCTAGAAATAACTTTTCTTTTCTTTGAACAGGATGTGAGGTTTAGGTGTAGTCATACATTTCTGTACGCTCTTTGATGATCGAATGAAGTGTCAAATGTATGAGTTTAAATGTAATTAACAATTTTTCACACAAGTTTTATTTAAAGGATTGTTTAAAAATTTATACAAAAACAAGGTTAACGAATAAAATGTGTCCTTTTGTTTGAAAGATGTTTTACAGTAATAAACATTGAAAAGCGGGGTTTTTTTGGGTTTTTTTTAAATAAATAATGTTTTTTATGAAATTATGTGTCAATCAACATAAAATTTGCTTAAAAACATTCTATTGAAATATTTATATACTTTTATAACTTTAAAATCGAATGTTTTTTTATGTTGTTTTTGCAAAAGTTTAAAACTATTAGTAACAAATGTTCAATCAATAAAATTTTAAGTTACAGTAATGCCACCTTACATACATTCTTAAAACAAAAGAGTGAATTCCACTCCAGTTGGAGAAGTGCATTTTCGACACTGGAAAGGAGTGAATATTATCTCAGACTGAGTTAAAATCACTCGTTTGGAGTGATCCTGTCGGAGGTTTAACACACAAAGGATCCACTCCAAAAGCAGAAGTGCATTTTCCAGACTGGAGGAGTGAAAATCAATCAGACTGAGTTAAAATCTCTTGTTCGTTTTAAGAGTGTAGCTGAATATATTTTAAAGATTATTAATTAAATATAAAATTAGTTTCTAATTATGTTTAGAAATTACTTAGTACCATGCAGCTGTTGACTGACTTTATTGACCATTAAAAACCATTGACCACATATTGACGGTTGACCATTTTAAAATGTGTCGTTAAAATGAATTAGTAGCACCTATGAATTGCCTTGAACTTTTATTCATCAACTGTTAAATGCAAACGCTTCCTTTAACATTGGAGTGTAACATCCAGCGAAAGGCATTAAACAAGCAGAAAAATCTTTAATAACTGATGAATACCACCTCCTTGTACATACTATATAAAGTCTAAAAATGTGCTTCTGTAAAGTTTTATTTCCTTTTGTACATATTTGTAGAAGCCTGAACGACAACTGTGATATTTTATGTTACAAACTATTTCTACTTTAGTACCAAAAATTGACTTTTATGTACATTTTACTATTATTTAAATGTTTAAATGTTATAGCTGTATCAATATTTATGTTTTGTTTAAGGTGCTTCATATTATGGCATTAAAATTAGTTGTTAGTGTATGTATATTTCTTATTAAATGAGAGAACGTTGTTTTGTAATTGTGAATTGTTTGTAGATAGTAATAAGAAAAAAAACTAAATTTTTAACTTTGCTATTCATTGAATGCAAAGTAATAAAATCATCAACAAAACAGTTTTTTTAAGTGAAATATATTATATTGATTGTTTATGTTTTGTGCAATTTATGTTGAATCAGTGATATGCAAATAAAAGTAATAAAGATTTTTTTTATTCCAATGATGGTTTGATTTCTTGGGTTGAATAAAACTATTGCTTTATAAAATATAAGGATTGATTATAAATTTTTTAAACCATAAGTTTAAAAAAATTGCAATCAACTAACTTACAATCTAACTGTATAACATAAAATACGACAGCAGTAGGTATATTAGTTTTAAAAATATTAATTGGTAAAAAAATGAAAGAACTGCTACTATGAAAACATTTTAAATAATTTTACAAATTATTAAAAAAGAAATATTTTTAGATCTCCATCTAACAATGGAACAACTATATTGAACTAGTAGACATTCGTTTCAGCTTCTGCCGAATTCTCGAGTAATCATTTTATAACTGGAAATACAAATTTTAATTGGCTCAAGTCATAATTTGATTTGATACTTACGTAGTAGTCAATTGTTTAATAGCTGAAAATAAGCAAATTTTAATTGGCTCAAAATCATAATTTAATTTAATACTTACGTAATAGTATATGTTATACATTAGTAGTTGATCTTTTTGAAACAGAATTAAACACCAAGTACACTCAAATCTCCATGTTTTATATTACCAAGAGCAGGAGGTGTTTAAAGTTTACTAAAAGAACAAAGTATAAACACCAAATCATGTTCGAAAAACTAAAATCCCACTTTTGTTCAGGCCCCGCAAAATGCCAACTATTCCTAAAGGGCCCTACCATTCATTTGATTAGATTGTAGGCACCATATCCCCCGAAGAACTTAGCCTTTGCGTCTCCTGAATAACTGAGAAGCAACCTCGAGTTCTAAACCCGTTAAATAAATAGCAATCGCATCAATTGGGCCAGAAACTCGGAGCTTTGTGTTGAATATTGGATGAGTTTTCGACGCCTTCCAAGCTCCCGAGAGTCGGTTATGTAAGTTATTCAGGGCTAGACAAGAGTAAGTCTTGAATAGCGAAGTTCAGTTTCTGTTATAGTTTATATGTAATGTTGCTGCGCATTCGAGTTACGAAATAAGCAGCCGAGTACATTTCAAGATGTGACCATATTTTCATTGTCCGAAATAAATAGTATTCTCTTACCTATTTTGAAATCAAAATTCACGATTCCTGTAGAAAAAAAAGCTTTAAATATTAAATGTCTATAGGCTCTATCGGCGATTATGGTTTTTAAAAATATGAATTAAACGCCCATTAATCCTTTTAAAATATAATATTTTATTATCGCCTCATATAAAATATTTATAAAACACCTTCAATCCAAAACCAAACGTATTTTGATACATATTCTTTTGAAATCACTATAATTACCACCGACATGATAAGGCATTGTTTCTACCAATTGTCCCAGTTAACCAAATTTAATCATATTAATATCACAGGAGCCGACCCGGCAGCACTACGGTTAGGGAGCTAGCCATTGGAACTTCTGGGTTCGGGTTCGAATCCCCAAAAGGCATGAATGCTTATGTTTGTCAATAAATGTTGTTATTTGTCCATGTGTTTGTGTCGTCCGTTCTACGTTCTACGTGTGTCTCTTGTGTCTGTGTCATTTCTGACGAGTGGTGTAAAGGGGTATAAAGCCTATGCTCCTACCTTCTAGAGGGCGCATTTCCACAAGTTAAGTTAATATCACTTGAACGATCTACTGTTAAATTTTCCAGATATGACTCATGTCAATTTGACCCTAAACCTAAAACAAATGCCAGACACACTGTGGTCTGTAACACTATGCTCCGCCACTCCTTTCTGAATGCAGGGTTGGCTAAATTCAGAGCTGTTATTCAATAGATTTGCTATGTTAGAATTACATTCCACCGTGTGAAACTTCTCGCCGATTTACTTTGTACGTACCCCTTGTTTTAATATTTAATGGTTCATGGATCATGGGTGTGTCAGTTTAGCAGAAAAGAATTTCGAATAAACTAGAGAGTACTATATAGTTTAATTATTATAGTAAGATTTTTTTAGGTAATGAAAAAACAATGAATGATATAATTACGATTATTTTCTTTAAATGTTGCTTTTTGAGTTTAAGTATCGTGGGTAGAATTCAAACAAAAGTAATCTGTTTTTATCTTATTCATTAATCTATGAATACAAAAACTTCTGCATAAATAACTGCTTTATTTCTATTTCATGTTCGAAATTGTTCCAACTAAGTGAAACCTCTAAGAGCGACCACCCTGCTATTGCCTAATAAATCGGTCGTAAATAGAGATTGGTCATTCGTAGAGTACAAAAAGTGAATTAGCTAGAAAGGTGAAATATCAGTTTACAATGTATTATTAACCATAATAAAATTACAAAAAATCGATTTATCATTTGATTTATTTATTAATTCGTAAATACATATACACAAAATTATACTATCCTATTTACTACAGTTTGTTCAAAAGTAAGTAAAAAAACAACACATTAACTTTTGCTCACTATTTAATGTGTACTAATTAAACCTTTTTTTAAGTAAGAGAATTTCTTGACTTTTATTATTATTATTATTTTTTTTTTTTTGATTTTTCAAAAGCCATCTCTTTTTCTAATGTATAAATAGTTTATATAAAAATTGACACGCGTGTTGGAAAAAGATAAATTTTCATGGTCATAAATTTTCATGGAATGTGATTAGAAACCGTCGTTTGGGGAATGAGATCTGGTCTCTTCCAGAGTGGCTTTTAACATTGAACACAAAGGGAGAAAAATCGATGCCTTCAAAAATTGGTCGTAAGTCGAGGACCGAGGTGGTCGTTTAATGGAGATGTTCGGTCTTAAGAGTTTTCACTGTATAACAAATTTATTGAGGCCCTATTGATCTAAGGCCAATGTTTAATTAATGGAGCAAATCCATTAAAATTAAAGTTCATTCATTATTAATTATAAATAAAATCTATTAATTATCCAGTTGATTAATTAAAATCCGCTAACTTCAAATGTATTCATTGACATTTATCTAGTCAGATAATTTCACTCCCTTCTGGATCCGCTATTGATGCGAACCACGCCACCGATCAGACTCTTACCTCTTGCATAAAAAACCTCCGGCGCCATCGCGAAGAATCATGCTCCGGATTTTACTATACCAACGAAACGAACAACCAAAAAAACAAAAAAAGAAGAAACTTCGAGATCCATTCATCCTCTTCCACTACGCGGATGCTGCGACCCCTCATCGGCAAGGGTGGTCGAATCTGTTCTTGAAGAAAGAAGAAAATAATAAGAAGAAATAAGAAAAAGTACATCAAGAAAAGAAGAAGAAAAGTTCGACTTTAACAACGGGGGCGGAGCAGGATCGCGCGTGCAGTATGTGATGCCTCTAGGCGCTAGACAACCGGGCGCCTGGGTCCTTGTCAGGCGCTGATCAGGGAGGTAAGAGGCAGGTGAGACATTTGGCGGAAACTGGATGAAAGTAGCCAATTTCAATCCTCGCATTGTCGGCCCTATCGTATCAACTCTTAATAATGCATCCATTGAAGTGGGAATGATTCTGGTCTCGAGGGGCAACAGAAGTTCTGAATGAAAACAAATTATCTCTCGAGCCTCGATCGGTATATCAATGTCACTTGAGAACAGAACAGCAATCGGAGCAGTTATTGAAGGAGGAAAAACGAATGAAGGCTGGAAAGCAATTTGTTCAATTGAACACGATAATTACTGAACCATTGTTCGCTTGGTTGGGAGAAATAAATGACAATGTTCGAGTACATCAAAATATGCGAAACTCATAAAATAAAACATTTCTTGAATTTGGGCGTACTTTTAAAGAGATCCATTGCTTCATATACTAACCCGGTTTCGGGCTGAGCAACAGCTCCATCTTTCTCATACCTCCATGGATCTGATCATCTAATACAAGGTAATCGCCCGCTTTTCTCTTACTCTAAGTCGTTTTTGTCTCTTTTTCTAACGAGGCCCTGCACAAAAGCTGTCAACTGGGCTTCTCCGGACTGTTTATGGAATTCGGTAATTACGCAACTGCTGTTCCGGTTTGTGGCCCGAAGAGGGAGGTGCTTAGCTAGAAAGAGTTATGGGTGGCCACCAAAAGCTGTATAGCGAGTGTCCAGATCCTAATTCGCGATTATGCTTTTAATCTACTTTTGCTCGTAGTTTTTTTTGCTTTGCTGAAGTTTGTCTGAAGAAAAGATTGCAGTGACCGATAAATGTATCAATAGCCCAGGCTTCATTCCGTCATGTGTTATTTTGCATTAATTGTTGTGTAGAAGAACTAAGCTTTGTGAAAGTAACTTTTTTAGATTGCAAATTCAATCCATCCATTTTAATTTCGAATAGTAATTAAGAAGTCTAAAATCCAACTTTAATAGTTTATGATAATAGATTGCTCAATTAAATTGCAGTTTAGATGTCCGATAGATTTAAACAAAACAGAATTCATCAGGCAAGAAGTTGTGCAGTTGTTATTTAGCAAAATGACAGTTTCAAAAAAATATTTTGAAAAAAACAAAACAATGGTCACGAACTCATTACACATTTTCTTTTCCCATACATTGCATACAGTCTTGACGGATGAAGGTTGAACATATTTCTATCTCGAAGATCAAACGCAGGCATTTTGTAAAAAGAAAAATCTCTCATATTAATATAGTTAAAAAAAACTCAGACTATACTTTTCAAGTTTTTAAGATTGCTGGGATGTGGAGTTCAAGATATTATTGGATGTGGGATATCCGTCTGTGTTAATTATTGAGTTTCCAATGTCTGTTTGCAATACTTAAGGCTGCTCATCACCCCCATACCCGGTCCTCCTTCGATCGGGCTGGCTAATGTTAAGTCTATGGGGAAAAAGTGGTTTTTGTTCCCAAAAAAAGCAATGAAATTTTTGGAATATTGTGATGCGTTTTTTTTTTAATTCATAAAACTCGAATAAAGTTGTGCTTTTACAGGTTATTTTTTTTTAAACATTTTTTACCTTTTTTAAAAGAAAAAAAATTTAGATTAAAAAAAGTAAATACGTTTTTTAAAAAATAACCTCTATAAGCACAACTTTATTGGAGTCTTATGAAATTTAAAAATACCGCATCAAAATATTCCCATAATTTCATTGCTTTTTTTGGGAACAAAAACCATTTTTCCCCATAGACTTACCATTAGCCAGCCCGATCGAAGGAGGACCGGGTATGGGGGTGATGAAGTCTAAGGATGCACAGATCTTTGGACAAATCACAAAATGTGTCGGTTTACATTTGCGCATCTCCCCCCGTTTCAACCATTATTGCGTTATTGCCAGTCGAAATCCTTCCTTCCCCGATCTTCTTTTCAGAAATGAATATTAAACACGAGACTTACAACGAAGGCTCAATTATCGACGATTCCAGCGAAAAGGGGCGTGTGTACGGAAAAATACTTCGACACACACAAGAAGAAATGGAAGGACAGTGTGATCGTTAAAATTCCCTCTGGTCCATTCATCAAGTTCATCGTAATGACATTTTTATGGCACCCCTATTCCTCATACACTTTTTTTTTATATCCACACTAAGATTATTTCTTCGTACCATTAGAGGGACAAGCATATCGTGTTAATTGCCCTTTTACGTCCGAGCTGAGGCAGTCTGATTATGATGAGGCGTGGACACTTTTGAATCATGCAAAGCAATAGATAAATTGCATCTGAAATGATGATGGTGTCTTCCTCACGCTGGTTGTGTGCTTTCGAATAATGTGTGCTTACTCACTGTAAAAAATTTGGCTTGAATTTACTAACGATTACTTAGTAACTTTACAGGTTTTCACCATTTACTAGAAAATCATCTGTAACCTAAAGAAACTACTGTAGTAATACTAAGTAAATTGTTGTAACGCTTACAGCGCCACCTGGCTATCTTTTTGAGAGATGCGTAGTTTCCCTTATTGCATTGTTTTGTTTCTCGAAATTTGTTCGATCGGCAATCGGATTTAGCAAAAACTAACCGGTGATCGCGTCCGTAAATTGAAAGTGTACGAGACTAAGAGATAAAAGTCTGATTCGATATAGGTCAAAGGTGAAAATTCAATCAATGCACTTTTCATCGAAAAATTCTAACGAATCAATATCGCAACGATGAGAAACCGAAAAACGTGGGGTTTTTTTTTATTTTAGTACATACATACAAATTCCGTTAAATTATTTCCAAAACTTCAAATCCGAAAGCTTTATATCGATCAAGATTTCAACCTCATTATTTACACGCAAAGGATCTGCATGTTCCGATGACCGCGTGGCATTACGTGCTACTTCTCGTTGAAACATGAGCGAGCTAATCTTGAGGTTGCGAGTTCAAATCCTGCGACCTGCTCCGGAAAAGTCGAAATAATACTTGACTAAAAGAAAATTAGTGGCGCCCTCTTGTTTAACATTTTTGAAACTGCTAGTTACTAACTTTTTCCTAGTAAAGATACTACATAAGTGGATGTATTGATTACTAGAATATATCTTGTAACGTTTACTGAAGTTTTTATAGTATGCTTGCGATTTAAATGATTGAATTGGATACTAAGCTTTAATTAGTAATATATACACATATTTCTTATGTAACATTACTAAACAAACTTATGGAAGCTGAGTTTCCTAGAGAATTCTTAGTAACCTTACAGATTTTTTTTTAGAGTGCACCCAGCGCATTTACCAGCACTTTTCGTAAATGATTTGTAATTTTGGGGAAATTTTCTTCCTGCCTCGACGCTTCTTTGTATGTGCTTTGATTGTTATCGGGGTGGATGTGAGTTGGGGCTAATGGGGCTCGCTAAAAATTCATTACGTACTTATTTCTGGATTTGTATAATCTGTCCATTAGTAACAGTTGATGGGTTAGGGTATTCTTGGCATCCATCGGGTGGATGTCTGCTTTGGCAAACAATTGCTTAATTCACTTTGTCTACAGTGGCATCTTGAAAGAAATGGTAAATTTTTCTCATTAAGTTCAAACCAATGATCATTTAATTCCAATGATTCTAAAAGAAACAATGTGAAACTTTAAATGTTGTTCTTAAACTTGTATAACCTACAAGTTTTCGCTTCTTCCTTCTATGAGAATACAACATCGACACCATTGCATATGAATTCCATTTATAAAAAATCTGAAGGTTCGAATTTGCTCTTGAATTTAATTTTTCTTTTTTATAGTTATTTCTTTGAACTTCAAAATAACACCAAAAATTAATCCAACACTTCCGTCATTAAAATTTGTTTGTTACAAATATACAAAATTTACATTTAAATATTAAGAAGGTTTTTTTTGCTGCCATACCTCAATTATATCGAATTATGTACTTCTAAATTTGAAGAATAAAAGCACAAACTTAGATTATATTATTTCAAATAAACAACATTTTACTCTATGTGATTGACAAAATATTTTCATGTCAAACTTTAGAAATGCTAACGAGTTAAAGAGCATAATATGTCCCACATTATTTAGTTTGAATGATCTTCATAAAATAAACAATATTCCATTTCTACTTTGCTCAATTTAACTACAAATTTTATTCACGATAAAAAAGAATGTGCATTTATGACTCCATTACAAAAAAAAAATCACCCATATTAAATGATACACAGGGTATCAAAACCAATGCAAAACACCCAACTCCGCAATATATCCTCCACCCCTGGCCCGAACCGAAAATTGCGAGCCCGTGTCTCCCTCATTAAACCTCAGGCCCAAATTACACCGTGACAGAAAAAACCAACATACTTTATATCTGCCAGGCAGGTAAGGTGTATAAAAAATAGACGAAAAACGAGAAGTAAAAAAAAAAGTAAGTACGGTAATAAGTAAAACAAACAGAAAAGATCGCTTAGCCCAGGGTTCAACACTGATGGGTATCAAGGCTCGGGCTCGGTCCCTCCCACCAGCTAGCCACTGATAATTAGGACGATCCGGAGGTGATTTATAACGATGGTAAGCATCTCCTGACAGATGCCAGTTTGCTGGGATCGAGATGCGCCCTCCCCAACAGGTATGGCGGGTTCAGGTTCCTCTTGAAGTAGCAGTTGGTGCTGGATTGTGTTCTCGGTTGCGAAACAGATCGTGTGATACCGTTCCAAGGCGATATTCTGGATAATTGTGACAATCAAATCGGTAAGTAATCGTTTGTCCATTAACTTCTACCTTTGGATTTGGCTGCCTTCTGGCTACTATTTGCTTTTGGATTTACTACCGAAATTGTTGGAGCGTTTCCAGAAACCACCTTTTTATTTGGCTTGTGTTCTTGTTTAAAAAAAAAACATTTATTAGCCTTTATTTGTCCCATTCTTTAGTATACATTTGCACACTTATAATTTAAAAAATTAAATAATAACAATGCAAAAAATAAGGCAATGTATAAAAAGCAATTGAAAGCAACTAACTCTGCAATCTATTTTCCTCTCCTGGCAGATAACATTGATATTTAGTATTCCATACTACATAAATTTGACAAACCAATTAAAATTCCTTGAATTTCGAAAAGTACACAACTTTCGAAACGAAATCAAATAAAAATTCTTGACTTTTTATATAAAAATAGCAATTGAAATTTCTAAATTTCTTTAAATATTCAACCCTCTGTCGCACTCCAGTTCATTTAAACAAGCCAAAAAAACATCCTCGTTAATTCCCTACCATCTTCATCCTCCCTGAAACCTTGCCTTGTCTGTGCTGTCTACAACTTCTTCGCACGTTGATTGCTTTTTCCTGCTAGTAAAAAAAGACGATGGGCATAACTGTAACTGCACCTGAAATGATAGTTGTGTCTGATGGGGGAGTATAGAATGGAAAAGGGAATGTAAGGTAACACTTTTTTTTAGTTCGATGTTGTTCAGTCACGATGGGTTTTGAGTAATAGTCTGGGAATAAACGGTTGTGTTGTATTTTTATATGGCCTAGGCATCCGTGGGTATGAACCATTATCGTTTGCGATTGTGCGTTTCACCATGATTTAAAGGAATTTTTAAATTCCTTCCTCAAATTGGTAGGGGTTGGAGAGTAATCGTAAAGTGATTCTGGTAATGATGAAGTCGATCGTCATGTATTATATGATACAACAAAATGATGTGAAGATTGATCCCGCTGTTGCAAAAGTTGAAACAGAGATTTAAAATCACAAGCAGATTTTTTAGTTTAGTTCAGTAAGCCTAATAAAGAATGTATTGCAAAAAACACACTTCCAAGAAAATGAGAGTAATATCGAATCATTTGTAAGAGGAATTAAAAAGGCATGTACTTCTTATAGTTTTAAACTGCCACAGCAACTGCCACAGCTCTAAAAAATCCTAAACAACAAATTAAAGCAACGTCATAATAAGGGTGTCTACAAACTGCATCCAAAATCCCACAGTCATTTATGACTGAAAGTCCATTAATTATTTTAATTAACCAGATCACGATAAATTTGACACTAGAAATAATTTTTTAACTAAATCGATCGTCAATCCTATGAAAACACCTAAAATGTGAAATGTGTAACTGAAAAGGTTAAGCAATGTAGAGCTACCTGTATATATTTTATTGTAATAGTTTTACAACATTAAAACTGCTCATTATATGTTTATATACATGAAACAATGATACAGTTTAAGAAACACATTCGACGATGACGAACCTAAAAATAATAAAACGAGACGGAATGGTTGTTAAACAGGATCAATTCAATAGGTTAAAAAGTAACAAGTTTCATCCCAGCCACTCAAGAAAAAGCTTATCAAAACATCATGTAGAGTGTAGACTACAAAATAGACCAATAATTCATCACCAGCATAAAAGATCCCTTTAAAACTCCCTTAAATCCACAGCAATAAAATATATACACCAGACACTTAAATCTATACCTGCAAAAAAAGGCCTATATACAAGCACTGTAACATAGTAAAACTCCGAACCATTGTACAAATAGAGTTAAGAAGACAATGGAGATGCTTTTCCAGAAAATAAGTGAAGCAGTCAAAAACTCACCACGCAACAATAGTAAGCCCCACTCAACGTTAGTTCATGCTGAAACATTAAAACACATGTTTTTTTTCCTTAAAAAGCATAAATTGAAAATCCAAAAATGACTCTTTTCCATGTTCATGTTGTTGTACTTAACCTGAATTTACACAAGATTGGAGTAATTCGCTTCATAGGTAAGAAAAATACGTTGTAATTATAATTTATACTAGAGACCAGAAATCGCCAAGTTAATGTAGCAAGCCTATACAAACACTACCGTAAAATAATGCCAAATATTTTCCCCCCGAGAGCGTTTGCTTGGGCTTACTTTAATGAGAGTGATGGCTTCAATTGGCATACCGTTTTAGCATTAGTTTTGCGTGGTAGCATCTCTATATTCCTTCTAACTCATGAGAAATCCCGTATACTTTCAACGTCGAGGCGCCGTCTGGGCCCTTTTAGAGACCCCCTGTAAAAAAGGGGCGGCGGATACCGGTAAGTTCGCACCGATGGGTTCGTAAATTAACCTCTGTGGTCGTTCTGTTTGTTTTTCCACTGACCCCTGGGGGGACCCTTTGTTGCAAAAAGGGGCCCCTGGCGCCCGTCTGCGGGCCCCCTGCCTGGATCGCGTCAACGAGAGATGAAAAGTTGGGGCAGAGAACCGGATTGCTGGTTTTAATGAAGTTTCGTTGAGCTGTTTTATAGTAGGGACCCTCGGGCGCGTGCCGAATTGGTTGGACACTTCATTCACTAAAAGTGAGACGTTGTAGAAAATTTGTTGGGTTGGGTCATAATCGTTGAGTTGGACTTTCAATTGACTCTTTGGGTTAGGGGGTTAGGTTAGTTTGAATTAGAAATGTAGGCCCACAAGAGCTACACGAATACTATTTTAACCTCTTTGGTAGAGGGAGACAATGATATTCTAGTTTTAGATTCTTATATATAGTTGATATCATTATTATTATATTGTTTTTTTATTTGGGTGTGAAGGATCGCATGTTTTATAAACTTAAAGCACTTTTTAAGGTTTAATAAACTGCCGCAAAATTTTATATAAAAGGTTAAATCTTTTGCTGGTTTATTGCATAGCAGGTATGGACTTACACCAATCACAAAATTTTTAGCATTCTATTAGTGTATTTATTACTTATATGTACTCTAACAGATCCAATACACGACTCGTAATTTGAACATTGGTCAAGTGACTTCTCATCTCTCGTTGCAGGGGGCCCACAGATAGGCTCCAGGAGCCCTCGATCGTATAAAAGCTGTCACCAAATGGAACTTCTAAGGACATCATACCATGAACTAACACTGTCCGTACGTTGGACTTCATAAATTGAACGAGCACGTCTGCCCTAGTGTACTCAGACACCCTGTGATTAATGTAGAATTTTCTACAACTTTCCAGTACATATCCGATTTATAGCATGACTGGTAGTTATTGGGATTCGTTTTTAACTCAACTCTCGATACTATAGGATATATTTTTACTGAGGATAATGTTTTTCTGACTATCAAACAAATCAACACAAATTCAGTTTTCTGGGAATTACTTGAAGATAATCCTAAGTGTCAACTATAGATCATGATAGGGTTTTAATACAAGTAATTTATTCATTATTTCTATCCTTAATATCCACCATAAATCCATCAAACCTAAAACCTAACTGCTGATAAAGCAAAGTCAAACAAAAAAAATTCAAGGAAAGGAGAGGAGATGTTCATGATTCATTGAGTAAAAAAACAGCTACTATTCCTCCCCCAGAAGTAAAATAAAGAAAAAGACTAAAAAAAACTTCTCGGGGAACTCTTTATATTCGCGTACATGTCCATTGAATTATTCATCGGGCTATACATGACTATCGGATCCGCGGTCAAAATGTTACTCGGGGGGTACCAAAAAGAGGAAAAGGAAAAAGTGCACAGGAATTGAGTGATATTTATCCAAAGGGAACCAAGGGATTACTTAGAAAAACTTAGCTTGTACAGTTGTGCACACTTAAAACAAAAGAGTGAAATCCACTCTTATAGGAGAAGTGCATTTTCGACACTGGAAAGGAGTGAAATTTAACTCGTAAATTGCTCGTAACCGCCCTTAATCGCATTAAAATCGCTCGCTTGTTGTTAATATTGTTGGAGGTTTAACAAAACAAAATAGTGAAATCCACTCCTATAGAGGAAGTACATTTTCAACATCGAAAGGAGTGAAAATTAACTCAGACTGAGTTAACATCGCTCGTTTGTTTTAAGAGTGTGCATTCTATAGAATGTTTTATAAAATTAAACAACTGCTGCAGTTCAAAATTAAATGCAATAAACTCAGTCGGAAATGTGTAACAAATATGGTATTCTCTCTTAAGAAATCATTCTATGATTTTTTTTTTTTTTAAATTCGAAATCATACATAGAATTCAATTTTGCATAAAAGCAACTATTTGGAATCAAAATATATTTTCATAATCTTCGCATTAGCTACTAAAACCATTTTTCACTAACTATTGGGGACACATATTTATAATGTTTGATCTTATAAAAGTCCAATACTGAATCTGTTCAAGAGCACGAAAAGTTTCAATATTCTGACTATTAAGAGTTTAAAGTGTGTTTAGTACAATGTCACACTAGCCCTATCAACAATATACATTTGAAGGTAAAAAATCCACATATATTTTAAACTATTATTTTCTTAATTTTTAATTTCTACAATGGTAATAGGATTAAAAAAACTATATCTCAAAAGTTCCTTTCAGAAAAACTCAACGAAATCTGAAAAAAATAAAAACCGTCCACGGAATAGGAGACAATGAAAAGGAGTGTTCCCTGGAACACTACAAGAAGGGAACAGTCTTAATTATCCTCAACCTCCGGTGTGGAACATGTTCGATTCTGCTTGAAAATTCACACAAAAGTTTCGCCGGTTCACATGACAAGGAAAATGATTTGGGAGTAGAAAAATTTTACTTAGGCACGAAAGCATAATGGGGTTTTTTTTTCCCCTCGTCTGGACATTTGAGCAAGTTTCGGTTTAACCTTCAAAAAGGCTAAGCTTTAGAAGATTTTTCTTTTTAAGTTTTGAATTGGTGAATGAGTAGACTGTATGTAATAGTTAACTTTATTAAGAAAAAAAGAATTTAAAAAAAAAATTGTGGTGGAATATGTTATGGATGATTACCATTTTTTTTTTTTTTTTGCATTTAAGCAGGTAGGTCTGTAGCAGAAACTGTCACTTAAAATCGCTTCTACGCATCCTCTCCCCTTTCAACCATCTAAAAAAACTCACCACACATTGAGATATGTGTCAAAAGTTCATAAACGTCAAAACAACACAAAACTATGTTTCTTCAAAATTCAATAATTGGTTATATTTCTCACACGTAAATAGAAACAAAGCATTTCAAATCAACATACTCCATTAAAACTAAAGATTTCCTATGACTTAGCATATGCCACATTGTTTTGAAACATCACACATGCCATTAGGATTTGTAGTTTAGGCTGTGAAAGTGGTAATGGACAGACAGACGGACACCGTTGCTTTTATAAAAGCTTCCACGCTTTATAAAGGCAGCGTGGAAGATAAAAATGTGACGGTGCTAAAAATGAGGATGGGGAATATGTGAAAATATAATAACAAAAATAATTATTTAAGCTTTTCATTAATAAATATTCGATATTTTTTTTTCAACAATACTAAACACTAAAAATGACAAAAGAAATATCTGAATTTTTTTTTAATAAAGAATAATATATTTTTGATAAATCACTTTGGTTTTGCCATTGCATGATATTAAAAACATGTTAATTTTATGCAAAATTAATTGATTAAAAAGTTTTGCAATAGATATTTTCAAAACGATAGTAGAATAGGAGTTCTCATTTAAGTGGTTAAAACAGAAGTCACTGATTTAAACTATATTAACTTTGCAATTTTCATTTATTTTACTTTCAAAACATTTAAAAAAAATATTTCATTAAACAAAAAACACCCATAAAAGTAAATAAAAAAAGAGAGTTTTTGTGATTTTTTTTCAACTTGATCTACTTGAAGTTGAATAAAAAAGTGTTTGATCACGAAATAAGAGCGAATATTTTTTACAACTTAACTTTCTAAACCTTATTTAATTCAATTACAAAGTCCTTTTCCTAATGTCAATGAAACTTTTCGTTTGATAAACTTAATTATTTTCCCACGAATTAAAAAAAAATAGTTTTTTATGGAGAAAAAAAAATCTTGTGTAGTTTTTCTTATGTTTGACTATCGTCTTTTTTCAGCTTTTTCTAAAGGTAAAAAAACATCTAATATTCGCTTAAGAAAATTTACCTACCCTTCCTCTGTACACGGTCCCAGTTGCGTCGCTTTTTTTAACGATTGCCTTTAAAAGTTACAAATTCAAATAAGATTATAGTTGAAAGAAAAAAATAACGAAAATAATTGTTATTTAAACACTGTTAATTTGATTTTTAGTGCGCCTTTTTGCCTTGTGCTCTGCAAATATTTTACTACCCTTTTTATCCTGCTCCTATTTTTTTTCTAGCAATTTTTTATAATCGTTTTAATTGCTTTCTTATAGAAAAAATAAACGTCGTTTTGATTTTAGGGTATAAAATCCTGCAATGTTTTAACTTCCAACAAAAATCCATATTTAAACGAGACGCAAATTGAAAGAAGTTAAAATTGAAATATGATATATTTTTTTTGTAGTGCCATGTAAAAAATATTGGTTGTTGTTATAAAAAAATAATTAAGTATTACTTATAGATAAATTTTGTTTATTTAAAAAAAATTTCACAGGTTTTAACAGTTTATTTTCTCTGTAAATTATCAACATTATCTGGCAAACCAGTTGACAATTTTCTTCCATTAAAAGAACTTTTTTTTGCAGTATAGTAACATTGAGTATTACTTGATTTCTTATGTGAGGTGAATGGAAGATTTGGCTCAAAAGTTGATATTTACAATACTAACTGAGCATTCAATGAAAGTGAAACACATTAACAAAACATAAATTTCATATATAATGAAAATAAATGTGAAGAGTTTCCTGCTAGATCGTGATAAACTAAGATGGATGCAGAATTTTGCCTAAATTAATTCAAAATGATGCATCTACATAGTAAGTCTCCAGCCTGCTGGGGGAAAAATACGGAACAGTATATCAAGAACCTGAATCTCGAAGCAGAGGCATACAAATTGAAATCTGATACTCCATCGTCTTCAACTTGGTTTTTCTTTGTTTTTTGTATTCTTCAACGTGTATAAGAAATTGGAGAACTTGTTCCTTGGCAGTTTTCTTATCTTCTATGCTACGTTTTGCTTAAGTTTTCCCAATTGAATGTTGTGTTCACCTCTGTTCCGTCACCTTCCGAGAATGAATTCGGATGTCGATGCAAAACCGGTGAAGAATCGATGAGTATCAGAGCAAAGGACGTGATGGAAGGGGCGTTTTTCAGGGGACAGCCCCTTACAGGGTCCAATTTGTTAAAAATTCCACTTTCTAAAAAACTATGCTGATATGGGTCTTTTTGTTAAATTATTTTAGGGTGTTTTCTTATCCAAGTTTGCTACACACTTTTTTCTTGGTTTGGGAATGAAAGATGGATGTATTGTAAATAAAAGAGTTGGTTGGTAGAGAGGCCTTACTATATTTGAAACAATAAATAGTTAAACATGCATTTTGCGTTTTGCGGTTTACTTTATAAGGAGACTCAGTAACCCAAACTGGATGAAATAAAAATCGAATTTTGTTGTTGTTGTTGTCTTAAAATTTGCTATTTAGCTATTTGTTATTTGTGCTACTTAGACCATTTTGGTATTTTTTTTTATAAAGTTACTAAAAAGTTGGAGAAATAGTTTAGAAATAGTTTTTGTTATAAGTAAACATATTTTATTTTTAAAGTTTCTGAAGCTAAATCTCTATATTCGATAATTTTACACTATTGATTAAAAAAATATTTATAACAATCTCAATTTGTAGAAGAATTAACATTTTAGGTGAAACGGTTTTGGTAATGAAATAAACGTTTAGGTTAGGAAAATAGGCACTAAACCGTTTTAGTACTGAAAATAACATTTGATAAATTCAAAGAATATTTACTTAATCAATCGACCAAAGATATACTGTTACATTTTTACTTCTCGATTTATCATTGATTATATCCATTTCTAAGCATTTTTCTAAAATTAAAGAAAATCAGAATTAAAAAAAAATTAACACTTAAAAGTTATAAATTTATCCCCAATTTTTATGGTTATTTGTTGAAATTATTTGAGTCCATACCACTAGTAATTTTTGCAGTACCAGGTGAAATTATTAGTTTTTATGTTATTTTTCTTGGCAATCCATTAAAAAAAATCAAAAGTTTTGAAATTTTGAAATATACTTTAATCTTAAAATAGATTTCTCCGAACCTTATATCTGGGTGGATGACAATGCACCACAAAGTTCAGATTACTTTTACACCATTCCACGGTATCAAAAGTAAATCAATTTTTTTTATTTATTGTTCAATAAAATCCATAGAAATATATACTAAAAAACTACAATTGTCATAATACAGGGCAATTGTTCTGTCTGCTCTCAAAACCAAGATAGTTTATCAGACTGGTTATATAGCAATTCGCTATTTTTTTCTAATCCAGCACCTAGTTTTCAAAAATCTCCTAAGAGATTACTTCAAAACACATAAATTCATCTCCTTGCCGAAAAAGGACACCAACACGCTTCACCGCTCTCGGTATATGTCCTCAACATTGTCGGGCCTCTTTCAAGACCGGGGAACAAAGAGTTAAAAAACGTGGACACAAATGGCCCGCCAGGTAAGAGGACCGCGACCTCCCTGAATTTAAATTCACCTTGGGCTCCTTTAATCCGTTGCAATTCATCAAAAAAGCCGCCAACAAGAAATTGCTCAACTCTCCCGACAAATCCAGTTACAAGTTTCTTTCCACTGAAACATGCTTTATCTACAGATTGGTAGATAAAGATCAACAGCGGCGAAGTCACCAAAAAAAGGAGTCGCCAGGGGTCAGGTACAACGGCATAGGGCTGCCGATGGGACCAGCGTGAAGTCGCCAAAAAAATTTACGCCAGTATCTTGAGAACCGCCATATTTTATTTAAACTTGTTCAAAATCATTGAAAAGGAATTAATATTTTTGAAGCAAAACTAAAATACTACTCATTTTTTTAAGATAGCTAGAACTAGTTCTGGTAATACTTATCCTAAGAGATAATTACCCCGGGCCAGTCAAATATATGAACTTTAAATTTTACTGAGACCGATGACTCTCGTCTGAATCGAAGAGCTTAGTGGAAGAACGTGCTAAGTAACAAAAAGGTGAAAACGAGAAAATGAGCTTCAAAGTTTTTCGTTTGCACTTAAATCCATTAAAAACGGTACTTGCAAACTGTCAAAAATACAATTAATTTTAAGTATATGAAATAGAGGAATTTTGTTATCTTTAGATGGTGGAATGATGTGTCCATTGATCCAAAAATCTAAAACTTTTCAAAAATGTCACTCAGCTCGTTCTTCCACTGAGCACTTAAATTCCAATTTGGAATTCCAAAGAAATTTATGCTAAATATTTGCATTTGTCATTGTACATGAAGAAACTCATATTTCAATCACGCCAAGCGCCAAGTAACTGCACTTCGGTTGACAAGAACATTGAGGCACAAAGTAAGCCGAGAGTTACTAACCGTAAGAGTCCATTACACAACTTGTGTTAAATATTCGTTCAGACAGAAAAATATTTTAGATAAATTTTCAACAAAAATATCTAGCAATCCAAATATGACATTTCTATCATTTTTTTTTTAATTTCAGTATTTCTGTACAGGTAAGACCCGAAAATCGCCAAATCGGCGCACCTTCCACACCAAAGGCACCCAGCCTAGCGAAATCAAGCACGAACCACCCCAACGATAACGCATGGTGACAGCCGACTAGATGAACGACCCTCCACGCGGACATTCCTGACCAACTTGTTGTTAAACAGGCAGATTCCCGCCAAGTGTTGGCCGGCTTAAAAGGACTGGCCGACGCCAAGCTCGCAGACGCAGACAGTATTTCTTGTCTACATCATTAGTCGACTAGTTAGTGGATGGTCTGTTAGCCGCCGAAGCTATTATTTTTAACTTGAGCTTATGCTTATCTCTGAAGACTCATCTATGGAATGTTGGCTGGACTAAGATGGACTGTTTCGCACATTTCTGAACGGAGATGAAATCTTTGAGATACTTGTACCCGTCTATGAGGATTTAGCACAGGAGCCAACTGGCTACCTTAGAAATACTCCGAAATTAGCATATTTCTTCAACTTTTATGTATACGAGAAAAATAAATTGACAATAAAGTCCCTAGTTAATTTTTTTCTGATCATAATCTCAATTAAAATAACTATAAGTAACTTGCCAATTATATTCTTACAATGTGCAACAACTTCCTACAAGAAGCGCTATGTAATTCGTGCAAGGATCTTTAATAAAACAAATCATTCACTTCGTTCCGTCATGCTGGAAAATTTCCTTCTTTTATAATTTCTCTATCTTCAAAAAAAAAAAATAATAATAATAATAATTGCTAATAAGAAGAACAGCGTTTCACATGCAATGGCACAAACAAAATGACTGGACATACTATAAGAATATTTAGATTTTGCATCTACTTTCGATCAGCACAAAAGAAATATTACCTTTTTTTTTGGGGGGGGGGGGAGTATATTTTCACATTCTAATATTGGTTAATATAAAATAAATATCTGTCTGACCATTACAAAATTATTATTGTTGCTAATTGAGGTTGTTCATTGTTGATCTACACTTTCAGAATCTATTAAAGAACCTCTTAAAATTATTTTAGTTACCTTTTCTTTGATTTACTTTATTCGTTATTTTATTTCTTCTTCAGACCTACATACGACTGCAATGTATATTTAAGAATCTTCATCTATTTTCAGTGTTTTATTTTTGATTGACGTTTTCCTTAAGAATCTGCAATGAAAATTTCCATATGTATCCAGAGGAACACCTTGTAGTATGTTCTGTATATCCATAATAGAACATTAGAGTCACTTAGTAAATGTCTTTCTAATAAGCAACACTGAATCTGACTTATATTTTAGTATAGCTAGACATGAACAAATAAATATAAAATTATTGTAAATGCTTTATATTTTTAACCTATATCCTTAAAAATCTTTCGGAACTTGCTTTCTTTCTTTTTCTCCTAGTGTGAATTGATTACATTCAAAACCATGACAAGACCTTTCTTTTGTTTAAAACCAAATCCACAACTCACGAGAAACAAGGAAGCAGAACGAATTTATCGTCGATCTTTCCCTTGTTCCTACACCCAGCCTCCAGCATACATTCTGTTTCAAGTGAATTCCTAGTTATCGGGGTTATTTCTCGCCAAGATTATGATTCGTCGCCAATCGCACTTCAACTCCTGCCATGGCCACCTTATGAAGATGCAAGGTACTGTGAGAGCAAAGACCCAAATAGAAAAATATGAAGTATTATAATGACTACGAATGCCGAAATTTAGCTAATATTTGGTCGTTGTCCCAAATAGTGACTTATGTCGAACACACTTTTGTACGTACAAACTTGAAAAAATTCTTTCAATTAGTAATCCATAAAGATGTTTTGAATAATTTCATTTGAACTTAGAAGCATTAGTCTTTAAGTATTAATCAAGGGCTTTCAAGTTACTACCATCTCTTTCAGATCCTAGACAATCGGGTCTTTCAATTGAAAAGGGCTGCCCTGAAATGGTGAATCTTTGCAATGGAACTCCTTTGCAATTACATAAAAGTAAAATTACATAAAAGTTAAAAGTAGTACAATTTAAAGTATTAAAATTTCGGAGTTGGCGCGAATTCAGAAGCCTGGCGAGAAACCCCGAAAACTATATCTCCAATACCAGTCTCTTCTGTATATCGAAACAGCATGCGACGTTATCCATGTGAAATCGCTGCCCACATCGGACTTTTACAGCCAGGTTGTAAGTGCCAAGATTGAACAATATATAGCTGGGATACTAACATGAGATCTGTAGAGTAGGCAATTCGTGGTTAGCCTTTGTCACTTGGGTTGTGAGGTTAACAAGCCAGGTGGCGCGCTTATCGAATTGTGTCTGATGCTTCCTCAAGATCAGTTGTTTTTGCTGTAATCAGATGAAGTGTCTGAAAATGGGGAAAACGAAGGAAAATAAGAATGATGTTTGCATTTTTGTGTTTAGAGAGTGAATATTTATTTTTATCTTTAAGTGAAATATCTGAAAGAATTTGAAAAAGTACAGTTTTACATAATTTAATGCAAGCTTTGGGTGAAAATTGTCTCAATAAATAATCGCTATGTTTTCCATAAACGCATGTAAACATTGTAATTTTTTAAACTTTGATATCATTGATATTTGAAAGTGTTATTTCTGGGGCGTGAAAGCATTATTAACCCTTTCAGTCAAAATGAGCAATTTTGCATCATCATTTTAGAGATATTTTCTGGTCGTCTAAAGCCATTTATGACATCAAAAAGCACATATTTCGATTCTTCAAACTTTTTCTATTAGAAAATTTTATTAATCCCAATAAATGCCAGCCCTATTATTCTTTTAAAATTATGATCAGAAAAACGATGATGCCAACGGAATCACTGGAACTCTCTGAAAGGGTTAATAAAATAAATTGTTTGTATGGATTATCTGTAACAAACTTTTCAACTAAGTTTTAAGTAAGAAAATATCTAATTAAAAAAGTCTCGTACCACAGATGTGTTTCATCATAACGCGTTGTGAGAGTTAGTCAGTTTTTGATATTGTGATAAGTAAATATTTCAGGCAGCTTCGCATGTAAATTATCTAAAATGTGTTTCCGAGGATGTATTTCAAAAACGTCTTTCAGTAATATTCGGAAACATTTTAAGCAGTTGTGCTCTTAGTCTAAAATTAACATTTGCAGCAAAGGGTTACCAGGGCATCAATGTTTTTTTTTTTAAAAAGAAATCAAAGCAAAAAAAGAATTTCCTTCAAAAATGTATAATCAAACCCATTAAAACGCAATATAATGAATATGACCAATGCAAGCACTTAAAATACAAAAGTAATTTATTATATGACAACACTGGAGTGAAAAGATATTTCTTTTCCTTAACAAAATTTTTATTTTCAAAAAAGTTTACCGAAGTACTTTTCTCAATGTGACAAAATGCTTGGAAGTATTCCGATATAAAAACTATTTCATCAAAACCAATAAAGTTTTCTGAAATAATAAAATACATTCTGTTAGTGTAAAAACACACTCATTATATCATTCTTAATTGTTCACTTTCAAACTACTAAAATCACAGAAATCTCACGAAACATTTTTATTGCTTTATCTCTCTTACTTTTACTTCACCTTCTTTCTTTACCATCCATGGAAGGTTAAATGATTTATAGAGTTTCATAAAACTTGAAGTTGTGTTCATGTCTTGACACCAGGAGATAAGAAGATAGTAGCACGATAAGAATAAGAAGAAACAAATCGTTTTCAATTCTTACCTTACGTTCAAATCCATAAATTTAGGGCCAGGTAAAGCTTATCAAATCAGACTGACTTTTAAAGCTTTAGAATAAGAACATAGGCATCTAAGATATTTTTACACTTTCCTCAAAATCTATTTTACACATTTTTTTTAAAGTTATTACACGTACTATATTAGCCTATACAATGTATGTTTTGTAAGGAAAATCCCATTTTTAGTAATTTAAAAAATATTATTCTTTTGTATTGAAATAAACTGAATGGAATTTTTTCACCTTTATAAATTATCTAATTCATTTAAAATTTATTACATTTCATACTCTGCCTGAAAAATAGCCTTTTTATTTGTCTTGAAAAATGCAAACATTTTATTTAATTTTAGACTCAACATGAAAATTCATTTTTATGCTGAAACGCGCATTATGACAACATGGTTAAAAATATATGGGCATTTAAAGATTAAAGCCCAATTATTTTCTTATGTTTATTTAATTCATATAAATCATCGTTTTATAGAACATTTTGTTCAATGCCCATCAAAATAGACTAAATTTGATCAATCACTATATGGATTAGTGGTTTTACGAATAGTGGTTTTACGTACCAATAGCGATGTACACCTAACTCTTTTTTTCCTTTTGTAACTTACATCTTGATGACCATTATGCCAGCTTAAGTATAGGGCAAATCTGTACACTGTCAAAAAATTTGTGTTTGCTTTCACCATAATAATGGTTCCTAGTAGCTGCAGCGGCTGTGTGGTGAAATGTTTCACCATATCTCCGTTAATCAGTCGAACGATTTTTCAAATTTTGGAAACAAAAACCTAAGAAACTGTACAGCCCAATACCGAAAATATGGTGAAACACTTCACCACACAGCCGTTGGAGCCACTAGGAACCATTATTATGGTGAAAGCAAGAGCAAAATTTTTAACAGTGTAGTCACTCTACTGTGTTTCAGCACCCCCCAACACCTACCATAAGCCACTGTCTCTTGAAGAGAAGAGATGCTCTAATAAGGAGGATGGGGAGCAGGAGGATGTTAGAAACTGAGATTGGAGAGGGCGACGGAGCAGAAAGAGAAAAGCGCCAAAGAGTGAAATAAAGAAACAGAAATTTAGCGGCGCTAACTAAGCGTTCCTCTGGACACAACACTCGGGGGCGGTGCACAAAGTACAGTTGAGAAAGATGAGCTTTTGACATTTTTGTTGGAAAGATTTATTTTGTATTCTAAAAGGTATTTTATGAAAAATATCGATACGTTTTATTACAAAATTATATTCAGTAAATAATAAATAACGGAATTTTTATTTCCGGATTTCCTAATATTTAGTAGAAAACATTAATGTCAAAAGATGTACAATAGAGAGAAATGAACGCTAAAATTTTATTGATATATTGTCGTTTTGACAAAATGATGTCATGAAAAATGTCCCGTGTAAATCTTGTTCAATGGGGGTTTATTTGTGAATGAGAGGGTTAACAGCGACCAAATTCATGTGATCTCTCGAATTTTTTTTTTCAAACTGACAAAATGCGTTTGATAATTGAATAATTATCAAAAGTCAGTCTTTTATCCCTTACAGTTTCAGATATCCATATAAGTATAAAAAACTCATCGTTTCAGTTATTTTCCAGAAATTTTTTATCATGAAAATAAAAATTAATATTGTTGATTGTCGTGTTAATAACTAAGATTTTGGGTATATTAGATCATCATAAGAGATTATCATCAGATCATCATAAGAGATCATCATATGTTAGATTATCATAAAGAACCGGGAGTATTGTTTCTTTATAACTACAATAAGTTCAAAATAACAACCATAAGGTAGCATCTGACATAATCAAATAAAAATTTGTTTACTGTAATAAGTTTATTACTTGGAAGTTTCAAGTAAAGTAGAGAGTTTTATTGAATAAAGCTAATTTTAATTGATGATTAAATCCTTAGTGCATTTTTTGTGTTTTCTTAAATTTTGACAACTGGCTTTTATATATATTTGAGACCCGTGCATAAAATCTTGACACTGAATTTTACTTACCAATTTTTCTTTTTTCAGCCAATGCATTGTTGAATCTATTCTATATTTTAATAAGTGCATCCTCTTTGTTCTGGAAGCCCATGTACGTCGATATTTTAAAGAGATTCAAACTTCCCAAAAATACCGATAATGAAGCAGCTGATTTTTAGAAGTTAATTTATTAGATATTTTTAAGTTAGAATGGGTTAGGAGTCACAAGACACTGGTAGAGCTTGTTTATTCATGGTACACCAAAAATGTGTGCTTTAGCAGCTCAAAACCTAAAATGATACTAAAATGACCTTACCCACACAATTCAGAACATGCTTCTTAATGTATAATTGTTTAAAAAATATATTTATGCAAAAAATATATGCGCAAGACTTTTCTCAGAATGAAGAGAATATTTCGAGAGAAGTTATTTAAGAATACCCATTTGACCAAAACATACTTTTACTCTACAGTTGTCCAGCAATATAAATTCCTACATTTAGCCTTATTTCATCTCCCAGCATCTCCCCTGGAATGCCACTTATTTTCCTTTACCTCAATGTGTTTTCTCCCAATCTCCACAGAAAAACTTCCCATCCCAACTGTCGGTTGCAGTTAAGTGTACTTCTTTTCTCCTAAAAACCTATCGATTTTCTGAGGGCTGAGATTCCAAAAAGCGCTTGCTAAACGCGCTGAGCCATCCTAAATAATAGATATCCTGTAATTGCTGGGTCTCTCTCTCTTTTTTTATTTCGATCTCACACAACGCCGTGAATGGTAAAGAAATTGTGTTTTATTATTTGTTGGAAAGATTTTTCTTTTCACACTAGAGTGGGTGTGGTTGTTGGCGTTGTCTTCTCTGGTTTGGCGGTTTTTGATAGAATTTAGCCATTCGCTTTATTAATTTTAAATACGTATGATGTATTATTTCATTGGTTTTAAGGTATGAGGTTTTTAAGATGATTTAATGAATGATAATTACAAATTATATTTTAACAAATTGTATCAAATTTTAACAATTAGTTTGATATTTCACTGGTTCAAATATTACTCGTTCCTTCACTTTGCTAGCAACTGAAAGAAGTACTTGAAACGTTATAATACTTTATAATTTGCATTATGAAGCATTATAATTTTACTATTTTGTTACATTACAAAGTATAAGAATTGTATTATTTACCGGTATAATAAAGCATTATGCTTATTAATATTCAGAAACTTCCGAGTACAAAAAAAAAGATTCTTTTACAAAGTATATTTTTTAAAAACACTTTATTAAAAATTTCTATTAGTTTTTCTACAACTCTATGAAGATATTTATGACACTAATAAAATTATTCAATAAAGATATTTGTGACACAAATGGAACTATTCTGTGAAGGTAGTTGAAGCTTTTGAAACCATCTTGTGAAGATTTTTGTGACGCTCATGGAACTATTCTGTTTAGGTACTTGTGGCAAGTATGAAATTATCCAATAAAGATATTTGTGACGTTTTTGGAACTATCCTGTGAAGATATTTGTGACATTTACGAAATTTTCCTCTGAAGTTATTTGTGACACTTTTAAATCTATTCAATGAAGATATTTTCGGCACGTATGAAACTATTCTGTGAAACTATTCGTGACACTTATCGAACCACCAACCAAACCATCGAAAATTTCCTAAAACCGGAGCCAATCCCACTTTTCCAATATCCAACATTACAACCCTATCTTCAAAGCTCCACTCTCCCTTCTCTACCCTCCATCGTTTCGCTCCTTTCGCGTCGAGTTGTCATTATCAGGTGCGTAACTCTACGCCATTCCTTTGTAGGAATCATAAATTAAAAGAGTTGAGTTGAAATTCACTCAAAAAAAAGAAAAACTTTCCAGGATTTGAGCGGTAACCGTTAATTTTAGAGATAATTGACTTTCACTCCATGAGTTTTTCTGTCTATCTGTAACGTTCGGTGTGTTTTGTCAGCTAATTAGAGAAGTTTTTTTTAATTATTTTTATTGAATACCGTTTCATGTTGTTTTTAGATTCTGAAAGGGTTGCTGGAGGAATGGAAGGTGTATGTTTGAATCAAGTGTGAGTGTTTCAGGGATGTTTCCGCTTGTTTGATTTTTCGGAATGTTTGAAGTTTTTCTGTTTTTTTAAGTAGGATTTGTTAAGTAGGACATTTAAATTATTTTCACTTACTTCTTAAAAATACGATGAATTTCAAAAGGAAATAATTTTATGTAAAAAGCAATTTAAACTGAATATTTCATGGATTTATTTCAGAGTAATCTTTATTAGTATGTTCTGTTTGTTGCCAGTTGTCTAGTAAGCCATTGCCAACCGATGCCACCGACTAAACTGAAAAATGTACTACATAACTGGTAACATTCACCTATAGTTTTAACCACAACACATATCTGACTTTGAGCTTATTTACTTTTCCTTTTGAATAACATTTTAACAGTTTCTGATACTTGAATTGAAACGAATACATATTTTTCACTTTTAGATTTTCTGCATAGGATTTCACACAGGACAATAACACTAACATTATTTTAACAATCATGCAGTATACAATTTAGATCCATTTCAATTATATCCACCCACTGTAAAAAAAATCCCTCTAAATTACCGTCACAGTTCGATAGTAAAAATGCTGCCATCACAATGTGCTGAAAGTTTATATAAAGTTAATTTATTGTGTGGCTTCGGCTAAAACCTTTGCTTTACTGGCAGTGATTGGATGCAACCACCCACTTTATTTAAATGCTCCTGGAGTAAGTTGCTCATGTGATTTTTCGTCAAGAAAACTTCAATTTGCTGTAAAACAAATATTACAGCTCTATGAAGTAAAAAATAACCTCAAAATATACTTCAATTTTATTGACATTTTTTACAGTGCGTGTTTTACATACTTCAACTAATTGAAATTTTAAAATTAAACACCCTTACTTGTCATACAAAAACGACAAACACAGTCCCATTCTACACCACCAAAACACGTCGGTCCTTTTGATTAGCTCAAAAAAGGTCCGCATAAGGTCCGGGTTAAAGGAAACTGCAAACATTTTACCCCACTCACAGGATTAACGTGCCCCCGCCACCTCCCCACAGCCTTTGCTTGCACAGTGAATCAGCTACGGCTCCCTACAGCACACTTTGGTAATCTTGTAATGTCGTTTACTATAGGTTTTTGTGCCGTTTAGGGTTAGTGAAAAAAAGTTATGTATATGCGAGGGGTCAGGTGTCAGTATGGTGGTTATTGTTATATGAAGAGGTATGGATATTAGTGGGTGGAGTGCTATGAATATGGTATTGAAGAGGTTTTGAATAGATTAGGGGGTCATGTTGAGTGCGGTGGTTAAATATTGAAGTATGTTTTTAGGGTTATTAGGATTAAGGAGGTTTTTTTTTAAATTCTTAAAGTCAAATATTTAATAAATGTTAATATTTTTCAAATAATATATAGGAACCACAAGGTTTAAAAAAAATAAATTTTAGAGACCACTTGATTCAATTATCTTCTTAGAAATGGTAACATTTATCTTCTGAGTCACGCGTCTAAGTTGTAAAAAGTCAATCTCAAACTTAAATTTATCGACATGGTTAGTTTTTAAGAATGGTTTTTCTAAATAATAATTGGTATGGTATTTTTTTCCAAATAACTTTGACATTTCCGAAAAATAAGTAGACCATTAAATGTTAACTTTTATTCTAGCAAAAAAATCAAGCATCAAATTACTACTAAGTTATATGGGAAAGCATTATTTTTTATTTACTAAACTTGTTTTAAAAATATGGATTACTGCAGAACAACTAATACTGTGTAACTTTTCTGTTTCAGATAGCACGATATCGTTGCATCTTTTGAAATATATATATATATTTACTATGTATAATATATTTGTTAATTTTTTTTATTGTAGAAGGCCCATAATGTAAATCACAAATGATTTGATGTATAAGACACATAAATATTTTAGTTACCTATTTCTTTACTCTTTGAGGATTTAGCAAATTTGCGTGTGCGGAAGCACATGTAAACTTTCACTGAAATATATGTAAAACATTTTAACTTTAAAAAAAATTTAAAATATATTTTTATTTTAGAAGAATAAAAATGACTCATCTATACTTCAAATTTTATAAGTGATAAAACTATAAAAATTTATCTATTTTTAAAAGTTATGTGTGTTGCTGGTAACCTGATAGTCAGATGACGGGCTTCTACGTCTGTATCCCTCATTTGATTGATTCCACAGTATTCTCAAATTAACCAATTTTTTCCGAAACCGAATAAAATTTTAACAGTCCTTGAAAAAAAAATTGGGAACACCTAAAAAGGAATGTTTACCACTTCTCACCCAAAACACTCTCCCACCTAAAAAAAAAACTCGCCAATAGACGCGGCCACCATAATAGATAGCTTAAAAACCCCTCTTTTGAATTGTGCTGTAGAAATACAGCCCAATTTCAAAAGGATGGCACACTGTGGCGTGGCATCTGCCACCATGGAGTGTCACTGGGGTAAAAGCATGCCTTTCAGAGAGAGAGGCCTGGCATCTGTTTAAACTGAGCGTTGTGGGATTAAGCCGTGAGAACTTTGTCGGTTTGGGTGTCCGTAGCAAAAGATGCGATGATTCAAGGGCTCTATTGTGGTGTCCTTTTAGGATTTCCTGGTGGTTCTGTTGTGTTTTGTGGTGAAGGGTCGGTATCATCTCTATCTCTGATGAGATCTGTTGGTGGTACGTTTTAGATGAGTTTAAAGTGTTTTGGTGGAATTCTGTGCTGCTGGGAATATTTAAACTAGCAAATTGGTCTTGTAAACTTGTTTCGATTTTATGAGATTTAAATTTTAACTCTGTTAATGAATGATTTTAACCCTTTTCCTTTTTTTACCCTTTCAATTTTTGTTTCCTCGTAATATTTGATAGGAATAACATTATCGAATCCTTAGATGTTCGGGCATTTTGGGGCGCTACAGTAATGAAAGGGTTAAAATAATGTTCAATTTTTTTTTTAACAATTTAGTAAAATTTTTAATATAATAATTTCAAAAAGTACATATTGTTAGAAAATCAAGAAGTTCATAGACTACTATATACATCCGTATCTCTAATATGGGATAGATCACTTGCAATGATGTGAGGATTTTTAAAATAAATTTCTTGATTTGCTACACTTAATGGTAATTTCAAGTAAAATTTGTTATTTCAATAGCATATTGGTTGACTTATGGAGATTTTCGGAAGTCAGTATATTAACAAAAACAAACATTTCCAGTCTGTAGTCACGGTAAAAAATAATAAAATGTAAAAAAAAAAATGTTTAAAAATAAATGCAAATTAATATAATCATGAAAGACTCGCCAAGTATCACAATATGACAAATGAAATAAGAACACGTTTCTATAATAAAACTGTATAAACTCATTCTCTATTACTAAGCATCGCAAGAACCCAAAAGAATGGCATATGGCACCATTACGTTTCACTGAACCAATAGCTTTTCTGCTTTTCAATAAAAAAACATTGTCTGGACTAGTATAGGTTTAAGCTGAATGTTGTGGGGTTGAAGTAGCGAGAACTTTGTCGGCTTTGGTGTCTGTAGTAAAAGAAGGGATGATTCCAGGCACCTTTTGTGGTGTTCTTAAAACATTCCATCTGCTTTGAGATGCGGAGGATCCTCCTATTATTGAGAAGCGGATTATTTAAAGGTGGGAAATTGACGCTTGCTATTGATAAGGTTTCAGTGTTGATTCCAAACCAAATTTAAAATTCAAGCTTTTCAAAGAGTTTGTGAAGTTTATTTATTGACGTACCAAATAAAATATAAAAAAGTACTTGTTTATAATTTGAAAAATCCCACTTAACTCAAATCAAACTTTAACAAAACATCATAAATCCCCCCCACCCCATCCTCCTACGTGCACCAATAAAAAAACCTCCAACAAACCTCCAACAAAACGAGTTTACCAGTAAAAATCTCCAACACAATCCCCACAAACTTGACCCTGGCGACACCGGGGATTAATCCCCCTCCCCCCACGCGACGGCCCCTCCTCTTTGACATCGATACCGGCCAACAACAGATGGGGCCGCACCATTGTCGGCATCCCCATCCTACTGTGGAGGATTCGTCCGCATCAGCGGGCCGGAAAAGTACGCATCAAGGGGGGACCGGTTCATTAGATGCACGGTGATAGTGTTTGGCTGTGTTAAAGCTGGTCGTTTGAGGATGGAAATCGGCAGCCGGAAATTTTCAGACCAAATCAGGGATAAGTATGGACTGTTAGGGAAAGAGGCTGTTTTTCTTGCTAGAATTTTAAAGATTAACAGTAGGTTTTTAAAAAGTTTTTACAGAAAAAATAAAAATTATTATTAATTATGTGGGCTTTTATTTTATAAGTTCAAGTTAATGAATCTGTTTAAAATATAGTTTAAAAATGATATTTTGAATATCGAAAGTATTTATTTCTCAACTTTTTATTTATTTATTGACAAGAGTTATTGATAAGTCTAGATAAAACTTAATGATACAAATATATTAATAAATATACTTAAATAAAACATTTGCTTTGCTGTCACACTTAATAGTAAATAACACGTAATATGTAAGACCAATAAATATGCAAAAAAGAAGACAAACAGGGCTAACAAAGTATATACTCATTAATGACGGTTGGTAATAAAATTTGCCATGTGTATAAAAATGCGTTACCCTTAAGTTTATCGAAATGAACAAAATATAAGACAAAGAAAAACATGTAAATGAAAATCAAATATCATTTATTTTCTTATTTTTATCAAATTATAATGGAACCAACGGTTTAAATGAAAAGAAATATAAAAAAAAACCTCAATTCTAACGATCACATTAACTTCCTTAGTGTTACTTTCTTTGCAATGTAAGTGCAATAGAAATAGAAACACTTTTACAGAGATGGATTATTCTACGTGAAAAATAAGTTCAATTTGAACCCGATCACTTCTTATTTTCAAAAAAGCTTCAAGATTGATGATATTTGATGTTCTGATTTCTAATATAGTTTTTTTAATGATTTTTTTTCTTATTTTAAGATTTATGAATTTTGGAATTCAGTAAAAACAATGTATTGCTATTATATTATAAGATATTTAAAAAAATAAGTCATAAAATCAGTTCTATGGGATGTACCGAGTTGTGTAAGGTACAATCTGCGAAAAAACTCTATGAACTTTAGCATAAATATTTTTTTAAAAAATCGTAAAAAAAATTAATTTTTCAGAGACAAAACTTTGAAACATATCTGAAATATTATTTTATAAAAAAAACTTTGTATAAACCTATGTGTTATAAAATGTACTTTAATAATGATAAACTGTAAAAATGATAGAATCAGCAGTTACAGCAAAAAAATAAATAATTGAACGTCAAAAATTCTGTATGGCTTATTTTGTCAGCTATCAACCAAATCTCTTTGATTTTATTTAGAGAATTGTAATATAGTTTGGGTCAGATAATTTTGAATATTTAAAAGTTCTAAATTTAATTTATAAAAGTCGCTAGTTAATTTCTTATTAATAACAAATAATAGTTTATTTGTTATTAACAATTATAGCATTATTATAATTAATAACATTATGAATATAAAGTTACGTTTATTGCTCTGAGCATTTGTTAATGTATGTAAAGGAATGTACTATTTTATACTACGATTTTAATGCGTTTTAGTATTCATTTTTAAAACAAATTAATTACTACTCAGTGCGAATAGTTGACTACTTATTTTATAGTTAACAAATTATGCTGTAATTAATTGAGTACAACAATTCCCTTCACCAATGACACTTCACTGGTTATTTTTATACTTGCAGGAAATTTTGGCTTCTGTAATCTGAGTATCAGCAACACCTTTTGTGAGGGAAATTTCTATGGATTCTATGGTATACTGTAACAACACGTGGACTCAAGATTCATTTGTATGAAAGTGTCGTATTGGGCATGGAAGTGAAAGAAATTGGGATCTTGATTTCGGTATGAACGATGTAGAACTTAGGACAAAAGAAATCTCTAAGGATTCTTGAAGGGTACTCATTAGTGAATTAACTTGATACTAATAATCTTAGACTGTCGTTGTTATCAAATTCAATTTTTTCAGGCGTCTATGTATTTACATCATAGAGTGTTAATACTCTTATTTGAAAAACATTCAAAGAAGACGCATATTACACAAAACATAATTTTTGAAAGAAATATTTCACTTAAACTTTTAAAATGTTCTTTCTCTGAAATTGCATTTGGAATAAACTTTAAAAAATTTGAAGTAAAGTTCAAATTGTAGACAAACAAATTTCATATTTATCGTTTTATTCAATAAGTAAATACTTTAAAATTTCAAGAGAAATCATTGAGAATATAGTGTCAAAAAATTTCCTGAGATAGATACTTGTTTGGGATGGAAGCTATAATACAAACGAGAGAAAGTAAAAAAAAAAATAGCTTAAGTGTGCAGAGCTTTTGATTGTACTGCAACATTTTGTCATCACTCAACGGAATACTGCATGTTTATAAATAAATAAAACAAACATTTAATTAATATTTACTAAATACATTGAGCTATATAGAGATACATGAAAAAACTAGCTAATTGAGCTATTGAACTAAAGCTTATTTTTGACACAAAATTTTATTGTGTAAAAATTTACATGTTTCTCACAGCTCATCTTACTCCACCAGAATAGTAATGTTTACTTCACGCATTTTCATGTGCATGCACAAAATTATGGATACTCCCGCATATTAAGTTATCTTCTTTTATTCATAGATAATAAATTACTAACTTCATGAAGTACAAAATATTTCTAAAGATACATTTTTTAACTTAAACAAATCCCAGAAATTCCATTCTTGGAAATATTTTCCCAAACTTTCGACCAACAACTCGCATCCAATATTTTAAGTGGGTGGAATAACTTCTCGGCCCAGTCGTAAATCTCAGCGCCTCGGATAAAATCCTGACGTAAATGTCTCCAGAGCGACAGCTTCACAACCGAATTCAAGCAAACCAAGCGTAGCTTCGGTCGTAAAAAAGGCGCCCATACAAAGTAGGGAATTCTTCTTGTTTAGGACAGTGGGATTTGGTTATTTGTAGAGGACGACTGGAGTTGGTTTATGTTGTTTTTTGTAAATGTTTGTTAGTTTTGTAATGTTTGTAAAATTTTGTAATCGTTTTGTTTGTTCTGTATTAATAAACTGTTTGGTTTTTTTTAGTATTTTTTTATTTTTATTTTATTTCTGAGGTGAATCCAGTGCAGTGAAACCTTGTTTTTATATTGAAATTGTTAAATTTAAGTTAGTATTTTATTGTGATATAATATTGATTTAAATTCTTGTAAGTACTTACGTTATACGCATAATTAAAACAGTTAAAAATATTTCAAGGTGATTTTTATGCATTTGAATGTTTATTAATTTATCCATTAGTGATGGTTGAAAAGATATTTGCCACCTCAAAACTGAGTTTTCTGCTCAAGTCGATATAAATATACAAAAAATAAAACAAATGAAATCTGTAGTCCTGAACAATTTATGCAGTAAAAATAAATTTGTGTCGAAATAGTCAATACGCAGTATGGTCACAACGAATCCTGATACATGATGATATTCTATAATACGCAATACACTTGTACTCGCCAAAAATGGTTCCTTCATATAAATATCAATATTTTCACCCTTTTTGTAGATTAAAGTTACACCAAATTTGTGCAGTGTACACCTATATCGTCCTTCGCCCCAACTGCCTCTATCTATCATGCTGGGCTGGGGAGCCCAGTCGGTTAGGCACTCGCCTAGCATGCGAAAGGCGAAAGGTCCCATGTTCGGGTCCGGGCCATAGCCAAAATTACTGCCGACCTTTAAACGGCCCTTGCAGCCAAAAATGTCTGACGAATAATACCCCGTGTATGGGAGTGCACTTTAAATATCCTTCAAAGTCCTAACGTTGCGTATGATGTCGCCCTTAACGGTTGCGTTGGATTCCTATTCAGGTGTCAGCTCGTAATAGGGTAATTGTAATAGGGTAGACTAACCAGTGAATGAACGTTTAAGGCGCTGCGTTCTCCAGTGAATAAACACCAGGACATGATGACCAGGACAACCAATCATATGTCAGATAGCATCCTACTAGATGGGAGGAAGTCAGTGTTGCAAATCCATAAAATGGAATGATTTTCAAACCTTATTTTTTAAATGTATTTACCAATTGTTCATTCACTGGTCAGTCAACCCTAAGTCTATAAGTAATTTTTTGAAAAAGTTTTGATTCCTTAAGTTAACATAAAGCTGTTCCTATTTACTTTCTAGCAACTGGGAAGAAACAAAAACTCGTTATTCAGTATTTCCTACTTTTCTCTAACTCTATCCGGGGATCTCAATCTGTTAGATGGGTGTTGGACATTTTGTGAGTAGCTGGGTGTTTTATGCAAGGCCGCTGCTAATAAATGTTAGCATTTGCTTGGGGCTTTGTAGAGATGGGGTAGATATAAGGTTGGGTGGATTAGATAAAGGAATCTAATTTGTGGTTTTCGTTGTTTTATTTCAGGTAATAATTTATTCGTTTTACTGCAAAAGTTGGAATATGTGAATTAAAATGGTTGGTTTCTTGGCATCTAAGTTTTATTTAAGATTGTGTGCTAAGATTGTTTTTTTTTTGTAAAGTGTTCACATTTATTTATTTTTATTAAATTGAATAATCTATCAAGTGTTTTGAAAGAGAAAAGGTATTAAGGATGCTCATGTAGCTCATAAATATCATTTAAATGTAGTGTTTACATTAGTTGTTTAAATACATTCAATACTAGTCCAAAAAAAAGATTTTACATTTAAAATTATGTATTTTCGTTCTTATAAAGTTTCTTTCTTATCATTAAAAAAGCAATAATACGTAATATGCTATAATTATCGATGATATTTGTAATATTTTTAGTAAAATCATTTTAGTATTATTCAAGTAGGTAGTTGAGAGTTGGGAATAATATTATAAAGCAGGTTACCATTCTTGTTCTTACATTTTTATCGAAAATTGTTGAAGAAAATCATAGATTGTATTTTTTAACTACAAAAATTATTCCAGTACAAAAAAATCTTTAAAGACTATAGAATAGTTTAAATATATTTGCCCAAATTCATACACATCACGTTTTAGCCTACCTTTAGAAAACTGAATGGAAACTTCCAAAACGGGCTACAGTTCAACCAAGCCAAACTGAAAAAAAAAGAACTTACCCTTTCGTCAATACGTTTATGTGTTGTCTAAGTACGAGTAATCCAGCCACACATGATCAAATATGTGTTAAATTAGTTGGCAATCTTTTTGGAGATCAGGTAAAAAATATCGCCAACGCATAACCTCCATAAACGTCCATAGAAAAAACGTATGTAAATGTTAATTGTATCAAGAATATAGAAAAAATTTAGTTTTAAAGGCTACAATTTTCCATCAACTAGATGCTACTTAAGTGGGGCGAACTGGAGAATAATGTGATAAGGTCTAAAAACAAATTTATGCCGTCTTATAATACTTGAAGAGCTCAAGTACAAAACAAGTTAAATCACTTTTTGTAAAAAATTGAGTTGGTTAGCTTTTCATACAGGTACTTTATTAAGGGATCCACCAACATTTTGATTTGTACAAAAAAAGTTAAATCGTATGTGTATGTATATATACATACGATTATAATCACTCACAATCATCAATACGTATATAATCTGTATGAAAGGCTAACCAACTCAGTTTTTTCCAAAAAGTGATTTAACTTGCTTTGCACTTAACGTCTTCACTTAGCAGCACAGTTTAGTCCATCGGTGACAAATCACTTTTTCTCGGCCTATTCCGTTATATCCAACTCTCTCCTATACAACAACCTTTAATGGAAAGAGAAAATACAAGTTTATTATGAAGATCGAAATTTTTTAAAGTGTGCAAATATTTTACAATACTTAAATAAAACCTTTAGAGCAATTTCAAATTTTGCCCCGCGTTTTTCTCCATTGCTCTTTTTGATAAAACGAGTGTCAAAACTCCGCGACCAAAACTCGTTGACTTCGGCGAACGCAAACCCTTAACTTGTCACATCCCCATCAATAACCCCTTCCGGCTCACCTTCCAATCTCAAAAACCATGAAAAAAATGTCGTCTGAACAATGTCATTTTCTGCTTTTAACAATATTGTCCTACCCCCCTCTCCACAGGATCGAAACATGCTTCTGTTAAACTCTCCACAAACATACCCTCTTCACTAAAATTATTAAAGTATATAATCGAGTAATATGTTTTACCAGTTCTTTAGGCGTTTTTCGCAACTTTAATCTCTGGATGTTTTACAAATAGCGAAAAATATAAACTTGTTTCGATGCATTAAAAAAAATTAACATTTAATTTATACAATTATTTATATTAATTTATTATGTTATGGGAAATTATTTTAAGTAATTAATACTTGAAAGCTTAAACTTCAATGTTGACGTGCAACAAAAAAATTGCGAGAAAATTTCTCTGATAAGGTAAAAGCTTTGTAATATTGACTCAGACCGTTATATGTACACTGTAATGCGTCCTAATTCCAAACGAAAAATTTGATTTATTACTTTTTTTCTTTAAAATAGTATCATGGTGATATGGTCAAAACTATACTAAAAGGGACATTGTCAGTTGAAATAAGCTTTAATTAATGGTTTGACTATGTTTTTCTTTTAGTTTAATATATTCTTAAATAGTCTAAACTTTCGAATTTGGAAACGGGCTAATTTGAACTGGCGAATTTGGCCCTTCTTTACAAGCCACTGCGGTGAAACGGTGAGATAAACACCTTTCATATGTCACGATATTATAAGCGACCGATATGTACACGTATAAGAACAATACTATGACGTAAATAATAATAAAAATTCCCTGTAAACGTATTATTTCAACTTTTGATAGTTCCGCTAATGGATAATTCTATATTGTATTGAAAAAAATATACTGGCGACACATAAAATATTAAACTTTATCTAAGGGACAAGGAAAGATGAAAAGTTTTGCTAAGTATAAAATGGAATGTAGTCGTAAGAAAAAGCGAATACTTCTTATTAAACGATTAATCTATCTGAAGATGTAAATATTGCTAAGATAACGAAAGAAAAAAAATAGGGTAGGCTGACCAGTGAGTGGGACAGACACAATTCCCTGGCCATAGTGAAGAAACAATTGGTAAATACATTTAAAAAATAAGGATTGAAAATCATTCAACTTCATGAATTTGCAACACTGACTTCCTCCCATCTAGTAGGAAGCTGTCTGACATGTGATTGGTTATCCTGGTCTTTATGTCCTTGTCCTGTTGTGTATTCATTGGAGAACGCAGCGCCTCAAACGTTCATTCACTGGTTAGTCTACCCTAATGTGAAAAAACAACGAAATGGATTTTAAAAAATACTAAAAAATAATGGAAACAGAAAACAGCCGTTTTTCAAGGATAATCCACACGTCGAATCCCTTCACCTCCCTTCAAAACCTCCTCTTTTCCCTGATTTCCCGCTCTCTTGCCCAATATCCTGCTCACTCGCTCGTGGTCCGGACGATTTGTCAGTGAGAGGGGGTTTGACACGTCACCAAAGTATGACAGGATCCGAACAGCCACCCCCTATTCCAATTTTCCAGGGTGGTTGGCTCCGAACAGCCGATATTGGAAACTCTGGTTAAATGGCTAACATGACATTGTTGGGTTTTTTTTGTTGGGGAACCTTACTTACACCCTTGTTGGTGTCATTGTTTTCGTCAGAGGATTGATGTTCAACGCACTTTTGGCAATGTTCTTGCGCCCGAGCTTGAGCAATGTATTAAATTGATGTACAGAGGGGGGGAGGTGAAATTGATTTTGGGTAAACTTGTGCGAGTGAAATATCACCTCCCAGAAAATTGTTCTGACACGCATCAGGAGGTAAGTGAAGGGATTAATCTAATTTTTTAAAAAAATTGAAGGTAAAAAATTAGTATAGGTTAAAAAAAAGGGTTTTGATGCAGTTAAAAAAGAGCTTGGAAAGCTGTATTAACATCAACAATCATTATTACATTCAGTGAGCAATTACAAGAAATAATCTCCAGAATCAAAAAATGTATTCAACAAAAGCTTTACAAAAACCTTTTTTGCTTTGAATAACGTTTATTTTACACAAAAATAAAAATAATAATCTATGAAAGATATTCAAATGTGCTCAATAGTTACAACAAATGTTTTTTTTTGGTGAAAAACGTATCATACTTTTATACTATCATTGAGTACAGAAGAAAAACCTTAATACGGAAGTTATTACATAATGAATGACAGAGATAGTTTAGATTCTTGTAAAAACACGGATGCAATCTGCATTATATCTAGAAAGTTATGAAACAATTATTATACGTTCTTAAGGAAAAAGTTTCCAACTGGAAACAAACCATTATTAGTAAATACCACTTAAAGTGGTTTATTTAACTTCACGCTGTGATAAGCACGACAAAATTGAGCAGACATTTGTTTTTGAGCTGTTAAGGCTCATTTAGTAGAAAAGAAATATGAACTTGAAAAAATTTCTAACAACTAATGACGACTAAGATATCATTGTATAGAATGGTGAACTTTCATATATTATAACGAAAAAAGATTGTGGTTATTTTTGTTTCTAAGCCAAAAAATATATAACAGCCAGCTAAGCCAACATTTTGTATTAAATTATATGTTATTATGTACTAATCGGTGCTATTTAAGGGGAGTAATTTCCTGAACTTATGTGGGGTCAAGACAACTATTCGAGGAAACGAAGTGTGGAAATTACATTTTTAACAGTATTCTTGTTTTTAAATGATCCTTGAATTCTTTCAGTTTAGCTTTGACTGGTGTTTGTGTTAAAGATGTATGTGTTGGAGGGAGCAAAAAGCATTAATTTTGAAATCGCAACCTCGGTGAAAGTATTTTCTTGCCTTGTAACCTTTTTTTTTTTTGTTCATCATGTATGAGAATCGTCAGAATAGCACAATAAACATTGCTTCAATGCTTTATTGTCAGACCAAGTCGGCACCCATGTTTCAGTTCAAGTAATTAATAAAAGTTTTATTTTGTGACTTTTATTGTATCCTAATTTTATTTTAATGACGATTGTGGTTTTTAATGCTTTGATTTAGGACAATAAGAAAGTATGATAGTGAAATTTTTCTGGTAGATTTAAACCCTTTTTTCTATTTATTCATTTTCAGATAACTTATCTACTCAACTTTTACATTTATTTTAATAACTATTTAAGAGTTGCTTATAATTTCAAAACTTTTCATTGTTTTTTTCCTGAAAATACACAAATTTTGGTTTAACTCAAATTCAACTATAAATATGAAAATTAATTGCAAACTTCTCATGATGTCTAAAAGTTTAACTTTTTACTGTTAAAATATTATAATTTGTCGAGTACATAAAAGCGTAGAACATTAATAATATGAGCGTCTATACAAACAAATATTCTAATTAAACGTATTTTATAATGTGGCTCAAAAAGTCATGAGTAGAAACAAAGTTTCATTGCAAGAAGACACTTTAATATATTTGTTTATATTAAAGTAAATTTCGGCTTTAAAACAATAAAAAAGCCTTTGGCGATTCCGTACCAAAAGTAATTACAAAAATAAATTTTTTAATACAAATACACCAATTATTTTGAATCACTAAAACAAAGAAAAAATGGGACAAGATATTAAAACTTGTAAAGGGCATTTCAAAATGTATTTCGTAAAATTACATAAATTTATCGAAATTATTCACTACAACACACAAAACGCCATTTTTAATTAAATTTTCTAATTCGCAAAGTTTTATTAAACAATTGTACTGAAGCATTAGTTGTACCAACATTTAAAGCCAAATTGGCTTGATTTGGCTTGCTTTTCAATCTCAATTACGTAATTTGGAAGCTCTCCTATTCTTTCCCTTAACTTTTGTTCACAAAATAAAAAGAAAGACACGAAATAAAACAATAAAAGAAGAACAATTAGAAAATTGAAAAAAGGAAGGACCGAGGGTGAATTTAAAGTAGTTTTTCAAACAAGACCAAATCCCCTAATGGTCCTTCATTTCATTTCATTTCATTACTCTTAGCTGGCGATCGTTTTTTTTTTTTATACAGACGACTTTTCCTTTAACTCCAATTTAAAGTAATCGTACTGAGGGGAGTATCTGCATAAGCTAATTTTCTCCGGAATTTTTTTTATTCGAAAACTTTTCTTTTTCTGACTCTTCCCCCCATCGAATTTACTTATTGCTAAATTAAAGACTGGAGAAATGCGATTGAAAGACTTAGGATAAAAATTGCCTAAATCTGAGTAGTCATTGTTCCAATTCACTTTTTGCTATTAGTTCATTAGATCAACAAATATAAAAGAAAGATGGATAATAAAAATAAAACTTTTTATGTATTTTATTTAATAAAGGGTAAATTTATCCAAAGTCGATTTTCATATAGAAACGATAAATTAATAAATGCTTTTAACAACTTTTAAATAAGCAATGAATACGAAAATACTTGGAGCTCAGTCGCAACTGTGATCTTTTAGCAAATGTTTTCTTTTGTTTTACGTATTATATTTATTGCATCTATCATTAGACATACAGATTTTTTTTCTTTCTTAGTTGGCTGACCAGAACTTTTTTTTCATCTGGTAAAATAGAGTTTGAGAGATAAAAAAAATTGAACATAAATTTTAATTCTATATAGCAAATATTTATAAATTTAAATGTAATAGTTTTTATGAAACGTACAGTGAGTCAAAAGGAAATTCATTAAGTAATTACTTTTAAGTACCTTTAATTACTATTTATAACTTTGCTAAGGTTAAGTCTTGTCAAATATATCATACAACTATAATTTGTCAAAAAAAAATTTTATTTGTCAGTTTTCCACTCGTAAATTTTGCAACCAATGTACCCATAATTTGGTACATAAGTTCTTATGCACTACATTACTATTCTATGTAACAAAAACACTTTCCTGAGTTAAGTTATTAAGCATACATTCTCAAGTAGTCATATCATTGAATAATTACCATATCCAAAGTGCTGTTCAAATAAAATATAGATCTACATTTTAGAACTATCGTATAAAATATAGCTCTACATTTTAGAACTATCGTAGAAACAGATTACACAAATTCATTTTCCTGAAAAAAAGAACTCATAATAAATGTCTATTTTTCTAACGAACCTCCATATTGCATGACTCCAAATATACTTTCTTACAAAGCATGCATAAATCAGCACGCACCAAAAAAAACATTATTAACCCGTACATCAACTGATTAAAAAAAAATTGAATAAAAAATTTCTCCTAAAAAAATTGAAACAATTATCATTAATCAAATTTGAATAATCCGTGGTAAGCCATCAATCAAATCTCAGACTCATTACTCCGAAGTTTCATCAACACACAAACTGTGTCCTTTTATTCATTACTCCCACACAAACAAAACTGAGGAAAGAAGAAAAAAAAGACTAACATTATTAATCTTTCCCGATGAATTCCCCAGAACCTTTTATGGGAAAAAATGATGGAAAATGGTTCGATTCCACACTACGATGAAGTTCTGGCATAGCACGAGATGTTTGTGGAGTTTGGGATATTTGTAGTGAACAATTACGTTTTAACGGAGTCTTTTTTTTTTAATTATTTTTTTGACAGAAAACTTTATAACGTGAGTTTTTAATAAAAAATATGTTTTGTAATATTGACATTTAAAATTTAGATTAGTCTTTTAAATTATTATTATAGTGATTCTATAAAAAAGTGATGTTTAGAGCATGCCCACGATCATATAAAAATTAGTATTTTAAATGAAATAATGTTTTATTTTCAAAATTTATTTCTATAAAGGTGAGCATAATATTAGTTCTAACAAGCTAGTTAATTCCCGTTAAAAGTTGAAACTACTCTATCCCTTCAAATATTAAGGGAGATTGGGATTGACATTACAACACCTCACAAGAGCTAAACGTGGAGTCTCGGTGCTGGACCTCGTACTTTTGAACAACGGTCAATTGATAAAACCAAAACCTGATGGTAAAGGTAGGTAGATATCGTTTCCGACTGTCTGCGTCTACCTTCCGTGAGGAGTATAAAAACAGCCAATTACGCATAAAAATTTCTATCCCTGTCAAGTGACGAGGTTGACACCTGAGCGGTCAACGGAAAAGAGAGCGACATCGTACGATAACACAGTCGGGACTTCGCAGATTTAACGAGAACGTCTGTCCCAGTGTACTCAGGGAGGTCCCTCTAGTTAGATCCTCTTGTTAGGTAATTTTTTAATATAATTAATAAATCAGCCTGTTTTTATATTGGTATTTTTGGGAATTTTGAACAATGTAGTTCATAACAGGGTACATGCATATTCCGGCTTGTGTGCTTGATCAGAGACCCGCTCATATAAGCCTTCGTCAAGTAAGACAAACTAAGAAAGCATTTTTACTGTCACAGAGAAAGGAAAGTACACCCTGGGTGAAGGTGGGAATCGAGCACCCGTTACAGCGAGCAGACTGCTAGCGTTCTGGACAAACTACTCGGCAATCCGGGCTCCTTGTAGTTCATAATGCAACGTTAGATTTAAGAAAACTTGCAAAATGGAGGGAATTAATTCTGCAAAAGCCCATGTATGTGTACCTCTTTAGCGAAGAGGACAAATAAAATATCAATATATCCCAGTAAATTTCTCCTAACAGCTTAAAATACACAACTGTTGTTGACTCCATATCCTTGTAGTCCTGGGCAACACCCCCAGATCAATACGCACCCCCCGACAACCATCCTTCACCTCCCGAAAAAGCTCCTGAAACTGACAACCAATCCAACACGGAAAAGTGTGGGGCCCCGGAAAATTCCATCAAGCGTCACGATTTATATATCGCAACTCTCAAAGGAGAAGTGGCCTCTTCTGTTATGTTAACTCAATAGGAGATAGGTCATTTTTCTAGGTAATAGGCGATATATAGAAAGAATAGCATGCTGGAATCGACACGCTAAAAGGGATTACTTGATGTTGTTGGAATTGGGCATGTTTGATAGTATAAGTTTCTCTGAATGCTAACATTACTTTATTTATATTAATTTATATTATGAGTATGCCACACGATAATGGTATGGATTATAGATTTTTTTAAAAAAGCTATTGAATAGGGAAGTAGTGTAATAATGTAAAGGACGATTTTTTTTTAAAATCTTCTTCGACTTGTAAAATAATAACTCAGCCTTGCACGTAAGTAGGTAGACATCTTACTTGTCACATTTTTTTAAAACGTCAACTGGGGTCGAAAAGTATTATTAGTCAAGTGTCAAAAAACAATAATAATATCATTGTAAATAGAAAATATCTATATATACTTGCATTAAAACTACCCCACATAGCTTAAATAGTATCAATGTCTTCTAATGATCATAGGAATGCACCGTTGTATACAATGAAAAAGGAGATATCGGACAATCTTTTACTTTAACTTTTTTTTACATCAATCTCAGCCAAATAAAGAGCAGATATAATATATATTTTTCCAATATCGAAGTGCGTGTAACTTGTAATAGCAACAGATCAAAAAGAATCCTCAATCCTCATCTATAATGCTTTCTAAAATGGAATCCGGAATAAGGAACCTTCCACAAACTTAGCCAGAAAAGCTATATAACCAAATTCACCATCTACGATTAGTTTTACACAAATTCCAACGCACTAAAAATCTCAATATTTAATCTTAATTTCATCAAAAGTATCATATTTGCATAGAATTTCATTTGGTAAGTACACTGTTAAAACTATAGGTGACAAATTGGAACATTTTTTCACCCCAGGGTGAAAAGATGGTTCTCATTTGGCACCTCATGGATTAGAATCGCCTTGGGTCGATGAATCATGGTCTTGTGAGTGTCTTCAGTTTTAACAGTGTAAGTTCAAATGAAACAACATAAACTATTTATCTTGCCAAGAATTAAGACATAAATATAACTTTGTTAATGTACTTGAATCGACGAATAAAATTAACAAGAAGTTCTAAAAGAACTAAAATAAACTATTCTCTTGTTACTTCAATACTCAAATCAAATCCTAATATTCGTTCCGGTAACTTACGACATGTTTTGAAAGTCACTGGAACGCATACCAGGATTTGATTGAAGTAAATTAAGTAAATTTTGCGAAAAGAAAGAGTGTTAAAACGAGTATTTTTAATGTCTAAAGAAAAAGCATTAACTTGTAGAGTTAAGAGTACTGGAACGTGTAAGTGTTATAGTAACTTCCGACGTTTACAGTAAATATAAGAAATATTTTAAACAAGTTTGGAACATTCACGGAAAGATTGCCTACCGGATTTCGGGCATTCGTCGTGTTATTTAGGTATGCTTATCGATAACAAGTTTGACACATCATCTCTGCATAAATTCCTCTCTGACATCGTTCTGAATAAAATACGTATCCCATTCTCCAGAATAAATCCTGTCCTAAGAAATTAATGGACGTGGTACAGGAAGACTTAAATTATATATTTATGGGTTAGATCAGAACATATTTGCGCATTATATCATAATATTTATATTTTTTGATACCAAAATAACTCATTCTGAAAAAAATACATTTCTATGCTCTAGAATAAATCCAGGCATAAGAATTTGACTGGGATGATTCAGGAAAACTTCAGTTATATATTTCCACGTATTAATACCAAAATACATTTGTGTATCAATACCAAACTATTTATTGATATTAATACCAAACTATTTATTGGTATTAATACAAAAATACAACACTATTTTTGGTCTCTTTCTGCATGAAACGCACCACCTACACCCCCTCCATAAATCCCGTTCTAAGAATGTGACGGAGGCGATCACGGAAAGGTCGAATTATGTGCCACGAAGGAGGGTGGGTGGGACGGAGCTTGAGAAAGGCCCACATGCTCTGCTCTCCATCCTCCGAATCATCATCGCTCCACCCCCACCCCTCTCCACTTCAACAGCATCCTTCTTGATGAAGCGTCTTGTTTCGGGTGATACGCGGGAAAGGGGTTGCCAGCGGTTGGCGGTGGAGCACTTAACTGGCGAGTTAAAGAGGGTTGTTGGAGTTGTGGGAAAGCATTTTTTTGGTGTTTGGTGTATAGGGGTAAGTGGTGTACCTTGGACATATGTGTACCTCGAACCTATGCCGATTCTAGCTCGATTAGCTTAGATATTGAAACAGCACCACATTCAGTTAAAGTATTTGCTACCAGGCATCTCAGTGAAGCTCTATCCGTTTGTTTAAAAGGTCAATTTATTAAAGAGGTTTCGAAAAACTAAATTCACAGTTCAAAAGTAAATTTTTGTCAGATTCTTTAGTGTATTTTTATACTCAAACATGTAGTGTTTATTCAGAAACGATGGTTATGCAATATAAAGCAAAGTTTTAGCTATAAAACGGTGTGCTTGAAATTAAGTTAGGTCTAACCTTAACTTGCTGATTAACTATTTTGTTTTTAATATCCAAGTGGTGTACCTCGAACCTAATAAAAGTGGTGTACCTTGGACTGGTCCAAGGAACACTACTTTAGGTCTTATGTGCTTCAGATTGTTGAAAACCCTTTTTAAAATTCAAGTAAATTTTTTCCTTTTGAAAAATTAAGTATTTTAAGCTATTAATATGCAACCCTGATTTGTAAATCTAGAAGAATGGAAATTTGTAAGAAATTTTTATATGATGTGATAAATATTTTATCTGTAGTTAATTGTATTTAGATTTATGGAAGCCTATAAAACTTTAACCGTATTGATATAATATAGAAAATAATTATTGCATGCTCATCTAAAAAAATATTCTTTATAATAAATATTTAAGCAGAACATCCTTTTTACGTTTAGGTCTTGTTGTATAAACATAGGGGGAAATATTTGAGTTGTTTTTTTTTCAAATTTAAAACAGAAAGATAGTCAAATGTTTTTCTATGGCATCAAGTAACAGTTTCATCTTATGCTGCATTTTAACGGATACACCTGAGAAAGATCGCATTGCAGCTGAAAAAGCCAAAAGGGCACTAAAAAAAAACTAAGGCAATAAAACCCCTTACTAAGCCAATTGACCTAACATAACCAATTACTACAATCTTGGCAAAAAATAAGAGTAGGTTGTAAAATGTATTTTTGAATTTCATGTGGCTAATAAATATTGGTTTTCGGACTGTAAATCGAGTCATTCTACCAGTTAATAATTGGTCCAAGGTACACTACCGGTTGGACTAAGGTACACCGCCGGTGGTGTACCTTGGTCCTAATTACAATTTTCTGTATTTATTTTTTAAATAGTTGAAATCATTTAAATAACATGTTAAAATAAATATATGTTGCATATAACAACATAAAGTCTTTAGTAAAAATATTTTTATTCACTTTTTGCATGTAATTAAGAAATTAAAAATTGAAATGTCAAAATATGTCCAAGGTAACCCACCTTCCCCTACAGATATTTTTGTTGGTATTGAACTACAATTTAGTTGGAGGATGGCTTTTGTGTGTAAATATATATAATTAGCTAAGAACACATAAAGTATATATAAATAAAGTAAAGATGCGTCGGAGAATTATTCGAATGAATCATCAGAATTATTCAAATAAAATTACTATATATTTCAAAAGGACAATGCTTAGAAACTCTCCTACAATAAGTATAGGCGTTTATAAATTTTTATTAACAAGAGTAATTTATTTGATAATTAAAGTAACCCTTTATAAGGTTGCTATTAATGAACTTGGGGCTTAGTATGCTCCTGGTCTTATGGAATGGTAACTCGTACAACTACTTTTCTTTAAAAATATTTAAAAGAGACCAGGTGAATATTTAAATTTTATTTAGAAAAAGTTTTGAGCCATTATAACATAAAAAAACTATTATTCGAATATTTTTTTCAATTCCACTAAGAAAGCAATATATAGGTATCAAACATCAAAGGATAATTGGATAAAAAAAAACTCTGAAGCTCGAATATCAATGCCATGAGGAACAATATGGAATTGTACGTGCATGATTTAAAATATTGGCTCTTGGTTTCAATATACTATTCGTTCCTAAAAGCTGCAACAGTTGTGTGGTGAAATGTTTCAACCTGAAATATGGTTCAACTTCAACCGAATGGTTTAATACTGAAAATATCATGAGGCATTTTATCACACAGCCGTTAAGGTATTATCAACCATTATTATGTTGAAAGCAAACACCACTTTTAAAAGTATAGAATTTCGAAGAGATTAGACCTAAATAACTCAGACTCGAAAGTAATAATTGCTCACTGGTAAACTCATTTAACAATTTTGGAACAACATAAATTGAACGACCGATTCCCAACACTAATCCAACACCAGATCTTGTGTTTAAAACAGGTCAACCATTTTTTTTAAAAAAAATCTGAAGAAGTTAATTACTCCTTATCATCCCCCAAAAATAATTAACACCCAATACCTCACCACTACAATTTGGCGACCAATATCCATCTACAAAGCCCTCCAGCAACCCTACCAAACCCCAAATAATGAGCTTTCGATGAGAGGGCCCTCCAGCAACTATCACGCGATCTGGTCGTTTAACGGAATTTCCCCTTTACCCAACTATATCGGTATATAGAGACCATCGATAACTCTTGCCACCCCCACACCAAGAATATCGTTGAATATCGTTAAGGGATGATCTTTGGGGGGGGGGTAGCACACGCGACAGAAGGGGTTGTCACGAGAATCGGTTGCGTTTTCACTGGAAATTGGTTCGAAGATTTTTTTAAGGGGGGCTTCTGCGTGTTTTTAGAGGTCTGGGAATTGAAGAGTTTAGTGGAAGAACGTGCTAAGTGACAAAAAGGTGAAAACAACAATATGAGCTTTAGAGTTTTTTCGTTTGCACTTCTTAGATACATTAAAAACGGTCCCTTTATCCAACCCCCTTTATCTCTAAGTTAATAATGTACTGAACTTCAAGCTTATAAAGTGAGGGAATAATAACAATGTCATCTTTAAAGGAGGGGATAACATGCTCATTGACACAAAAATCTCAAGTTTCTTTTAATGTCACTTAGCACGTTCTTCCATTAAGCTCTTGAGAATCTCAATCTATGTAATGTTTTACATGGCATTGTTCTGTAGTAGCCTACAATATCGTATAATGTCCTTCCAATATAATTGAGATATTGGGATATAGAGTCTACATTATGTGATTAAAGAATTCTTCAAAAAAATATATACATATCTGGGGAGTTTGTCAACAAACAAATCTTTATAAAATGTATCCGTATTCACGTGTATCAACGCACACAATGATGCGGATAACGTAGTTCACCATGGTAAATCAAAAACCATAAATATATTTAATCTGTATAGTCTGAGACCAGTGGCGTAGTGGTACTGCTCACGGCAGGCCTTGGTCCACTAACATAGCATTGCTCCTAGGAGTTAGTTAAGAAATCTGTACAGTCTAAAACTTTTATTTGGAGTTTAGATGGCTGTAATGCAATGAGATTTATATAGATTTGTGAGAATCGGGTACCTTCATTTCCCCCTGTATAAGCTGTCACTTTACTAACACGTAGCTTTTTAACATTTTTTGTTACCATGGGATTTCTGAGAACATTTGCCTGCACTCTTAAAACAAAAGAGTGAAATCCACTCCAGTAGGAAAAGTGTATTTTCGACACTAGAAAGAAGTGAATATTAACTAAGACTGAGTTAAAATCACTCGTTTGGAGTGATCCTGTATGTCGGAGGTTCAGCACACAAAGGATCCACTCCTTTCGGGGAAGTGCATTTTCTAGACTGGAGGAATGAAAATTAACTCAGACTGAGTTAAAATCGCTCGTTCGTTTTAAGAGTGTGAGTTTGGATTCCAATTCTGATTTTGATTTTTGTTCTCTCCCAGCAATAACAACGCGAACGAATAAATGTACATCAAGGGGAACACAAGCCCATACATTTTCTTTTCCCCCTGACATGTTGATAAAACAAGACACCCTCCCCTTCCCCCTCTTCCCCCCAATGCTCGATCAACCACCGATCAATCGGGAATAAGCGACGAAAAGAACGCCGAAGAAAATGTATCAGTAAGCTTGTTTACTTGTTATTTAACTGGCTCAAGGCTGCAGAATATCTTCAAAAATATTTTAATACAATAATTCAAAATATAGGAATTGATTTGTTAATTTTCCCCCTCTCGGATTCCAACCTTATAGTTATAGTTGCCTTTTGTAGCTGACATGATGAGTGCTTATTGTGTTTATATGAATAAATAGCTTCAGTTTCCAGTAAATTTTAAATCTGTTTTTGTATATGATTACAGAGGGTGATCAAACTTACCAGAAAACTAGAAGACATAGCTAATAAAGACATTCAGGGTTGCTAGGCTTTGTAAATATTAAACTGCTTTTGATTAATTATTAAGCAAAATGTATAATCATTATTAATTAATAAATCTAATTTATAGAAAATGGTTAACTAATAAGGAACATTACTGATTAATAAAACATTATTAGAAGTCATTAAAACCGTCTCCACCTTTAACAACTCCGAATGCCAAAAAAATATCAATTTGCTGTAAAATAAATACTATAACACTGTGATGTAAAAATATCCGCAAAATGTGATGAAGTTTTACAGAAATGTTTTTCGGCATTTATTCCTTTGAAAGAAGGCGAAATTCCACCACTACAACGAGAACAACGAACACCAGTTCTCTAAAAAAAAACTTCCTCGCACCCTAACCGACATTTTACGTGCCCGAACTTCATTGCAGGAAAAACCTCCTTACGCCGAGAAACACGCGAAATCGATGGAAACGAAGCAAGAAATACACAACCTCGGGGGCGGTCGATACAACAGCGGAATGGTTGCAATTTTTTCATTTATCAAATGTTTGGATATATAAGTGTTTTTTGGAGATGTATGGTAAATAATGCTTGTGGTCTACACTCCGAGTCACCCGAACTTGGGTAAAAAGGCAGAGGGAAAAGCGCGGTTGGTCCGTTAGTTAGAAACTCTTGTAAGGTAATATTTACATAGAAAATGATCTGAATACAATTTAACCAAAATACATTTTTCATTCTGATAAAATTGCCAAATTTTTTCAAATAATATTCAAATATGTCAGACCTTAAACAAAATTAATGTTTTAAACACGCTTTCTGAATAAATTCACAAATAGTTTATGGAACTCTTTACATCCTCGGAAGGATCTTCTCCATAGCATATTTTAATTTACCCAACTTAGGTTGGCAAAGGAGTGTTGAAGTGAGTATTTTGTTTTACATTCTAACACGCTTGGAGGACGGAATAATTTCCTAAACATAAAGCTGTAATAATATTGTATATTTAAATTATTATGTTTTTTGTAAAATAACTTTGCATATTAGTTGCATATCTTTATTGGTTTAATATAAAGATTTGCAAGGCTTCATATATAGATTATCATATAAAGCAAAAACGCACCATACGCTTGACAAAATAAAATTCGAGGCGTTTATTACCCCGTGAGACAATGAGACAAACTTTGCTCCTAAGGTAAAGCTCTAGATTAGTGGTCGCCAGTCGCCAACTGGCAACTATTACATCGAAAGTGGCTACCTAAAAATCGAATCCCAGTCGCCAAAAGTGGCTGTCATAATTTTTCATTTTTGTTCAACAAATAATACTGAAGCTGCATTTCTAAAATAATAAAAATAAAATGCTTAAATTTGATTCTGCCGGGAAGGAAGACTAAATTTTATAATGAAATTTCGTTAGGCACCCTGTAGTTGAATTGTATGTACTTAAAATAATTTTCTCTCTTCAATAATGGCCAATCAAGGAGTACTTACATATTTGGTATGATCCATTTTTTACCGCCAATCTTTTCATATAAATTTTTTTTAAATAAAATTTTGTTTCGTGGAAAATAGCACTTTCTTTTTGTCGTATATACTTAAATTTAAAGCTGGCTAATAAAAATCCAAATGTGGCTACCATTTTTTTTTACTCTGGTAGCCACTGGCTACTATTAAAAATTCCCAGTCTAGAGCATTATCCTAAGGTATAGGTTTCTTGCGCAAAAGAAGCTTACAAAAAGGCTGATTATATAAATACTTACTATTTAATTCCAGATTTAATTTGCTATTCTGGACGGCAAAGAACATCCCTTTCAGAGTGACTTTCAAACCGACAAACTTTAGTACCAGCGGCAGCTGTCTAGCAACTCAAGTATATATAACCAAAACTATTTTTATACACAAGTGGGATCAAGTAAGAATCATTTTATTTTGAGTCCGTCGATAATCCTTTAGAGGTCAAGTAAACACCAAAACTAAATGAGTAAAAAAAACGAAACTGTTTAGTTAATGCTCTTAAGACAAATATTGAATACTCTTCCATTCAACACAAAGTTGACCTTATATTACTATTAGCAAGAATAATCATAGATTATAATACATAATCTATAATGATCTTTCATTTATCAATTAAGTCTTTACATTATGATGCATTATGCTTGCAAATATGTTCACAGGATAATAGTGTTTACTCGGTTGACGTTAGATTGGAGAGAGAGAAGGCCTTCAATATCAAATCGAAGAGTAGCTTGTACTTGATTATGTTTTCATTTAAAAGTAAACTACATGGGTTTAAAAAAAATGGCAGTGTATTTCATAAATTAAAAAGGACTTAGATTTATTTTTTTCTGATTCCGAGAAATAGTTATAGATTGTGCCGATAAAGTTATCGTATCGATATTTTAGTTTAAAAAAAAAGCATACAAAAAGCTCATGATTAAATTGATTTTACCATTTCATAGCTTATTTCAAATCATCAGGCCATTATGAAATTCAGTTAGTTAATGCTAAAATAAATCTCTGATAAGAAAAAAAAAGTGAACTTCAAAGACAAATAACGATTTCCTATTCAAACCTCATAAGCAAGAAAAAAAGACACACTAGTGATACATTTAAAAAAAAAAGTATAGAATAAAAATAAACGAAAAGAGGTTGTCTATCCTGTTATAGAATATACCTGCCAATATTCAATTACTTATACTACTTTAATTGAATTTGACGATATGAGCAAACACCAAAAATCAAATTACTTAAAAACAAACTGTTTACGTAACGCCCTTTGAAGACAAACACAAAACACTCTAATAACCTCTACAAAGATGGCGTCCGATTCGCCATTTTTACGGATCACCAACCCAAGGCGTTCGTTAATCAATTAAGTTTTTACATTGTATGGCAAGCATTATGCTCACGTGTTTACAGGGTAGGCGTTGCCCAGGGTGACATTATTAACAAGAAGGTTCACACGCCATCGCAAGCGAGGTTGCCATGGCGACTTATCTCGAATCAAAAGAATTCTTTTGATACTTTGGTGGGGGAGTTTGGTGGGGGAATGAAATTATCCGTGAAATCGCTATATTAGCTTTTTTTTTAATAATTATTTTAGGGTAAGTGGGGATTGGATTGATTTTAACGGTTAGGGTGGTAATATTCGTAGTTATTCTTTAAAAAATCTTGATTGTTTAAATTATGAGGGAAAAATTCGTAAATAGTTAAACAACCTTAAAAAGGAATTTTGTGTTTGCAATTTAGTGTTACAGAAGAATTAAAGATTGTTTAAAATCCTGTTGTAAGATTATAAATTGAGATATTGCATCTTATGAGAGTGCATTATCGTCAAGAGCATGAAGACCTTACGAACTTGGTTGAACATTTTGTTTGTAAGCTTGCAATGGGGTCTTGCTTTCGGAAGCAACCCCTTTGTGACATGTCAAAATATAGAAAAGCTTTCAAAAGTCACTGAAAGAAACTCGTCAAAAGTCACTCCTTTTCATTTGAAAAGTTAAGTATTTTTCCAGAATAAATAAATTTCTTAGGAATATAATAAATTATCTGGGCTTTTGTAAGAAAATTAATATTTAAAAATTAGGCACTCAAGTATTGAAATATCGTTACCAAAATTCTAATGATTTTGTGAAGCTGTGATATTGTTAACTGTCGTATGATGCTTTGAAGAAAGGGTTGTTGATAAAAAAAAGTATTGAAATAAAGAAAAAAACACTTTGAAGTAATTGCTCTTAAAACATGTCAAATTTTGAATCCTGAGTGTTGCTAGGAAACAAACACTATTTTACAAAAATAATATTGAATTATTCAAACAAGCAGCAAAGCTTAAAACAATTTTTAATATTTATTTGAAATTGTTCAAAAAATCAAAATATTTCAAATAAATTTATTAAAAAATAGACCAAAGGACACTCAGGTCAAGGGTCAGACTTATCACGTCATTTGGCAATTAAATTGGTATTTAAATAGTAAGAACATTATTTTAAAAAAAACTTTAAGAAGGCATTTTATATATCATATAAGCATTTATTTTTAGCGTTTTAACAGAGGAGTTATATTTTTTAAAAAAATCATTTTAAACAACATATATCATTAAGGGCCTATGGGCAATTCAAGAGACCGAACTTAATGGACAGGTCGTTTAAATAAGTTTAACTGTGTTTCCAGAAAAACCAACTTCAAACGGACACTTACATACTCCTCAAGGGGTCAACAAACAAGTGGGTGGCATACCAAGCACCGTCCCACGCCACAAAACCTCCATTCTTTCTCACGACCGACTTATCCCCAGCCACGCGAGAGGGGCCATTCGGGCCCGTCGACCCGAAAGGGGTCTGCCGGGCCCCGAAGACGCCGGGCCCGGGCTTTTCAAACAGGCCGCGGCTACAAAAAGGCGCCGCGGCGCAGTAGGGAGCCGGAGCCCGTGGGCGCCACTGCTAATGATGACACGCTGGGCAGTTGGCTGTACAGGGGGAATCGTGCGAGGGTGGAGGGTTTGAATGTGGATCCCACTGTTGGGATCTTGAAGGTTGGTTTGGGACAATCACTCAAAATAAATTGAATGTGAGAGATTGATTTGTTACTTTCAAAAAATTGTATTGTTTGATACTTTGCATGCTAGTTAGTTAATTTTAACGGGAGTACAGTAACCCCTCGCTATATCGCGCCTCGTTTAATCGCGCATTCGGATATATCGCGCCTTGTATCATGAATCCCAATGTTTCCCCGTTTTTTCCAATACATATGTACTTTCGCTAAAATCGACATAATACGCATGGTCAATATAAGCGACAGGTCAAGATTTAGGAGAGAAAATCAAAACAGATTGTATTTTCGATGGATATTTTACTACACAATAAGTGAAATTTGCATAGTATGATTTAATTTAAACTTTTAAATTCATACTGAGCTTTAGTTTAAAAACTTTGCTGAGAGTATAAAAAAAATCAAAAATATCGTATTTTTGAACTCGCTCGTTATATCGCGCATTCGGTTATATCGCGGTTATTGGATTGTCTCCCGGGAATCGAGATATAACGAGAGGTTACTGTATTAAAACATTTCATTTATTAAATGTGAATTTATATTGGTTATGAAAGTTGGGTTCCGAAGCTTGACGAAATTAGTTTGGGACAATGCTCTGTCACTTCAGCCGATGGTTTGTAAATTTAAATTGATTTATTGTTTGGTACTTTGCCTGATATCTAGGTAATTTTAACTGGAATAATAGACTATTTAATTATTAAATACGAAATCATTTGCTATTTTTATTTGTGGTAAGCGGCAATAAAATAAGTTTTTTTATTAAAATTTTATGTACATAAAGTTCGAAAATGTTTACTTTGAATGCAGTAAATGTTTAATTCGTCTGATCATAAATAAAAAAAATAATAACTTTTAAAAAAAAAAAAAATATTTACACGTAATGAATATTTACGCTTCGTCTTTAAATGCAAATAAAACCACAAATACAGGTTTGTACTTTCTTAAATAATATATAGTAATAACTTTTGTTTTTATTTTCCGTGTCAAATAGGTATGAACTCTTATCAGTTGGTCTGCTACAATTTTAGATAATAGACTGTGGCATGGCAATTGCGACTGGAACAGTGGATGTGGAATGTGGATGACATTACTACAATACTCCACAATTAACTCATTGCTACAGTCTATAACTGTTCATTTTTTTAATATGTACTCTGTAAAAAATTTGGCTTGAATTAACGAACGATTACTTAGTAACTTTATAGGTTTTCACCATTTACTAGAAAATCATCTGTAACCTAAAGAAACTTCTGTAGTAATACTAAGCAATACTAAGTAAATTGATGTAACGCTTACAGCTCCACCTGGCTATATTTTTGAGAGATGCGTAGTTTCCCTTGTTGCATTGTTTTGTTTCTCGAAATTTGTTCGTTCGGCCATCGGATTTAGCAAAAACTAACCGGTGATCGCGTCCGTAAATTGAAAGTGTACGAGACTAAGATATAAAAGTCTGATTCGATATCGGTCAAAGGTGAAAATTCAAACAATGTACGTTTCATCGAAAAATTATAACGAATCGATATCGCAACGATGAGAAACTGAAAAACGTGTTTTTTTTTAATTTTAGTACATACATACAAATTGCGTTAAATTATTTCTAAAACTTCATATCCGAAAGCTTTATATCGATCAAGATTTTTTAACCTCATTATTTACACGCAAAGAATCTGCATGTCCCGATGACCGCGTGGACAAACGTGCTATTTCTCGTTGGAAGATGGGCGAGCTAATCTTGAGGTTGCGAGTTCTGTCCTGCGACCTGCTCCGGAAAAGTCGAAATAATACTTGACTAAAAGAAAATTAGTGGCACCCTCTTGTTTAACATTTTTGAAACTGCTAGTTACTAAGGTTTTCCTAGTAAAGATACTACATAAGTGGATGTATTGATTACTGGAATATATCTTGTAACGTTTACTGAAGTTTTTATAGTATGCTTGCAATTTAAATGATTGTATTGGATACTAAGCTTTAATTAGTAATATATACACATATTTATTATGTAACATTACTAAAAAAAACTTATGGAAGCTGAGTTTCCTAGAGAATTCTTAGTAACCTTACAGATTTTTTTTAGAGTGTATAATTACCGATTATCAGAAAATACAAAGAAGCATTTTGTGTAAAATATCAGGGAGTCACTTAAGTTCCCACATGTGCTATCTAATTGTTGGGAAAGGATCAGATTTACTGTATGGTAACCCTTGGTGCAATTTTTTCGATATTTGCGGTACATAATTTTTTGTGACAACCGTCTTATTTCGACTGGTAATTCGAATTCTTTGACTTCGAAAGTCGGTGCAATTAGTAATATACACCGGCTTCCGAGCAGCCGGTGTTAAATGAACAAGCACGTTTTTAGGCTGTCCCTCGTGTAGCTCTAATGCGACTATTATTCCAACCTAACCTAACCTATCCTATAATTTCGGCCGACTTTAAGCGCTATTTTGGAAAGTTCGCCAATGGTTACCGTTCGGTAAATTTCTACCGTTTTGCAAAGTTAGATAGCACATGTGTGGGAACTTAAGTGACGATTTACTCATCTGTATGGTGACATTCAGATAGTTTTCTTTTTTTCATGCATATCCATCTCGCCACAATCTCCAAACTATCACAGATCTCCAATACCAGTCCGTTAGTGGGATTCAGTACTGAGCCCCGGAAGTGTGTGCGGCTGGCAGCTCATTTGGCCGGCTTGTTAAAGAGATCCGTCGCCTCGTTAGCAGCTTGCAAGTTTGTGCGGGGGTTGTGTGAAGTCTTGTTTTGTCAAAGATTCGGATGTCTTCGTGGTTGTTTGGGGACTTTTCATGATTTATTCACTGAACTGAGTGCTGGGATTTATTTGTTTATGGTTTAGTTGTGAAATCGCTAATTTGTGGGGTGGTGAGATAGTAACAGCAATAACTACTTCTACACGCTAAAGTGCAGAACCGTGTGGTAAAAAATTTTCTTGTAATGCAAGTCTTTAAAAGTCCTTTACAAAAATTAAGTTCAGCAACTTCAAAATTTTAACATTACAATAGTGCAGCAATAGTGCAGCAATCCCAAATAAAATAATTATTCAAAAGTTGTAATTATATCTTATAGAAATTTTATATCAGTGAGGAAATTGCCAGAAAATAGTATAGATTAAAAATTACTTATTCTTTAGAAAAAAAGCAGGATATTTGTCAAATCCGAAAATGCCCTTTCTACTCAATTGTCGCCTGAGGCGGCCCCCTCTGCATCACAGCATCAAACTGCCTTGTACAAGTGTTAGCCCTCTTGCAATTGCAACATTTACTCTTTTAATGTTTTCAATTGAAATTAAAAGATATGATCTTGGTTCTAATTGGTTAGCGATAGATAATAACTTTAATAAAAATATTCAATTCAGAGTTCATCTAATCGTGACTGTTTCGGTGTAATTTCTTTGTAGAACGTAGATCTATGTCCTTCTGACTTGTGCAACATTCATCGTATTTATTATTAACACTATTATTATGAATTATATAGTTCTGGTTAAACAAAATATGTAGTTATTGTAAATATGAATGTAAATCTTAATAAATTATCGTTTCGCTTTAACTAAACAAAGTACAGCATAAATATGCGTTAAAAAAACTTTATATAAATTCAGATAACTCTTCATAACCTTGATTTCAAAAATGCCTGACTAGTGTACGTGTGTAAATACATCTTTGCCGCATGTATTCTTCTCCAGAACCGTCGCATGACTTATTGATATTGCGGCAATAAATAAAGAGACCCATTTGATCAAACACCGAGAACTTGCACAGCCTTCCCTTGAGTAATTCTACACGGAATTTGTCAACTGAAAAGCCCACGCTGCCGCCAGAACATACACATAAATACAAAGACAGAGCTTGCATAAATAACGCCGATAAATAACGTTCCAAACAAATACATGAAGCCGGAAGACTGGGCAAATCGCTTTGAATTACACACCACACGAATTTATAATAAATTATGTTCTTCTAAAAACCTCTGTGCCTTTCATATTCGTGAATCTGATGTTCCAAAAGGCTGGATCGGGTTCTTTATGTCCATTTATTTATAAACTCCCCGAACGCGGAATTATTTTTTTGTACGAAAAAGAAAAAAAGAATGAAAATGCCGGTAAGTTAAGGGAATTGGACAGTTCTGACAACTGAAATCCATGTTTGAGGTGAGTTGTCGCTATCCTGATTCCCTAAATCGTTCGAAAAAAGAAGAAAAACAGTGGAAAGAATACAACGTGTGTTTCTTTGAAAATATTAATTTAACCGAAAAAAGCCTAGATTTCGAGTTTCAGGAAATATATTGGATAATTACATTCTACGCTACTGAGAACATCTCTTTGTTGTATCTTTCAGGTGGAATTCGAATAGGAGCCTTGCAATCGACCTTGGTATAAGTGGTGTAATTAATAGAACAATTCATTTACCTTTTCAAGTTCCAAAGGAATTGCGTATTTCGAAAGAAATGGGAATATCTCAACTACGCATTTCTTCCCACACATTAGGATATATCAAATGCCATTGATGCACTATGAAGTCATATCCATGCAAACTGCTTTAATTGGTTGTAGAAATTTCTTCTACTTCTTAGTCGCAATTTTGTCGAACGTAAAAGGTTTTGAATGAGTACCAGGACAGGAATGAAATGATAAGTTCGAACTTATACTTTTTCTAAAAATATGTATAGGTTTCCACTATTTATTTTATACGTTAGGTTATAGTAATTATGATCGAACATGAAGAACTTTAAATCACACAAATTTAGACAAAATATAATTTAATTTATACAACTTCTCAGAAAAATGCATTTGTTTTATAATGAAATATTAAGTGATGTTTAATAAAATTTTGCATAACACCTAAAGCATAAGAACAAATTACAAAGATTGAAAAAATCATGAAAATATGATGGACATGTTTCAGATCTTGAGTATCAACAGAAATGCGTAATGAAAATAAATTCTTTCTCTAGTCTCAATTAGGAAATCAATGTCACGTGTTAAAAGAGCGCCAATTAGACCACTGAGATCGAAGGAAGAACACAAAGTAACAATCGAAGAAATTACCTAGCCTGAATCAAGCTTATCAATATGAAAGACTGAAACAGTCAAATTTGATGGTTAATAATACAAAAAAATAGATAGAAAATGATTGATAGAACATCAATAGACGATAAAAAAAGAGACGCAATATTAATAACATCTTTAAAAAAAGTTTTACATTGTAAAGGCTGGTAGAGTTACCGGGAAGTATTCAACACGTAAAATAGTTTACTAACTAGTTCTTTTCATTTCAACGCTTTTGATTGAAAAATGCAGCAATTTAGCACCCCTCTGTTTGTCTATTTGCTGGATGTGTATATGAAATCTTTTAAGCAAAAAAAAAAAAAAAACTATCAATAAAGCAAATAGATCTGCTCCTTTATAAGCTAACGAACACATTTCTTCCTCGAAACCTGGTCCATAAACAGTTATACCATTCCACCTTAACATTATTATTCCTAGACAATAGAAAACTAAATGGGAAAACCAGAAAACCATCCAATGAAGCACTCAATATGTGGATTTAACAACATTGTAACAGACATTGGTCTGATATCGGTAGGTATTTAGAGGTTGGTACATGTATTTTCCAGTTTGTGTGCTTGATCAGAGACCCGCTTATAAACCTTTGTCAAGTAATATTGACATTACATAATTTTTTCTGACACACGGAGAAAAGTACGCCCAGGGCTAAGGCGGGAATCGAGCCCCACCCAAGTACAGTGCGCAGACTGTTAGCACAATGGGCTGCGATCAAACCCACTATTCAACTTAACATTCACTAGGACTATTTTATAAGAATTTATATATCGGTAAGATTCTATTATTTTTTTTCATGCACTTTAGTCTTGCGTTTGAGAGGCAAGGACTAGTACTGCACTAAAAAAATTTGTTCTTGGTTTCACTATTTAATGATCGTCTCTCGTAGGTGTGTGAGGAAAATGTTTCACGCATTTTCGTATTCGGTTGAACCATTTAACAGAATTTTTTTTAAACTTTTAAAAAGGTTCAACCAAATACCGAAGATATGGTGAAACATTTCACCGCACAGTCGTTGCAGCTACTAGGAACCATGAAGAAATCCGCCAACTCAAACCAATGGACATGAAGTGTTTTTTGTAGAGCAAGATTGCACAAGGATCCTGGAACATTCTTGCTGCAACATCTATTTGGAGTATGAATTGACTAATTTTGTGGTAAAACCATAAATTTGATACACCGCAAAAGTGGTGAATCATCGCTCAAAATAGTGGTGGTTGCTAGAGAGCTCCTATAGATTCCGATGCAATCCTGCACCAAACTTGTTAACAGTGTTATATAAACCAATAATTATTTATACAGATGGAGTTAATTCATTCGACTCATCATCATCATCATACTTGGCACGACCGCTCAAGGTGAGCCAAGGCCTTCTGTTGCAGACTCCTCCATAACAACCAGATCCTACCCGTGCCTTGGTCTAAGTCTTCCAAATTTTTTAATTGTAGGATTTTAAAAACCCCACAGATTCAATCCATCGTAGGTTTGGTCTATATTTCAACAATGCAGTAAATTTGTTTAGCTAACAGTGTTTCTGCACCATCTGAAACTTTTACTTGGGAGAAATATGAGTTACCACTCTGCCAAATTCTTAAGAAAACTTACTGTTGTCTCTTCAGCTAGACGGAAGTAACGGCACACAATTGAGCTCACGAATTCCTCTGTACCTATACCATCACCTGGCCACCCTAAATGGCTCCTGCAGTTCCATTCAATTTAGCAATGGTGTCATTAAGCAATGACTTTTTCAATATATCGTGGGCACGAACCGACCACATAGTCATTGTGGCTCTTCCTATATACACAAGACATTGCAGACTCTAACCTCTCACGACGATGCCAGATCCTAATAGCAAAAGCGTGATGCTATACTTCCCGCCACCCTTATTTGAAACACTTTAGGGATGGAAAACCGAAACCGTTTTTTTTTTTTGCCCCGGTTTTGACCAAAAAACCGGTTTTTCATAAACCCGATCTCAAGGTTCAATAAAACCGAAAAACCGGTTTTTGGAACACCGGGTTTTTCTTCTGAAAAGCCGCCATCCCTACCGTTGTGAGGAACTTCATCATACTAATGATGGTTTTGTTAGTATTTATGACCGGTGTTTTAAACTTGAAATGACTCACATTGAGTAGTGTTTGTTTAGAGGAGTAAAAAAGCAGGTTACAGATGGTAATTATAAGCGAAATGTGTTTGCTCCAACTTATACTTTGTCATGCTAATTATCGTTCGGGCTTCAATGCAATCATCCTTATTGCTTAATTGAATGGTTTGAATATCCGGTAAAAATCGATGTATATCATTATAATGATTTTTATATTTGGTTTTCGTGTTGCAATCAATTTTAATTTTGGCCGCGATTGTATGTCTGCTGCTAGAAAATTGAATAATTTTCATATTACATATTTTCTTAAATATATTCAGTATACTAATGATGGTTTTGTTACTATTTATGATTGGAGTTTTAAACTTGTCCAACAAAAAATCTATTAAACAATATTTTCTCTGAGATGTTACCTTTAATTGAATGGTTTGAATATCCAGTAAAAATCAATTTATGTTATTATAATGATTTCAACGTTAGGTTTGCGTGTTACATTCAAATCTTGTGCCCTGATTGTACGTTTGATGTAGAAAATTGAATAATTTTCATATTATCTTTTCTAAAATATAAATGTGGTTCTATTTTTTGCTCCAAGGGTGAATTTCTCAAAACTGCATTTAAACTAAACTAAACTCCCCGGCGCAACATCCCGTTAGTGGGCCAAGGCCTGCCGTGCCCATTTCAGCTTACATGACCAAGGGCTCTGGGGTGCTAGGCATATGTCCCGGTAAGGTGGTCAGCCTCACGCCGAACAAAACTGTATTTAGGTGACAAAATATGCATCGGTCCCAGACATTTCAATGATTCTTTTGCAAACTACTCCAAAAATGTTAATGCATAACAAAAGATTCAGAGACAATTTCGTAGATTATTGTACATTAAAAAATTAGTTCTAACAGTTGGGACTACACTCTGACTCCAAAGCGGAGTCAGAGCGGGTATTTTTTTATGACATTCAAATACCAATTTATTTACAGAAAATAAATTCCTGTTAAATTTCAAGAGCCATTATTTATTTGTTAGGTATTTTAATTTCGTTTTGTAATGAAAAGAACTGGTATCAAAGGGTACCAGTTTTTTATGACATGGATTCCGTAATTTTGTATAACTTCTTTAGTAGTTTGTAGTTTCTTATTTTTTGCTAAATGGAATTATATTGTACGTTTTGATATAATCAACTAACACTTCTGCTTAAAATAATCTGTCATAACTAAAAAAATGTATACTTTTTCTTTTAATTTAGCGGGTATTTTTCTCCTACATAAAAACATTAGACATATGATGCTTTATGGAGTAATTCAAACTTAAAAACTTTTAGCATTTATATAATTTGAGGACTAAAAATAAAAGATTTACCCATTTTTAATATGGGTAATAAGTATCAGATTTAACGGGGTTGGAAGTGGATACAGAAACAAAATAGTTTTATAACATAGTAAATTATGTGCTAATAAGCGCTGCGCATCCTGAATTACAATTCAAAATATTTCAAAATATTATAATTAAACTTTCGAAGAATAATAATTGTATATAGTATTATTATTTTTTGAATGCTTAATTATCAAAATCTTTAATTTTCATTTCTTCTCCTAAATAAAGAAAGTCCTAAGGAATTTCCTTAAATTCTTCATAAAATTACAATTTTTCAATTTTCAATATCCTACTAAACAAAATGTATTTTTTTAAAATAAAATTAATTTTCGTATTTAAAAAAAAGTAATTTAAGTTTTTGTTTTGATAATTTCAACTATATTATTTTTTCAAGACAAATTGAAGCACTTAAAAAGAACTCTTCATTGTTTTTTTAAAACAGTAGGGGAGAGTGGGGGCAATTGGGACGCAGGGCTAATGGGACAAGGGACCTTAAACGGGGAAAATATACTTTTTTAATGAATATTTCTGCACTACTTCTGAAGAATGAATATTTCTGACTACTATTTCTGAAATACAGCATTGTAACAGTTAGACTTCACATTTTAACAATCAAAGATTGGCCATTAAAAGCATGTGTTGAAGTGGTAAGAAGAACTGTTGTTTTTTTAGAATCCAAAGATAGTTAAGAGAGTAATTTTTTCCACTTTTGAAGAATTAAATACAAACTTTCAATGAATTAAACTATAATTTTAGGTAGAACACGTATCACACGATAAGATATTTATGTGTCAAATACTGTGGTGAAATAACGTGCTTCTGTACCGGATCATTTATAAAAAACAACACTGTGGGGTCAAATGGGACACGAATACACCAAGCTTTGCATTCTTTCTCTTAAAAATTCTACATAAATCTCTAACATCTTATTCAGTCAAGTTGCCAAACACATTTTTTTAAACTTTTTGAACTTTTTTCACCGTTTAATAAGTAAAAGTTCAAGTAGCTTTATTGGTGACATGACTTATGACTTTATGACTTTCTTGGTGGGGGGCAAGATCGCCAAGCACTGCGACTTTAAGTCTATTGTAATTGGTGACATTTTTCCAACTGCAATTTCATTAATTACATATGAACAGAGCTTGCTGAAGATAAATAATTTGTTGTTGGTAAAATTTGCTAGAAAGCAAGCTATTCTTTATCGTTGGGATTGATTTTTGAAAAAGAAGGCGATGAACAACGGGCAAGGTAATTGAAGATAAAGACGGTCCTTCCCACGTTCTAAGAAAAAGAATGCAAGTTTGGGATAAATTTTAGAAGATTTAGTTATAAAACTAAAGATTTAGTTATAAAACTAAAGATTTAGTTATAAAACTAAAGATTTAGTTATAAAACTAAAGATTTAGTTATAAAACTAAAGATTTTGTTATAAAACTAAAGATTTAGTTATAAAACTAAAGATTTAGTTATAAAACTAAAGATTTAGTTATAAAACTAAAGATTTAGTTATAAAACTAAAGATTTAGTTATAAAACTATAGATTTAGTTATGAAACACCCTTTCCAGTGATTCAAAAAAAATTATGGATCATCTTCGATTTTGAGTTTTAACTTGGATATTTCACCTTTCAAAGGGAAATAATTTTTTAAAAAATAAGATTTCGTTATGTATACATTGTGTAAGTGGTTATTGCTTTAAAATGTTATTTTTTGGTCATTTTCTGATCACTTTTCATTTTTTTGAATATTTAATTAAGGCAACATTTAGCATGTAATATTAGCCCGGCACCCTGTCCCATTAGACCACATATGGGGGGTTTAATGGGACATCTGCAAGTTTGTTTAAAATGATTAGCAACCAAAATTTGGTAAAGTTTTAACATCTTTCGAGAATGACATTTTAAGTAAACGAATTTACAGTTTATGAGCTTGTAAAAAAAGAGAAATTAAAATTCATGTATTTTTGCTGAAATACAGAGGTTGAAATTTTTTTCCCCAATAACCCTCCCCCCCCCCTCTCTCTCCCCTATACTTTGAATCTATGTATAAAAAGTTTTAAAAAGGATTTTAACAATATTCAATTACAAAAAAATAATATCTATAAAAGCTAATGATCAGTATTTTTTTACTCAATATTAACTAGCAATCTAAAAGTTTACAAACCATTCATGGAGTCTTAAAATTAAATTTGGGACATAAAGCTACAGTACTATCTACGCAATAATTCAATTAACTAACCTCGATTTAGCTTAACTATTTCAATAATATTTGTGTGTGTGTTTTGAAACTGCAAAGATTTAGTCAAAGCGATTAGGAGTTTCCAATTTTATTGTTTATCCAAAGCTAACAAAGACACTTTATTTGTTCATCAGGGTATATCTTAGATAATAAATGTGCTGCAAGTAAGTTAAGGTGAAGTAAGAGTATTGACGATTCTTCAATGCAATTTTAAGCAATCATAATTACAAAAATTACACTGGTATTGACCCCGGGTCAAATCAACAAAACGGAAATCCATTTCCCTCAGACACGAACCACGAATTATTTTAAGAAAAATTCGTGTACCTCATACTAAAAACCACCCCAAAAGGCACTAAAAAATGTATTAAACAGCAGGAACCTTTCATTACAATAAATCTCTAATTAAACCACCAACTAATTACATCAAACACGCCAAGTAAGTAATTAGGAATTCCTCTCGCTTCTTACTACCATTAACCAAAGAGAAATATTACACCCCTTAAAAAAGTTCTTCTCTTAGAGTCCTCTAATTGGTCACTTGACTACAGGTATGAGGTCGCCCATTCGTCGACTGTTCCAGGTAGGGTCACGCCTCCGTAGACACGTTGGCATCTACCTGAAATGTGAGACCACGCCTACCTGATAGTTGTCGGGGTAGGTGGTCTTACATTGCACACAGGGCACACAAAACAGCATGTGCATATGCCTCGGAACTAAAGTAACGTAAGTCGTTGTATGAAAATTTAATAGGAGAGCTTTAAAACGGATAGATCAGCTACTCGTATTGAAACAATGCGAAAAAGTCCTCCCTATTTTATGTTTCCCAATGATTAAACTCAAAAAGAAATATAGATTGTACTGAATTAGATAAAAAAAAAAGTTAAACTTATATAAAAAAAATATCGATGTTCACTATCTATATGTGATCTTTACTTTTGGTGCTGAAGAGCAGTTGGCTTGGCTTTTTTTATCATTCCAAAAATACCTTTGTACATTAAAAAAAGGATTGTGTTAGAATGCCAATGTGGCCAAAATTTGGAGCTATATTAAGATACATTATTACCTGACACAAAAATCATTAATAATATTTCTACCTAAGTCTTGTGGGATAAATCACCTATTAAATTCATCTAAATGTATTATTAAAATGCTTCATCCTAGAAGTGAGTAAGCTGTAGTCGAAATCTATACAGAAACTAAAAAAAAAAAAAAATCGGATCTGGACTTAGATCATTCTGGCTATGAGTATAAGGTTTTAAGCCATATTATAATTCCAAAAGCGAGACAATCTAATGTTAAACCTTCCCACTGCTTTTAACAAGATCGTTAAAATTCCTGCCTCGGTGGCTAAGTTATTCATCAGGTAGAGAGTGGCTATATTAGGGCAGGTGGTATTTAAAAGATGAATGTTGGGTACTTTGGGGGGTCCCGTGTGGTTGTTATGCCATCCTGTTCCAGGTAAATTGCATAGCAAATGGATCGCTTTAACTGAGAGAAATATCACAGTGGTTGGCGTCTCCAGAGTTGTCCACTTTGACGTGATTTGGCTTTTAAAAATGTTAAATCACGCCAAGGATGTGTTTTGAAACATACAAAGAGTGAAAGTTTTTATTAAAGCGTTTTTGGGATTTACTAATAGACTTTAGGGGAATTTATGAATTTCTTACGCTTTCGGTCTTTATGATAGTACATATAAGCATAAGAAGCATAAAAAATACATTAAATGGTTTAAATATTTAGATTATTGCTTGCTTGTACGTGAGTATATGAAAACTCATACATTCTCGTAAACAGAAAAAACTACGAGAATTTAAATCAAAGGTCCCTGACTTTATAGCGCTGTACTCTTAAAACAAAAGAGTGAAATCCACTCCAGTTGGAGAAGTGCATTTTCGACACCGTAAAGGCATGCATATTTACTCAGACTGAGTTAAAATCACTCGTTTGGAGTGATCCTGTCGGAGGTTTAACACACAAAGGATCCACTCCAAAAGGAGAAGTGCATTTTCCAGTCTGGAGGAGTGAAATCCACTCTGACTGAGTAAAATTAGGAGTGTTTGTTTTAAGAGTGTGGTTGACACAATAAAGGGCTTTCATGATACTTAAAGAATGGCTAATACCAAACAGTTACATATTCAAAGTGTCTCCATTGTTCAGACACGTGCACATTGATATTTCCCATGATTTTTAAAGTGTGATTTCTGTATTGAAGTACTGAATAAAGTTACAAATGCTTCTTTTAGGTAAGAAAAGACAGACAATGCTGGAAATTTGTCGATTATAAATTGTAGAGCAAGTGAACGTTACTATACGCCAGTGCCTATATACATATTACAACCACACTCTCAACCTCTTTTCAATTGTGTCTTACCTCTCTCTCCCCTTCTCTTGAAAATTTACAACAAATGTTTATTTACAGTACGGTTCTTTACTTACAGTACGTCAGTTACGCTAGTTACAGTACGTCAGTTACACTGCTTTAGTACGTCAGTTGCGTTAATTACAATAAGTCAGTATACCTATTTCAACCACACTCTCGACCACTCTTCAGTTGTGTCCTTGATCTACCTTTCCTTCTCTTGAAAATTTACACCAAATGTTTTTACAGTACAATACGCTACTTACAGTACGTCTGCTACGTTACTTACAGTACGTCGGTTACGTTACTTACCGTACGTCAGTTGCGTCAATTACAGTACATCAGTTACGTAAGTTACAATGCGTCAGTATACCTATTACAACCAATTTCAACCGCTTTTCAATGGTGTCCTACCTCTCTCTTTACTTCACTTGGAAATCTACACCAAATGCTTTTTTCGTATTATTCCTTGTCATTCCTTCTTACACCTGATTCGACGTAGCCGCAGGGGCGTAGCTACCGCCGTATCAGCCGTATCAATTATACGGGGCCCCCGGGCTACGGGGGCCCCCTACGTGCGTAATCAAAAATTAATAAAAATTTCCCAATTTTTTTTTCACAAGTGACGAAAGTAAAAAAAAAAACTATTTTTTCCCCGCGTAAAGCGTGCGTTCAAAAGTTGTCAACACCCTACATCGGCTATTGCGGGCTGCGTGAACAAAGATATACGCGGGAACAAAGATTTCAGAGCCTTTGCTACCTGAGTAGTATATTCAAAATATTACAACTAAACCGGAGAATCTCCTGTCTCCTTCAAACGAAGGGATATTAAACGCTGAAGGAGCACAAAACTGTCGGCTTTTTACAGTAAAGACATCTCAGTTAAACTTATGATCAATTAAAGGCTCTAAAAAATGCATATAATCTGAAATTCAAAAATTCATTCCATTAAGGAACTCTTTGAATTATTGCTGATAAAATTCAATAGTCTTGCATCCAGTTTTCCCGAGGTAATAACAGCATGCTTTTTTTTCTTGACGCTTCCAGTTACAACCACAACTGCTTGAAGAAGTTTTTCAGAATTGAAACTGATAAAAAAAAATTACCTAAAAATTTCGATGGGACAGGAACGCCTGTCAGACCTGTCACTATGTTGTCCATAGAGCTAGAAACTTTCGAAAAACTAAAGTCATCATCATCATCTATAAATGATTTAATAAATCAATTTGCCGAAAAAAAAAGGCAAGGAGAGTGTAAATTTAATTTTAGAAAAAGTGACAGATACATAATTATGATGAATAGCTGGGCAATTCTACCATAATTTTTTAATTTTATGTCTCTTGGGAATAACCTTAAAAAATTAATATTTCTTAAAAGAAGTTTCTTATTATACTAAAAGACTGGTCCTTATATAATTGCAAAACGAAATTATAAAGCAAAGAAACTCCAAAAAAAAATTGAGAACACAGAACAATGCAGAAAAATCCTTACCGTAGTGTGTCCCAAATGTCAATTTTTTTTAGTTTAGGGCTCAAGCCAACATATTTCTGAGCTAAAAATTACATTCATTTATATTTTAAATTGAACTAATACTGTAGCTTAACAAATTAATTCCATTAAATTTTGGCTTTTAATATTTATAATGTGTTTTTCTCGTCTCCTAACTATGTCCCTGGGTTTTGGTACATTCACTGACCTCATTCCTAAAGTGGTGAAGAGAGGCACTGGATTGAGCTACAGTGATTCTTCAACCATGAAAACTGTATTGCAGAAAATTCACATTTCAATTAGTAGCCACATATTTTTGCTAAAATTCACCAATCAGCCCAACATTGAAAAAAAAACTCAGTAAAATTGGCTGCGAGGCTTTATTGCTTTCCTTACAGTCTCCCAGATAAGGCTAATTTTTGCTTGATAATTGATTCTTTTTACTATAAATATGTTTAAGTGGTGTACAAGAAGTAAAAAGATCCATTTTTATTAAACTGGAGTTAGTTTCAACAAAAAAAAGCGTGAATGTCCTTACCTTCCGTTCCTGACTTCCCGGTCCTTACCGTCGTAATGATCTAGGGATGGAAAAGCGAAAACAGTTTTAAGACTAACCGGTTTTTTGTGATTTCGGTTTCATTGAAAAACAGTTATTTTCGAAAGGCCAGTTTAAACCAGTTTCTTTGGCATCGGTGTTTTTAAAAGACGGCCATCCCTTGTTATTATTTTCTGTTTTTTTTAAGTGAGCTTTGCTGAACTTTTCTTTCGTTTTTATAGAACCCTTTCAACCTTTTGACAAACATTTAAAGTGATTTTGAAAAAATAAATTTAAAAAAATTTTATACCTGAAATTAAAAATTATGGTAAAACTGCCCAAATATTTCTCTTAATTTTATGCATTTTTTTCCTTTGTGAGAAATCTTTACCCTTCCTAAGGGCCCCCAAACAAATTTTTATACAGGGCCCCGCCATGGCACGCTACGCTTCTGAGCCGATACATATGGATGTGAAGTTGACAGCCTTCAACTTTATGAAGCTACGATTTGAGTAACGTTACTCCATAAAATTGGTGTAGCATTACGCCATTAATTTTGTTTGTGTCCGTAATGACCCATATAAGCAATATTTATCTGAAATTATATCTTTCTGAAATAATTTTTTTGTTTTTTGACCACGTTCGCTTAATTTATTTTCGAATAAATATCTAATGATGGTTGACTATATTCACTCCTTAATATTCAAAATACATTGTTGATTTAAAATAATTCATATTCAATTTAACTAAGAATTAAATCCAAGCAATTAAACTTAAATAATTAACTACAACTAATTTATCGAGATTATATATTGCTTCAAAGCGAGAAAATGCACCAGGAGGGAGGAGGGCATTCTATTGCTGGAGACGGAACAGAAATTGTAGACGTTCAAGTGGTTATTGATCGCCCAAATGGTTACAGATTTTCACCTACAAATTTTCCACCAAACTATCCCAAGGGACCAAAAATAAAACAATCCCTATAAACTGTCACGAGTTTCCCAAACATCCTTCACTCACAACATCCCAATCCAGATCTTGCAAACAGATAACAGGGACTCATCGACCATTGCAACCGAAACCGATTAGCAACTAAGTACATGCTTCCAGAGTCCAGCCCAATCAATCTCCTTCAGCTCATTAGGGAAATCATTGCAAATGACAATGCTTTTCGCAGAAACCTTTTCGAACCGGTTATCTTTGTGGCCTGTGCTCCGTTGCTGACGCCCAAAAAGGCGACGATCCTCACTCTTTTGTGTCGGAACCTCCAATTTGGGCCCATTCTAATTGCGTCCCACGAGAACGGCATTCCTCTGCACTTCAGAAACAAAGTGGTGCAAATTAAATTTTGAGTGATAACGAAGAAAAGGGTAAGTCAATACCATCTAGACCAAGAAAACGTTACAGTGATGGCCAGACTGACAATGGCCAGAGTGACATAACATAAAGTAAGTGGTGGAAATTCATTTTAAAATGACAATGAAAAAATAGATTAGTCAATACCACCTCGACCAAAAAACGTCACAGTGATGGCTTAAGTGGCATGCATTCGTAGACCGATTTTGAAGCTTGTACCAAATATTGTCGACACTGATGATGGTCAAATTCTTGCTTTACTTTGCTTTATTCAACTTCCTATAATAGCCACTATGACATTTGACGCAGAGCCTCTCAATAAAGACTGACGACATCGGCCGGTTCAGCTAAATCCCCAAGTTCGCCTTACCAACGTTTCTTTTTTACTCTTCCTTACCATTTCCTGGATGAAATTGTTGTTCTTAATCCCACGTCTTGAGTAATGTGTGTGTCATTTGAACAGTTGCAAGAATTCGACCCCTTGGGAAGAATTATTGCCCCACAAAGAAAAACTTACAAATTTCAACTCAGTAAAAGTATCGGAGTTTTAACACCAAGAGTCTTCCACTATAAACCAATCGGCACCAGGGCAAGAGGGAGGCCCAAACTTCGATGGATTGACTATGTCGACGAGGATTTTAGAACAATAAAAGTGAAAAATGGAGGTCGTCTTCCAAAACAAGATCAGAATGGAATAAGACAATGAAGAAGGCCCTGGTCCACAAAAAAGCTGTCAAGCTAATAAAGAAGATGAAAAGTATCAGAGACGACACATCAACTAAGTTATCTAACTTACCTGCATAGTAATTTGACTCGCTTGCAAAAACAAAAGCAAAGTATTGATCACTGTCAGTTAAATCTTACTCAGCAAACTCTTCATTATCACTATATATGAAAGAGTAATGAGGCTAGTGGCAATCAAATGCTCATGTGACTCATATGTCAGGTAACTTGAAATTTACCAAAACATTTCAAGAAATCGCGTAGATAGTCAAATGACAGAGACGCACAAAAAATATCGATCATATATAAGTCAGTGTCCAGAAAACTGAAAGGTTAGATCAGTTCAGTGAAACGTAAGCATATGGAAACTTAAAAGGTTTCTTTGGAATAATAAAAAAACTGGGAGTAATCTTGGGAGTTGAACCTCTATTCCTGCAAGGTTCGGAACTACTCTTGATGGAACAGTCGGGTGTGGGATTGGGTGTGGGTTGGCGACAACACTCACAGGATTTGGGTGCTAATTGACGCCTTCGTATCTTGGTGGTGATACCCACTCTTGCAGCAATTTGCATACATTTCAATGTCTCAGAGCTAGAATGAACTAACTGAACCATTACAGTAGCAAGGTTTTTAAATATTAGATATATTTAACTATATAGATCTTCTCATAAAAGAATGAGTGAACTTTTAAATGTAAAAACTATCAAAACTGCTGGAAGCATTTGCCTCCCAGCATTCAGTTTACTTGAATTTTTTTATGAATTATTGCAAAGTTCATAAAATGAACTTGTGCCATTTTGACGCTTAATTTTAAAATTTAGGTTTGGATTACAGTGGAGAAACTGACAGGGATGAATAGAAATCATTCTTGGGTGTGGTTTAAGGATTCCGGACTAATTTCGTTAATTTGAGAGAGTGTATAAAGTGACGGAGCGGAGTGAATGGCAGTTATAAAGAAAAGATTCGATTGTGTTGCCTCTTCCTTAATCAATTTGACACATATCTGTCCTGGAGAAAACCGGGATTCGAATGCTGGCTATCCAGAAAATTAGTTATTCTGGAATTAATGCTAATTAAGGGATTTTTTCTTCGAAATAAAGAAAATGTTAATGGGAGTTGTGAAAATTAACGGAAAATTGCTCTTTTGAAATTAAGAAAAAGTCAAATAAAATATTGTCAATTAACGGAAATACATATATCAGCCAAACTGTCACTACTAATATGGGCTCATTGAAGGAACAATTTTAAAAGAGTGGTAACCTATACCAAAGTTTTCCAGTAATTCAACAGATAAATCAAAATATGTAAAAAAAAAACATCGATTTTATTCTGAACAAAAACCTATCTCATCTTCAATGAAGACTGACATGTTTATGAATAAGGAAGGGAAGGCATGCTCAAAAGCGTTAACTCTATGTGAAATATACTGTCTTTCAACTGGTTTGACCAAACTGTAACACATTATTTTACATAATTTATTTTAAGTTTTAACAGATTGAAAATGAGAATTATAATCTAATGAGAATTATAATCTTAGAACCTTATAATGGTAAAAAGGGAAATTAAAAATTTGTGCAGTAGATTTGTTTGATGCAAAAGTTTGTATTATACAATTAAATTCTGGAATATAAGGAATTCGTCTCTTTCGGGAATATCTCCCAAATAGAAATGATCAGCTTCATTTCCAAAATCCAACTCTCACCGTCTTCAAGTAAGACATCGTCATTATGTCCTTTGGTCTGAAGTTAGACAGCTGGAGCTAGCCATTAATAAAAAGACAAGCTCATATCAATGAACAAATTTATTATCTTGTTGCATGTGTTCGGAATCAATCAATCGTCATTCTGGGATCACTATACTGTCATTTGGCCTGACGATGGCCGAATGTAGATAGCTCTTGTTGGTTCTTCTGTAGCTGTTTCTTGGTGTGAAATTTAAATCCCACAATTGCATCATTTTCCTATACTTTTGATGTGGCTTTTAACAGTAGGAAAAATACTCCTAAAAAACAAGCCCACTCACTTAAGTTTACTGAACAGATTCGTATCGGCTGATGTGGGATCACTACAGATGAAAACTTTGCCAAATCTTTCGCATTCAAACTTGGTGCGAAATTGGTGTTTGGCCCAACTTTCGGCTATTCCTCAAAAATATTCACCAATGCAAGCGTGCGTATGCTTTTTTCAACACGAAGTAGTGGTGGGCCCTGGTCTAGACTCTAGCCCCTATGTAGCAAAAACCAAACCAAACAACTTTTTCTAACCAAAGCATCAAGCTTCGCAACGACCTGGGGACCGCCTTACTTGTCCGGCATCACGGCAGAACCTAATTCGTCATACCACAACCCGCATAGGAATGGCCGAATATTGGCACGATTCAGACAAAGGACGCACTGCAGCAATGGACACATTTGCATTGCGCACCCATAAATTAGCACACTTACAGATGCAGTCATAAATCTTTGTCACTCTAATTCGAATTTATAGAATTTAAGTTCATTGAAAAGAGTTGTTTGCTTTGTGTTGTATTTGGCGTGTTCCGGTTGCTGGCGATCTTCACACAGGAATGGTAGCATATAAATGGTTCGAAATGCTTCACTTCTGTTGATCTGCCTGAGTTAATTTCACAGTGAACCAATCAAATGAAACTTATGTAAATGTGATGTTTCTGATTTTTATTGAATATGTCGTTTTTGACAATTCTCTCTCTCTCTCTCTCAAAATAGGAATATTAGATTGAGTGGAAGTAAGCTCTTTGCAACAACAAATCTATAACAAATCTAAATTGCAGATTAAATTGTTAATTGGTATATAGGTAAACTGGTTTCATTTTAAGCGCAGAAAATTATAAAATGTTCAATTTTAAATTGTATTATTGCTGAACAACAGTTGTGTTTTGTTTTGCATTAAAAAAACTTTCTATCTCTAAAAAAATGCTTCTTAAGAAAATATAAACCCTTAAAAGCTTTGAAGCGTTACTAACATAACATTTAAGGCTTTCACGAACTGTTTTCTTAGCAAAAATAAACGTGAAAAGAAAAAATTAGAATTTTTAAAATATTGAAAAAATTGATAAATTAAGCTCAAATGAAGTTATACTAAAGTATACCCTTTACCTACAATTTTCAGCAACACATAAAATAAGTAATTTTGAAAAGAAAATAAACAGAGAATTTAATTGATGTCTAAATTAGGGATATATCTCGTAAGTATTTACTTACTTTACCCAAGCAATGCATTTTTATACTGAAATAAATTTATACACGGAAAACATTTTTACAGGACGAATATTTATTATAGTGGTAAGAAGTGCACAGTGTCATTAAACTAATACTTTTTACCCTACAATCCTAATCAAAAGAGTATTATTATATCTCGAAAACAAAAACTCGCGTTCTTGGTATACCAATAAATAAGATCACCCAGAAAATATATGACCCGCACAAGTTTAGTTTTTTAAAAAAATATGTTTCGGTTTCCACATTGCGTGCGAAGCAACCCGGCTCCCTTCCCAATCACCTCTATAATAGGGTTATGTGATGGTTTGTGTAGAAAATGGGGCTTCTATGTCGACAGGGGGGCGAGGGGGAGGGGGGTAGAAGAAAATCCGTCCACAAAGGAAACTTCATCATGGATCTTCTTTGGTACACATTCCGAACAGGCCAGCGACGGTGGGAACCCCAGCAGCTGGCTGGTACAGCGTTGGTCTACCGGAATAAGATGGGTAACAGGGGGATGAGTGATTTCGATTACTTGTGGAGGATGAGCTTTGTTGGTTATTGTTACATTTTTTCCGAAGTTGTTATTTAAGGATTTTTTTTTTATGTTTCTCCTGTACGTAAAAATGTGTGTTTTTGAGCATACAGCAATGTAAAAGCAGTGAAAGAATAAATACTCTGTGGTGCAGGCTTTTAATATAAGAACCACTTTCACTGTTAAAAAAAGCCTGGATGTAGTATCACAGTGTGATGGTATAAGTGCTGCCTTCACCTTGTGCTAAGAATTTACATACGATGCATAATTTCTTGTATGATACGGACGAAAACATTTGCTTCAATGTAGTGATTGAATTTTTTCCCTTCTTCTCTGCTTTTAAACGATAGTGGGGTAGGGTAAGTTGCTCATGTGACTCTGAAACATCCTCTGAGCTCTCGTGAAAAATCAATTTGCTGAAAAACAACCATTACAACCCTGTGATGTAATGTTTGCTTTACAGCAAAGTACTTAAGTAATGCTGATGATGTAATGATGATTATACTTTGTTGATGATGTTGAATGATGCAATGTTTGCGTTTCGGCAGCGCAAATTTAAAGTAACTGAAAAATGTGCTGTAATTTTACAAATTTGTAGACAAACTTAAGAGAAGGGATGGTCCAGCTTAACTGATTGAAGTCAGCTAATCTTATGGGGTAACGAGACTGTACTCAGATGAGTTTGAAATTCGCAGAAGAGAATGCCGCAACCTTAGGCACACATTTCGTTATGCAAGTTAACTTGCAATTGCCGGCCCGCTGGCGCAATGGTTATAGTACTAGCCTTTGGAGCTGCTGGGATCGGGTTCGAATCCCGGTCAGGGCATGGATGTATGTGCTTGTCAATTAATGTTGATATTTGTCTATGTGTTTGTGGCGTCCTTCTTTGTGTGTCTCTTGTGACTGTCTATTCTGGCGAGCGGTGTAATGGGCTATAAAGCCGACACTCTTCCCTTCTAGAGGGCGCAATCACTGTCATTTGTCAAACTTGCAATTATTAAAATTTAAAAAATAATAATAAATAATCTGTGTTACATTAATCGATATGGCATAGATATCGTAAAATTTCTGAAAAATATTTCAGTGATTTTCTATTATATATTGCGTAAACAAAAACGAAAATAATTCCATACATTCACTTCACTGCAAGAACAGGTAGCACAAAAACAAAACTCTATTCCTTAATTTCCTCGATAAAAATTCGAGATAAGATATTTCCACTTTGTAGGAGATACAAGACAAAAAAAAATTACAGGATGGTATAATTCATCGCCCCCGTTCCACGCATTACGTGGGCCGTACCTTCTTTTTGACGGTTATCATGTAAGAAAACAATAGGCAAGGGCCCAGGGTATGCGTTATTATAAAGTGGTAGGGAAAGTACACTTGAGGCACGAAGATACACCAAGGTATTAATATTAGGGGGAAAGAGTTGAAGACTTGTGTGCGATATATTTTTTTGATGTTTTTCTTATTTTGGTATTCTATATAGTGCTTAATTTCATGGAGTCTTTGCTTCAATTAAGTTTTACTTTATGTGTTAATTACAACTATTTTGTTTAGAAATACTGTATGGTGCTCAGAGAGTCTCTGGAATTGAAAAAGAAATTTTTAATTCTTTCTTAGGTGCGAAATTGCTAATTACTTTTATAATTATTTCTTAGTAAATATAACCTTTTAAGAAATTTCCAACTATGTTATTGACATTAGTCACTTTGAAAAAAAAAATAATTTGCACGAGTTTTTTAATTTTAAAAAGGATTATTTCATTCTTTTGAAAGAATTAAAAATTATTTATAAACAATAAACATTATTTTAAGTATGACTCAAATTTTTAGAACAAAAATATCGGACTTCAAAATACCCCAGTTTTTCAAAATTCCGCTCAAGCGCATTTTGCCACTTAGCATGAAAGTTAAATCGTAAGCACTCAAAATCATATTTTCTTATTTTTTTTACAAAAAAATAATAAATTTTATTCTAAGTTGATTCAAAATTTCCCTTAGCTAAAAATCATAAATTTTAAAAACATCCCAAAGCTTTCTCAAGAAAAAACAACTAAGTCAGTCTTCAACAATGCCCTCAGTGTCTCAAAATAGAGACAGGTCACTGTTAAAATGTCAAACAATTTAGTTACTTGATGATCCACACATCTTCTCATCACTCGCCAAACTTAAATCAATCATCTGAGTCTTTCCATCCACGTCAATATTTAGGCTGACGACAGGACACTGCTCAATACATTTTAACACAGGAGTATAGAAAATGAAGCTAAGAAGAATTGAGACGGTTGGCACGAAAAAGAAATGAAGGCGTCTGAAAATCGCCAAATCAAAGTACTAGGCCCAAACACTGAATGAGAATTCAATTATAAACATTCAACTTTGTTCTTCAATATCCTTCGTTTTCTGCAGCTCTTTGCGTAAGTACATATTGTTATGGTTTCTTTTCATAAGTAATATGTATTTTAAATGGATAATGTTAACTTTTTTTATGTTTTTTTGCACGCGATGCTTCCTATACCTCAGTTTTATTTAGCGGAAAATTATTTTATTGATTTTAAACCTATTCCCGAAACATACAAACAATAAAAATTACATAAAAATAATAAAACCTATAGAAAACACCTAAAATAATGAAGCTACTCCATTGAAAAGCTCCGAATTTCTCGCCAGTAACTTCTTTGGGCCTATTTCTGAAACGATTAAGAGCTTACTTGGCAAACCGAACATTGCATTAGTTTCTGACCACACATACTCTCCGTCGTCTTCTTAGTCTCCACGACACGAAACAAGACCATGAAATTCCTCGGTCCGTTTATTTTTACGAACTTCCCAAACGATGGACGCTTTCCATGTTTACGAGGAGTTGCTGCTATTTTACGACCAGCTTTAAAAAAAAGTGCTGACAGAACCGAAATGCGTCGAATTTCTTTCCTGGCATCGTAATATCGCCAGATTTCTTTTTATCTCCGGCAGGATTGGCGCCAGTCGAACAAAATGAAGCGCTGGCCGATGTTAAAAGCTTCCTTCCTATCTTCATAAAGATCACAGCCACTAAAGATGTGTTGAAAGGCCGTAACATAAGTTTACTCTGATGCCATCCGATTTTCATACACTTTAGTTGATACGATAAATACTCGTATAATACAAGTTAATGAAAAAATCCTAATTTTTTTTTATCTGTTTCAAAGATATTAAAGCAAGTGTATACATTAGCCAGGCATCTTTAATTTTTATAGTTCAAAATCATCTGCAGTAAGTTGTATACCACACTATTGTTTTTGGTCGAATCATAATAATGGTTCCTAGTAGCTGCAACGGCTGTGGGGTGAAATGTTTCACCATATTTTTGATATTCAGATAAACCAATTTTCAGATTTAAGAAACAGAAACCAAACAGTAGAAAGGTTTATCTCAATAGCAAAAATATAGTGAAACATTTCGCCACAATCCGTTGCAGCTACCAAGGAACTATATTTTTCGAGAAACTAAGCGTCAAATTTTTAACAGTGCAGTCTATAGTAAAAGAATAACAGCTATAATTTTGCTTCAAATTTTAAGATCCGAAATTTAGTGCAAACTCAATCTTAATGGAATACTCATAATGGAATAAACTGATTTTATATAATGCAGCCAACTACATTTGTTGCAAGAAGATACCTCAAGTTACATATTTGATAATTTCTTTAACCCTTTCAGTCCCAGTGATGCCATTTGGCATCATCACTTTCAATATTTTTTTTTTCCAAATGTTTATGTCCCGGTATGACATCCAAACACACATCATTCGATTCTTCACATTTTGTTTTTTAGACAATATTTTACATTAATCTCAATAGAAGTCAGAACTACTATTTTTTTTATTTAGAAAATAGCTTTCACCTGATTTTTTGAAAAGTTCACTTCAGTTCCCCATATTTAAAACGCAATTTAAACTATTTCGGTTAGAATAATTATTAATTTTTTTTAATAATATCGTCAGACACCTTAAAATATATAACTTGAAGCGTTTTTAGGAAATATATATATATTTTATTTTGTTGTTTTCCACATTAAAAAAATTTTGGCATTATTTCAAAAACCATATAAAAAAATAAAATGATTTTTTTTCTTATGGAACTCTTATTTTTGACCTAAAATTAGCTTATTTTGTGAATATCAGAGGTTTATGTAGTGTAGTAAATTTTTGGGACTGAAAGGGTTAAACTGCGAATTTTTAACGAAATATGCATATTTGTCAAAAACTATCAATAACTACTTATCGTAAACACCAAAAATACATTCTACATACGCTTTCTCAATTAACCAATGCCAGATTTCCAGATAATGGTACATTTAAAATCTTACAATAGCTACTTGCGAAACAAATTTAGCACCACTTGTTACCTAAAATGACTAAAAAAAATCTACGTTTTCAGTAATATTTAATTCATTCACTATGACGCGTTCTTTTCAACTAAGAATAAGATAGTGTTTATGCGAAAATAACACAGGTTTCGCAAGCCTGTGTACCTTGTACGTGAATAGCTCAATATCTTAGAGTGCTACTATATTTGTGATATACTGCGAATTCCCCAGGAAAGCATCTTCATAAGCTCGCTTTAAAAATAAATATACAATAGTATAATAAATATTCTTAAATATTGTCGACAAGCATTAAGTGTTTGTTTTGACTTGTAAATTGACTATTGTTTTGAAATACTTATGAATTGTCTATGTTTTCTTAACGTTTGCAGAAGGTTTACACAAATATTTGCATTTCATTATTGATTTAGGCAAGCTTAAATATATTTTTAAAATTTTATTTTTGTATTAACGGCAATAGTCAAGAATATTTGCCAAGTGAAAATAAGATTTTAGCGTAAGTTTATGTAAATAAATTTAAAGACAAATAAAACCAAAGCACTAAAATTTTTATGAAGGAAAAGTTAAGTAATACGACACAAACGAATTTTGAAAACCTAAAGCTTTTACTTGGTAAGGAAAGTGTATATGGTGCTCACAAATAGGCCGTAAATAGGTTAAACAATATTATTGAATTATTAAATGGCAACCTTTATAAATCTAAATGTTTTTAGATTTAATCTAAGTTTTAAGTAGTTACTGCCTGCAAAAAAAAGGCTCTGAAAATTAAATACAAAATAATTTAGTAGCAATAATATTTTAATCGCATTAAAAACTAGATCTGAACTTTCCACTAATTTGATATGTATAATTTTAAGTAAAATAAAATAACACAATTATCAAATTTAGTGAAGGAGAATAATACTTGAATCGCCTTAACAATAGCTACATATTTCATTGTAAATAAAATTCAACAAATATAAAAAAAACTCCTCCAAACAACCTATTTAAAAAATGTATACATTTGTTTTTCGGAATAATTATTCTATCCATTGCAAATGCATGCTTGCATGCTTTCAGTTTTAAAAAGCTCATTGATGTTACATCTGACATATTGTACAAAAAAAAATTCAAGTTAAAATTTGTGTAATACTTTATCAATTTTTTTCTGCTCTTGTCTACATTAATAACAAATAGGAAATACCTTAAAATAGTTTTTATGTCATATGTTTCAGCAGTCCAAACAATTTTGAAATAAAACATTTTTACACTTATAATATTCATTTCGAATATAAAAGGTTAAAGGAAATGTTCAAACCTCCATCAAACATTGACAATAAAAGCATTGTGTTACTTCTGATTTCCATTGCCATCCACGAGAAATAAGAGTTATTCAAGGTAAATGTTGTTAACTTTAATGCGTTCTTAATGATTGGGAACGAAAATGGTGATAAAAAAAATGGTGAAATTGTAGGAGAGGAAATATAAAAGAAAAACTTATTGTGATATAATTTTCGTTACATCTCACACTCTCAGAAATAACACTTTCATTTTTGATGATTCATGAATCCTCAAGCCTCAGTTCGTTAATTTTGATGATTGTTTCGTCAAACTATCATGTGACTTTTGAGTAAACGCGAATCCTCACTTTTACGATCTTGATTTGACGATTCTGTATCTTGATTGTGAGGAAACTTAATCTCATTGTTGAACTCACATGCTCGAAAAGGACGAAATATTTCTTTAAATTAGACGACATCGACATTCAAATCCTCATAAAAATGACGATTCAAATTTCCTCACTTTGAGGAAAGGAAAACTCGGAGCATTTGCCAGTAAACGGAATATTCAAAATTAAGGAAAATTTCGTCGTTTTTAAGCATTCATTTTTGAGAGTGCAGAATCACCATGTACTACACAATTTTTCGAGGTCTCTCTCGTTTTTGAATAGAAGATTCTAGGGCTAGAGAGTTTTCAAACTTTTGTTCATTTTACGTACCTAGTTTTTATTTTTAACCATTACGAGAAAAACATAATATAAATATATTTCTTATACTTTAATACAAAAATAGCGCAATTTATTGATTGAGAACGAAAATGGTGATGAAAAAATGCTGAAATTGAAGGCGAGGAAATATAAAAGAAAAACTTATTGTGATATAATTTTCGTTACACCTCGGAATACAAAAAGATAAACTTATTGTGATGCAACTTTCGAAGAAGAACAGAAGAGTCTAGGGCTAGGGTTTTCAAACTTTTTTTAATTTTGCGTACTTAGCTTTTATTTTTAACCATTACGAGAAAAACATAATATAAATATATTTCTTATACTTTTATAAGAAAGTAGCGCAATTATTTCTTCAAAAAATTAAATATAGTTTTTTATAACAAATGTCCAAATATTCGCATTTCAGTTTGAAAATGTGCTCACCTATGCAAGAGACAAATTTTCCGACACCAATTGTGTGTCAAAACCATAACTTTGAAGATCGTACCGAATATTTTGTTTTATTTTTTATTTTAGCATTGTAAACATTTATTTTTGTAAAATTAATTATTGAAAATTGAAAAATATTAGAACCAATGTCAAAAAGGGGGATTGAAGAAACCTGTAAGTAAACATTTATCACATAAAAAAAACCCGCTGGTAAAATTATTCAATGCAGCTGGAAAAATGTGGTTTAGGCAATATTTTTTCCGTTCGATTAACACCGAGGCACTTTGGTTTGGAGAACCGCGATCATTTTGTCTCATTCGCCTTTAAGAAGCTTCCAGGCACACTTGACACTATAACAATGACCAACAATTGACGCTGGCATATCAACAGGACATCGTTTTCTTCATCTTCACGACATCACGCAGACTCAGACTCACAGTAGGCCTATCGTATGTAACATGCACGCGGACACCACACCCAAGAATTACCTCTCATTCGAATTGATTTATCTCTGCGCGGACTGTGGCGTGCTAACCAGGATTATTAGACAACAGCTTCTTGATCGGAACCGATCGGTCAATGTCAAAAGGACATAACGCGATTCAAACCAGAAAGGTCTTTCGTAGGATATTCTGTGATTTCATGAATTAAAGATGTCCTCCTTCTCTCTCAGAAGAAGTATACGAATGCTGGGGATATTGGTAATGTCCATATTAGATGCACTGTGGGGGTAAGGGCACTTGTCATATCAGTCATAACTTAAAATAATGATGGCTTTATTCTGAAATCTCATTGGCGGGTGAGGTTTGGAAAGTGCAAACTTACTTCAATGGCTCCTCAAAAGAAATACGAAGGCTTGGGCCATTGGAAATGCACATATTGGATGAGGTAAGGGCAGATATCATTTCAGTCACAGTCATTACTTAAAAAGCAAACACCTGGTGGCTTTATTCTGAAAACTCGATGGTCGATAAAGTTTGGAAAGTAACTTAAGCTATTTCAATGGCTTCTCAGAAAGAGTACAAAATGCTGCGGACATTGGGAATTTCCGTGTCAGATGCACTGTGGGGTTAAGGGCAGATGTCATTTCAGTCATGACTTAAAACAAACGAATGATGGCTTTATCCTGAAACTTAAATTTCGGGTGAGGTTTGGAAAGTAACTGCAAATATATTTCAATGGCTCCTTTGTTGTTGTTGTTGACTTATTCCTCTTGGTCCAGCCGCATAGACCAAGTCAATGAGCTCGAAAGTTTTCAAGAAATCATATACAAGTAGGGGGCTAGAGTATAGGTCATTCTTCTCCAGACCAAGACACTGTAAGATGTGATCTGGAGAAGCCTACACTCTAAAAAATGAATGCTCAAAAACGGCGAAATTTTCCTTAATTTTGACGATCCGTTTACTGGCTGCTTCTCCGAGTTTTCGTTTCCTCAAAGTGAGGACATTTGAATCTTCATTTTTATGAGAATTTGAATGTCGTCTAATGTAAAGAAATATTTCGTCATTTTTGAGCATGTGAGTACAACAATGAGATTTCCTCAAAATCAAGAAACAGAATCGTCAAATCACAATAGTTAAAGTGAGGATTCGCGTTTACTCAAAAGTCGCGTGAGAGTTTGACGATACAATCCTCAAAATTAACGAAATGAGCTTGAGGATTCATGAATCGTCAAAAATGAAAGTGTTATTTCTGAGAGTGTATGCAGTATTACACCTCATGCACGTTGAATATGTCTTTTGTCTAAGTTCAAAAGAGAGACACCTAATGTGTCCGATAATGAGTCTACCTATATTGGACTGTATGGCTCTATCAGCTCCTATGGTAAGGGCTCCACCGGGAGTCCTCAGAAGAAGTACAAATGTTGGGGAGATTGGGAATGCATTGCATATTGGATGCAATGCAGTGGTAAGGGCAGTTGTCATTTCAGTCTTGACTTAAAACAAAAGCATGATGGCTTTATTCTGAAATTTAAATTTAGGGTGAGGTTTGGAAAGTAACTGTAACTTATTTCAATTTCTACTCAGAAAAAGTACAGAATGTTGGGGACATTTGAAATTACCATATTAGATGCACTGTGGGGGTAAGAGCACATGTTATATCCGTCTTAACTTAAAACACACACTTGATATGGCATTATTCAGAAATCTCAATGGTTTATGAGGATTGGAAAGTAATTGTAAACTTATTCCAATGGCTCCTCAGAAGAAGTGCAGAATGCTGGTTAACTATAACATTAATAACACTTTGTTGTTGCTGCTTATCTCCTTGGTTTAGCAGAGCTAAACCAGGTATGATGTTTGTCGCACGTAAAAAGTCCAGGACTGGATTTTCACAGATTTCGTGTCTGGAATGTCTCCGACAGTATAGGATGTGGTCAGGTGCCGCCTGTTTGATGGAACACTTCGGGCAGATAGGAAAGGTCTTCTTCCCATTTGTGTAACACAGAGATGTAATGTGTCCACTTTTAAGTCTCGTAATGGCCGTCTGGTCACTTCTTCAGCACTTTAGGGATAAAACCTCTCCGGGTCGCTTACCTTGGTACCAGTGGTGCACTGGTACCAAGTACCACTGGTACCACATTTTTATTTACGCATCAAACAAGTCATCCTTGAAAGATGAAGAGAAGTTGTGAGCATTTTGAGCACCTATATTGCATATGGATAACTTTTATATGATACACATAAAACAAGAGAGCACTTTTTTTTAATTGTTTTGGTAAATCCTAAGATTAAATTTCGAAAATCTAACTTCATGCAAAAAATTAATTTTTATCCTTACTCGATTACCACAGTACTAGTACCAAAATACAATATCATTTCAAAATAATATACTAATCTTGGCCTTACACTCTTTATATTCAACTATAGATATTTCTCTAAACATCAACGTTAATGAACCGAGACAAAATGCAATAACACTCAATTCGGATCCTATAATTAACACGTTCGTTTATTTTGGACATAGTACAAGTATTTGACACAATGTATATAAATTAATGTATGCAATACATATACATATACAAATCAACTACCACGAAGACACAAACCGAGACTTGAGTGCAAGTTGACATTCAGATATCATCCCTATTGTTTTGCGACACAAGTATCTAATCAGATATCATCCACAAATTACTTTAAAAGGACAATATGTTGATAAGCATCTAATTCGTACGATTCAAGTCATCATTTGCGGTAAACCCTGAATGATTAATGTCCTGCAGGGTTTCCTGAGCTGTTTGAATGCATTGGGGACGTATTGCGTTAGTTGACATTGCATCGAATGAAATTTGGTCTGTGTTTTCACGTAAGTTTAAACCTAAGGGGACAAAATTTCCTTTTAAGGCCAGCATTGGTGTTTTTATTCTTTTACGGGTTATTTTAAATTCATGATGTAACTGGGAAGTTTTAAATTAAACTTTATCGAAATTTGGCACAATCTTATAATTTTATTATATATGAAAATCTTAACTTCAAAAGTTTAATGATACAAGAAAGTTTTTATACAAAAGTTGAAGAAAAGTCAAGAAAAGTTTTATGATACAAAAGTTGTGTGAAAAACGCATTTAAAAAACTTAAAATTGCATTTGTTATGAGGAAATTAAGTTGTTAATTGTTTTTACAAAGTCGCCGTTAATGGGTTAATACGACAACTTATAAAAAGCCAATAGTAACATATTGTGAACAGGACCTATTTGTCAAGTATTTTCAGTGAATTTAGTGTTTTTAACTTGGTTTAAATGAAATTTAATATTTTTGTGAATAATTTTAAATATCAGCCTTAACTTGGCGAATTTAAGATACACTATTGAAAAATGGACAGGACTTAGTTAGAGGTATTTACCTATTATATAATTTTAGGTTTAAATGTGAAACTTTCTACGCTACTTGGGGCATCCACAGTCCCCGTCTAAACCAAACAATACGAAAAATATTCTTATGTAAGATTGTAGTATAATATTAGAAGTAGAGTAGTATTATGTAGTATAATAAAGATGATTGGGTACAAATTGATTTCTGACCAGCCATGTACAACGTTGCTAAATTAACCCTAGTTTCATATCTAAAAATTGCATACGTTATTTTTTTCTGATTTTATTTAAATATCCACAAACAAAATTCGGAAAGAAATGCTTCTGAATATTTTCTTCAAAAGAAAAAATTACTAATCTTGGAAGCAAAGAAAAACCTCCTAGCCATCTGCTGTTACTTCAAGTACCATTCCCACAGAGATCCTTATCATGAAAAACAATGGTCCTAAAAATGCTGTTAATAAACTACCCAAAACTGCCCATTAACAAGCAACGAAACAAAATAAAGTGTAATTACTAAATGAGCGATTCGTGTGCTAACCAAAGTGTGTGTGATTCCAACAACACTGAAACTTGAAAACAGTTTTTACAGAATGCGTGGTTTGGAAATAGCTCCTTCTATTGTGTCATGACCAAATTACATTTAATTACAATCGCCCAATTTCGCAGAGTTTTTAATCTGTATGAGGTAAATGGTGGTCATTTCTTTACACTGAATTTCAGATAATTTTATTAGGCAAGGCTTTATCAAGGGCAGATCCGCTTTTCTAATTTAGTGAATATTCAGGAGGTCAAGTGTATTTTTTTAACAATGGTTCTAATTCTGCGTTCAAGTTTTAGTTTTTGCAATCACCGGATTTGGGATGAAACGTGAATCATGCATGTTTTTTCAGTGTAGTTTTTAAATATTTTCTCATTAGAAAAACGTCATCTCATGATTGCATCATTCGCTGATAAAAAAAATTCAACTTTCATGTGTAGTTATTATCATTACTGAAGGTCAAAATACATTTCAGAAGCTTTTGTCATATGAAAGTATCAATGAGAATGATTTATTTAAAAAATGGTATTTTGCAATATAAATTCATAGTTGTCCCAGTCTTTCCGGACGGATTATAATTATTCATTTATTAACATAACAAGTAGGACATTCAATTTGCAAAAATATTTGAACGCAAAATTTTGGCAATATTTGGTTAATGAATAATAAGGTTTAATAAAATGAAATAAGCTTTAATAGCTTTTTTAATGTTTAAATATTTAATATGGAAATATGTAAGATGAAAATGGTAGATGATGAATTGAATTTCATCAAGTTCCTATCTAAGTTTTAGTAAAATATGTCAAATTAATATAATACAAATGAAGCAATTCCTGCAAAAATTTAAAGGGCATAATTTTAGCTTCCACACTACGTTTATAACGTAAAAAGTGGAAGGTTTTATAATCGTCCAGTCCGTCGGTCCGTCACCCACTTTCATTGCCCAAAATGCCAACGCTACAGATAAGTGTGATACGACAAATTATTCAGCATATTGAAATTAGAATACATTGAAAATTTCAGAAAAGAATTCGAATTCGAAGTGCTTCAATTATTTAAAAAAAAAACCTGCAAATTTTAATGCTCATTTTAAAAACATAGGAAGCCATTTTTATTAGAATTAAATCACCATTGCCATCGCAACAATTTCTCGAGAAACCTTAATTCATTTCGACAATAAATTAAAATATTTTTTTTAATAAATGTATGTCTAGTAAGGAGGAGGGGCAGTAAAGAAGAAAGCAACTCTTTAGTGTAGAAATATCCATTTAATGAAGTGCAGCTCTGAAGAATTACATCCTCTCTCCACCCTTACCGCCTTTACTAGTGACAAAAAGATGGCGGTTCAGGGCAGAGTTTCAATAAGTGCTCGCTAGATGGCGCTGATACAACACTCTGCTATCCTGACGTTTGTCGTCCCGACAAATAGCAATTGAATAAAATAAAAACATGCTATCTAAATATTAAAAGTAAACATGTAGCAAGATAAAAATTAAACGTAAACACTTAGAAAATAATACACTTAAATTCACTACTAATACTGAAAAGAACTATAAAAATAAGCATAAACAAATAAAATACTTTTAAGCATTTCTCTAGAAAATTATTCTAAACTCACTTTAAAATTCTAATTTGAAAATTATGAAATAGAAGAAAACACTTATAAAATTAACTAAGCAAGTAAGTAAAAATAAATTTTAGAGTCTGTGCAAAAAGTTCTTAGCACAATTTGGGAGAGTAAAAAAAATAAAGTTCTGGACTTCAGAAAGTTTGTAGAATAAAAGTCAAAGTTCAGGTTTTTGCCCAACTCTTCATTTGGTCGGCAGATGTGGATGTGCATGCTGGTCCTTCACCTGTACCGGTCTTGCGTACATCATATCTGTCGTTTGGGCGAACTTTAGTCACGACGTATGGGCCGAAAAACTTTTGACGAAGTTTTAAGCCTGTCCCGAACTGAGTACGTTTGATGGCGACTATATCATCAAGTTTGTATCTGGTAGCAGTCTTGCGACGAGTGTTATAGTTGTGCCTGCTCTGTTCTTGTTGTTGCAATATATTTGCTTTGGCTTCTTTGCGCATTTGTTGTTGATGTTGGACGACTGAGTGTATATGTTGTTCTTCTAAAATTTTCTTGATGTTAAGATCTTCTTTATTTTTCATTTTAACTCCTGTTAGAAGCTCGAAGGGTGTGTACTTAGTAGCTGAAGAGATAGTGCTGTTAATTACACGTTGTACAGCTGGTATGTGCTTGAACCACTTTTTCGGATCATCAAGGGATAACTTGGAGATAACTGGAATTAGCGTTCCATGGAATTTTTCAACCTGACCGTTTCCTCTTGGCTGACCTGTAGTGATTGTGATATGTTCAATCTTCTCATCTTCGCAGTATTTCTTGAATTCTGTTGCAGTAAAAGCTGATCCGCGATCTGATATTATTCGTCTAGGATTTCCAAAGGTGGTTTGCTGAAGTTGAAGTTTGTCCAGAGCGTCTTTTGCAGATGTTGACTTGACAGGATATATCCAAATGAACTTTGTAAAGGCATCTACCACAGTGAATATGTACTTGTAGTTTTTGTTTGTGCTTGGCAGTGGCCCTAGAAAATCTATATGGTATGTGTCTAATGGAATGTCACCTTTAGGAATGGGATGGAGAAATCCTTCTTGTTTTCCTGTTTTTCGTGAGGCAAGTATGCATTTTACACAGCTGGATATTACGTTTTCGACAGTTTTACGTATGTTTGGGAAATAAAATTGTTGTTTAATTAAAGCTTCAGTTTTATTGATACCAAAATGTCCTTTATTGTGTTCAATTTGTACGATTTGTTTTTGCATGTCTTGTGGTATTACTAAAAGCTCTTGGTCATTGACTATTTTGTAAAGAATATTATTTTTGTATTTGTATTCTGATGTTGGAGAGTGTTGAAGTAGTTGTTTAATGCTTAGTGTGAATTCATCTTTTGACTGAGCTTCGCAGATTTTTCTGGTTGTGTCATCAACTTGTATTGTCATGACAGGATAACGGCTAAGTGCGTCGACATGTTTCATCTGCTGTCCTGGTCTGTGAATTAGTTCATAGTCGAAATCTTCGAGCAACATTGCCCATCTGGCAACTCTAGGAGGCAGTTCTTTTTTGGACATTGTTTTTTGAAACGCTTGGCAGTCAGTGAAGATTTTGAATTTTGTGCCTACAAGATAATGTCGAAATTTCTTTAATGATTCTACTATTGCTAAAACTTCTAATTCATATGATGTATACTTTTCTTCTTGTGGTGATGTTTTACGACTCATATAGTGAATGGGATGCAGGTTGTTCTCGTTGTCAGCTTGAAGCAAAATAGCACCAAAACCTTTTGATGAAGCATCACAGTGTAATTGTAATGGTGAGCCCTGTTTGTATAAGTGTAACACAGGTTCTGTGGAGAGTGCTTGTTTTAGTTGTAGAAAAGCTTGCTGTTGTTCTCTGCCAAAGTGAAAAGGTGTGTTGTTCCGTAAAAGATCACTTAGTGGCCTTGCAATGGCTGCATAGTTCTTTATGAATTTTCTAAAGAATGAAGTCAGACCCAAAAAGGATTGAATATCTTTCGTCGTTTTAAGCTGAGGGAAACTTAAAACAGCATTTGTTTTGTGTGACGATGGTCGAATTGTACCTTTTTCCAAGATATGTCCGAGAAAAGTTATTTTTCGTTGTAGAAAATTGCACTTTTTGAAATTAAACTCAAGTCCATAGTCCGAAGCAACTTGTAAAACCTTTTCCAGCTTTTGTAGACCTTCGAACTCATCAGATGAGGGTATAATCAAATCATCAAGATAGAGAATCAAAGTTCCATCTTCTAAAAGATCTCGAAAAACAATTTGGATAAATCTTTGAAAAACAGATGGTGCGTTGCATAGTCCAAAAGGCATCTTTGTGAACTCGTACTGTCCGTCTGGTGTTACAAAAGAAGTGTATTTACGACTATCTTCATGAACATCAACGTGATAGAAACCATTTTTTAAGTCAAGGTTTGAATAGACAGAAGCACCTTGTAATTTGTCAAAAACATCTTCGATGAGGGGTAAAGGAAATCTTTCTTTTACGATATTCCGATTAATCAATCTAAAATCTATGGCTAAGCGCGTTGAACCATCTTTCTTCTTACACAAAACTATTGGTGCACAGAAATCTGAAAAACTTTCTCGAATTATTCCACTTTGTAACATTTCCTTAATTTGTTTATTTACCTCAATTGTTTCTGACAATGCAAGACGGCGTGGTCTTTGAAATATAGGTGTGTCATCTGACAGAATTAATTTCATTTGATAATTAGTACTTTTAATTTTATTCGGTTTATAAGTTTTGACCATCTTCATAATAGTGTTTCGTATATTCGCATCAGATATGTGAGAAAATTCATCTTCAAAAAGCGTATCATCACTTACAATACTAAATATTGAGTTGGTCCCCGTAGTGTCTAATGGTTTGTTTACATTTTGCAATATGGGCTTGTCCCCTTGTACGTCTGAAGCGAAAATTTGGTGTTCGTAAGTTCCTAAATCTGTTAATTTGTTCGAATTATATTCATCAATTAAATGTGAAAAACGTTTCTTCATATCCGTATTATGAACGTGTGTGAAATATAAGTCATTACCGTAGTCACAATCCATTGCGGACGTAAGATCATTCGCCGAAGCGTGCTTTACGGGAAAATAGGCTAAACCTTTACCGGTAGCGTTGTCAAAATTTAATCGGTTCGACACATCATCTCGTTCCGCTAAAAAAAATCTTCGTTCTCCGTACTCTAGATGAGCGGGCGAATTTGCATTCGATAGCTCCTCCTTTGCCTCTGATTGGTTGTGGCATGTTCGTGGGTGTGCCCTAACGTCTGGTTGATAGGTGATTGACGCGTCGTCTCGTACGCTCTCTTCTTGCTGCGGCGACACAGAGTCGGCGATGAGTTTCGGTGTTGTAGACATTTCGTCTGCGACTTGTTTCGGAGCGAAGTGAATAGTATTTTGACATTTGTTTTTTATTTCCTGGTGCAGGATTTCTGTTTTCGGAGAGAGTGTACTTTCATTTTGTGTTATTTGTGATGTTTTAAGCTCATGGAAAATAGAAGGAGGGATTATTAGATTTGAAAATAAACTTTCGCAAACAGCTGCATCGTATCTTTTTGGTTGTCTATGTGGCAACCCGAGAAAAACCTTGGCGGATTTGGCGGTGCACGTGTCGCCGAATGCAGATTGTAATGTGATATTTTCTTCATCATATGTTGTTGTTTTGGGTAAACAATCGGCTTTGACACAAATATGAGTGCATCCACTGTCAATAATAGCGCGCGTATTTTTATTGTTGAGAAGTACATATTCATATTGGAGGGAACCGTGATCACGTGGTTTGGGTGCTGTTGGAGCTATTTGTAATACTGGACTGTTATTCTCGTGTGACTCGTTTTCAGATCGTTGGTTGTTTACATTGCGTTGATTGAAGCGAGTATTATTTGTTCCACGGGAATTTTGATTTTGTGGTCTACGAAAGTTATTATATGGTTGCCGATTATTGTATGGTGGTCTGTTGTTTTGTTGATAGGTGTTATTGTTGTGTTGGCGACGGTTTACTTCGCTTAGAGATTTACGCTGGGATGTAAAGTATATATCAACTTTTTGTGCAAGATCATTTGGCTTTAGCCATTCTTCGCCTTGTGTGACAGCTATGTATGACTGAGTCTCTCGGTCAAGTGTAGAATACAATTTATCTGAAACCATTAATTGGCATAAAGTATCAAAGTCACTGACGTTTCTAATCTTGCAATAATATGCGAAAGTTGTTTGCAATCGTGAAGCAAACTGCGTGTGTGACTCATCTGCGAGTCTTTGCACACGGCGAAAATTAATTAGGCAATCCTGTGCGGTTGGTTGGAACTGACGTAGCACTGTATTTTTGACTTTTTCGTAGTCTTGGATATCATTATCCGAAATATTTAATAAAATGTGATTTGCTTTTTCGCCTAACATATTTATAAGTATTTCTGACTTTAATAACTCATCCGATATATTCTTCGTATTAAATGCTCGTTCTAACGATGCGAAAAATAAGCTGTAATTTTCTGGACGGCTAGGGATTGGCATTGAAAGAGTTTTAACAGAACGAATAAGATTTTCGATGTTAGGTGAATCATCGGTTTCGGAACTTTTCGACATATTATGTTGAGTTTCGGCATTGTTTTGAAGGGAAGCTAGTTCTATATTTCGTTCGATTTGTGCGAGTTTTACTTTTTCGACTTCTAATTTATTTCTTTCGACTTCTACTTTATTTCTTTCGATTTCTAGTTTAACATTTCTGTCATCTACCGTTTGTGCAATTAAATTTTTAACGAATTCGTTATCTTTCGTGTAGGTCTCACTGGACTCAATTAGCTCTTTAATTTTAGTTAACGTGGAATTTTCTGGAAGTACGATGTCCAATTCAAAAGCAACTTTCACTAAATCTTCTTTTTTAGTATTTTTATACATCTTGAATAGAAAAATAAGAAAACTTTTACCTTTGTGGTCGATTTTGGTTTTGTTTCGTCGGCGATGTAGTAGAATTTCTTACGTGCTCTGTGGACGATGTATTCCGTTTTATGGAGGGTAGTTTTGTTTTTCGGATTGACGTGCTGTGGACCTCGTCGTCGTGTGTCGTCTTCTACTTAGCGGCTGAAGATGGATGACTCACGGGTGGCGTCTTCTGCTTAACGGCTGGAAAAATACCACTTTACGATGGGGTCGACGATGGCGACTGCGAAGGCGACTTCGGCTTGGCGGCTGAAGAAGGAATCGCTTGACGATGGCGCAGGAAGTTCCTTTTGAAGCGGGAATTTTCACTTTTTTCGTGACGATGGCGATTTTGGCATCGCTGATTTATTGCAGTGTAGATAAAAGTTCGTTTTTGTGCATGAGTTCGTGATTGCCCACCGTGGAGAGGAACTTTATGTCTGAACCTCGTGGGACTTGAACTTTCGTTTTGTAAAAGTTTAAATTAAAATTTTTTAAAATATATCGATTTTTGCGACGAGAGGCGGGTGGCAAGGCGGCGGTGAGCCCCCATGTCTAGTAAGGAGGAGGGGCAGTAAAGAAGAAAGCAACTCTTTAGTGTAGAAATATCCATTTAATGAAGTGCAGCTCTGAAGAATTACATCCTCTCTCCACCCTTACCGCCTTTACTAGTGACAAAAAGATGGCGGTTCAGGGCAGAGTTTCAATAAGTGCTCGCTAGATGGCGCTGATACAACATGTATATAATACATCACATAGGTCAGTTTGAAATGACGAATTATCTTTCACTACGAGTTTTTTTTTTTTTTTTTGTATGTTGATATGAAATGTTTTCATTCTATTTAACACTTCGGATGCTGAAGACGCGCCAGCGCGTCTTGCTTTTCCGATTCATCGATCACAGCACATTCTGATAAAATTCATAGTACCATTTCGCCAACCGTTCTTAAGAGTTCAAGTTCGTTTGTAAACTCGATAAACGTGATGGTCTAGTGGTTACACAAACTACATGATCTAGCTCTTTCATCTACCCTTTTGTATGATATTTTATTGACACCTATTAATTCCAGATGTGACTGATGAATTTCCGTTCATGGATTTTAAAGCTTATGCAGTATTTGCGTTATTTGTCACCTATTTGAATTATGTTTACCCGGGAGCAGGCGCGGGCTATTGACGACACATTTTGATGGTGATTATTTTTAAGGGGTATCTCTGCAGTAGATAAATTTAGAACATAAGTAGATCGAGTGAATTTCTAACTGAGTCTAAACGTTTGGAGAACTTTGAAAATTATAAGTAACATAAGAATATTAGTTGTAAAAAAATCCTTGAGTATGTTACGCGCACCCGTTCCCTGGTTCACCTCAAGCAAATTTAAGATTATTTGATGATCAATTTGAGGATATAGAAAGTAGAATATTAGATATTACACTTTTGCAACCGATCCCACTGTGCTCAGAATAATACTTGAGGATTTCAAAGAGTAATTTCAATTTCAAATTACAAGGAAATTAAATCTTTCGGTTCAAGTAAAAGGCGACCAGACATACTGCATTTCGCAGTGCGGTTTAGTTTTTTACTGAACCATCTAGCTATTAAAAATTGCAATTAGTCTGTTTTATTTTTGTAATTTTTTCAAACAAAAACAAAGCAAAAAATATGAATTATGAAAATTTAGTGATGATTTCATAGCAAGTTAATCACTGAAACAAATCTGGTTATTGGCTTTTAATTCAATGATTAGTGAAAGTTGACGAGTTATTCGATAGGAAAAGGCCAGCAACATTTCCTCGTATTTTTACGACTACTTGTCGTGTAGCTTCAATTAGCGACGTTAATTCAACCAAACCATGTAATTTTACGACCTCGAACTAAGATTTTAACTTTTTTGAAAATGAAGAACTGATAGTTCATCTCTATTGTAACGAACAGGTTTAAAAAACAAGATGATCTTCTACTTCACATCAGCCTCTATCGATGCCAATTTTTAATCTCTATCGCCGCAGCCAAAGTGTTAAAAGCGAGGGATTATTACGTATTTATTCTTTGAAATATAAATTAATTTTTGCAAACGATAAGCAATAATTATTGAATTTTCGAAATAAAATAAATGAAAGTAGCCAACTTTAGCATGGAAATATTTAACGTCGAATTAATGCTGTGTTTGGCGCTTTTTTACCTGTTATTTATACTTAATGTTTTGGTCTATTTAAAAGAGAGTAATATTACGTATTGATTTTTAATTATAATTCATTTTTGCAGGCGATAATAATTACTGAACGTATTATCAAATAAATAATTATTGAATATTTGAAATAAAATAAAGGAAACTAGCCAAATTTAGCGTTTAAAGATTTTAAAAATAGAATTTAATATTGTGTTCAGCGACATTTTTCCTGTTGAACACAACTGTTGTGTGGAAGCGGGTTAAGTGACAGATTCTGTTACAAACCAATTTGTTTTATATTATTTTCTACTTTTACAAACTTATGATACATCGGATATCTACCAACCTTGATATCGGAAAATTTTAATTTGGTTTACCAATATACTTCAATAAAATATTTTATCCTGGCATAACAACTCAATACATGTAAATGACATGTAAATGAATAGTCTGTATTAAAAATAATTTTAATTTTTTTTTAATTGCTCGGTAATGAAAATTAATTTGGCCATCGCTTTGCAATTATAAAGTCTATTAATTCCAGAATCCCCCATTGTAACGTCTTTATTTGCATAAAATGGCCTTAAGGCTCAATTACCAAACTGACAAAATTATCAGCAGATGGCGTCAGATTAAAAAAAATACGGAATGTTTATCTCAATAAATCAGACCCACAAACAGTTATATAACACAGTTAGCCAGAGTACAATAGAATCTGCATAGTAATTTCAATTACATGCCTAAAAAAGATATATAAAAAGGCTCAATTCTATTCTTACTTCTCTAAGTTAACCCTTCTTTTATTCGATGATTATTTATTGTTTCCTTTTGCTTAAATATTACGCTTAGGTTATTATATTTGGTGAGTACTCAAAGGCCATATTTGTGCTTTAATAACAATGATAGCAAAAAGTATATATTGCAAAAACGTGATTGGAGATAATTATATGCATTTTGTAAATGGTTGGGTCGTCACCAATTACTAACAATTGAAGTCTAGCAATTAAAGAACACAGTTACCATTAATGGTGCAGAGAAAACTTAAACATTTGTCTTTCTATTGCTTACAGTACTTACTTTTAAATTATAACTAGAAAGGTTTTTTATAAGGCCTTAACCTACAATAATTAATTTAAATTTAACCTTTTAATCTCTTTATCTTGTATTTATTACACTCTTAAAACAAAAGAGTGAAATCCACTCCAGTTGGAGAGGTGCATTTTCGACACTGGAAAGGAATGAATATTAACTCAGACTGAGTTAAAATCGCTCGTTTGGAGTGATCCTGTCGGAGGTTTAACACACAAAGGATCCACTCCAAAAGAAGAAGTGCATTTTCCAGACTGGAAGAGTGAAAAAATTAATCAGACTGAGTTAAAATCGCTCGTTCGTTTTAAGAGTGTACAAATATGATTTTGCCATGTTAATGCCTTTTGCATTCCTTTCAGCACACACATGCGTGGTAATTTAAATGCAACCCCTCATTATATCGCGCTTCCTTGGAGACAAGCAAAAAAACGCGATATAACCGAATACGCGACATAACGAGCGACTTGATAAATATTATACTAATTCAATGAAAAAATTGGGAGAATTGATACAGGGTGCGATAGATCCGAATGCGAGTTATAACGAGGCGCGATATAGCGAGGGGTTACTGCCTCTTCTTTTATTATCTTAATATGATTCTCACAAATATTTGTTGCAAAGATAACTTATCTAACTCGACCTTCTATTCAGTGGCTAGTTTAGAGACTAATTAAGTATCCTGAAGCTAAACTCATGAAGTAAAGATTTTCGGGTCGAAAAAAAAACGAAATCCAATTTCTTGCACTTGTTAAAAATTCCTTCAATTTACATACGCAGTGTGATGTTAAAAGCACTGCCAGATGTTGTGTAGTTACATCCGAAAACAATTTATTTCGGTACCGGCGAAAATCTTTGCTGCACAGGCAGTATTGGATGCACAACTCTTCTATATTTAAGCGCTATTAATGTATATTGTTCATGGGACTCTGTGAAAGAAAAAACATCAATTTGCTGTAAAACAAACATCACGACACTATGATGTAAAAAATAATCACAAATTGTGCTGTAATTTTACAGGTATTTTGTACCGCACACTTGCATGTTCTCAGTGCATGCTCTCACGTGATATCGAGCAATCAAGCATCGACACCAATTTGATATCGCAATGTCATACTTCCTTCGTATGGTATGGTATGGCAGGTACATACATATTCCAGCTTGTGTGCTTGTTCAGAGAACCGCTTATAAGCTTTCGCCAAGTGGGACAGACATAGAAAGAGTTTTTACAAGCACAAGAGACACACAGAGATAAGACAACACAAACACACAGACAAATAACAACATTTATATTGACGGTCACAAACATCCATGCCTGACAGGGATTCGAACCCGACAACAGCAGTTCCAAAGGCTAGCATCCTAACTATTGCGCCACCGGGGCGGCACTTACTTCATATATCGACAACGTTTCACCCACAATATGCTTGAAGATCAAATTACTTGAATAAATATAAAGCAAGATACATACACAGTAAAAAAAATTAATAAGTTTAAATAAAGTTAAGCATAAAAATCTTTGATTAAGTTTTAATTGTCATAAATTTAATGATCAAACGTATATAAAAACTTTATTCTTTAGTATCCCAATTATTCATTTGGTTTTTAAAACTGCTGTTTATTGAAGTGGTTTGAAGCGATAAATAACTACTTCTGTGACTTTGCTTTTTAAGCTTGGTTTGTTGTTTGGTATACATATATTTTCAGGCTTGTGTGCTTGGTCAGAGCCCCACTTATAAACCATCATCAAGTAAGATTGACACAAAACATTCACACGCACACACACATACGTGACAGATGCTGCCATCTATCGCGCGCCACCTCCACAATTTAGACATGCTCCTGAAGGGGAGGGAAATAGTCTCCAGGACCTGTACCCTGGGAAACTGCGCAATGTCCGCCCACAGGACTTTTGGACCCAACAGATTTAACAAGCACGTACTCCGCATATACTCGGTGGGTCTTCAGCTACCAGGACTCGATCGCGGGACCTTCCAATCCGTAGATCGAGACTCTGACCACAGGGCTCCCCACAGCCCCTTTTTAAGCTTACAGTCTTCGATTTAACTCTTTGAAACAGGCTCTCTTAATTTTAGTCACGATCTTAAAAAAAAAACTAATCATAAGGATAAATCAGTGAGTGTTAAAAATTTAATAAATTTTTTCTTTCGATCTAACTAAATGTAAGCCAAAAAAGTTTATTCATTCATTTCAACCAGATAAAAAAAAACAGATAATCCCTTATTTCTTACTTAAAAACTCATTCCATTCTTCGCAAAATGGTCCACAAACGTGAGATAACGTTTAGGCCATGCATTCTATTCTCTGATAGCCTAAGCCTGACTTCTTTGTCACATTGCGCTTTTCAACAAGTCTCAGCGGCGTGTTCTGAAGGGATTACGTAGGCTTTTCTTAGTCGGATTACCACTGTCGCGGTCTCAACCCTGAGAAGCCTTTTCGTACATAATAAATCATATTTGCTTCGATCTCCTAATGGTTGACAGAAGATGCGGCAGAGCCAGCACCGTGGAAAATGAGTCCAAATCCTTCCCTTTGTTTCAAGGGGATGTTATCTTGTTTGCAGGGATCGGAAAGTTAGGGTTTGTTTTTGACAACATATGTTTTCTCTTTCAGTTTTTTTAGGTAGGGGTAGGGTAGATACATATATATTCCGGCTTGTGTGCTTGATCAGAGACAAGCTTATAAGCTTTCGTCAAGTAGGACAGACACAGAAAGAATTTTTACTGTCACAGAGAAAGGAAGTAAACCCAGGGCGAAGGCGGGAATCGAACCCGCATCCGATATAGCTCTCAGACTGCTAGCGTAATGGTCCAAACCACTCTGCCATCCGGGTCCCAGTTTTTTGTGTATTTTTAGTTCAGTTTGAATATTTCTGGACATCTATTTCTAATCTCCGTGTGAATCATTATCACAAACAATTACGCCTTCTAAAATATAACAAAGAGACAATGTCGATACTTTTGCTGGCGCACCAACGTAAGTTACATAGCACTGTGCCACTGTCAAAAAAATCTGAAAAATTGCAACACTTGTGTGGTTATCTTTTACGTTACAGTGTTGTAATCTTTGTTTTACAGCAAATCGATGTATTTGGATTTGGATTTGGATTGGTTGACATATATTTTCAGGCTTGTGTGCTTGGTCGCAAGGACCCGCTTATAAACCATCGTCAAGTAGGACAACACAAGACACACACAAACACATATGACAGATGTTGCCATCTGTCGCCACCTCTACAATTTAGACATGTCCCTGAAGGGGAGGGAAATTTTCTCCAGGAACCTGTACCCATGGTGAACTGCGCAATGACCGACCACAGGACTTTCGGACCCAACAGATTTTACGAGCACGTACTCCGCATATACTCGGTAAGTCTTCAGAGGCACCGGGTCTCGAACTCTCAACCTTCCGATCTGGAGTCCGAGATCGTGACCACTAGGCTCCTTACAGCCCCAAATCGATGTTTTCTTGACATTCAGAGTCACCTGAACAACAAACTCCAATAGTATTGAAACAGAGAAGTTGGTAACATTCAATCACTGAAAGTGAAGGAAACGTTGGCCTTTTCCACAAATTTTTATTCATCATATGTAAATTCCCAGCACAGGCATGTGGCAACACATTTGAAATCACACTGTAGTGGAAAATTAGAGTGATTTTATACAGTACGGGACTTTGGACTTGACACAATTGGCCGAGAACGTTTGCACCAGTATTCGGGAACCTGATTTTGTACTTACACGAGAGATACACAAAATGAGAGATATGTAAATGATAACAAGAATTTGGTTTAGCCTTTAAACCGGATTTTCTATTTAAAAGTTGCAAACTATACAGTCAAAAAATTTTGTACTTGCTTTCACCATAATAATGGTTCCTAGTAGCTGCAACGGCTGTGTTAAGAAGTGTTTCACCATATTTTCGATATTGGGTTGAACCGTTTCTCAGGTTTCTGTTTCCAAAACTTGAAAATGGGTTCGACTGAATACTGGAAATATGGTGAAACATTTCACCACACAGCCGTTGCAGCTACTAGGAACCATTATTATGGTGAAAGCAAGCACAAAGTTTTTAACAGTGTTCAAATGGTAATATAGAAGTAATGCTTAGAACTAGCAAGTGTCATAAAAATTAAAGAAAACGCGAATTGTCTTAACGAAAAGTTTAGCACACTCTTGAGCTATATTGATGATACTACTATTGATGATTAAAAACAATAATTATTTTTTAAAAAAAAATCATGATCACATTCATTACTTTAGAAATTAAAACTTAAAAATGATAGAATTTACTCCTTTATCCATTAATTAGACAATTTACTTTTCATTTTTTTTAAATATTTCAAAGTAATACATGCTTAAATTCTTTTAATTCCTAATTTGAATTATCCTTCACTTATGTATGTGATAAGCACACTGCAACTGAAGAACCACATTAGCTTCTTTATATAACATAACGAATCAACAATAACAACTAGTTTTATTCCATACCATTCGTGTTTAGTTGGATGAGAACGTATATAAATATGCTTCGATTTATAGGAAGTTGGTGCAGTTTGATCTGATTTTGGCTGTTTAGGTGTTGTGGTTTCGGCGGATTGTCGTCAATACAGCTATCGAGGTATTCTTGCTTGCGATCGACATATTCATAGGACTTGATACAATGTAATCTTGATTCTAGGTACTTATGTATGAGGTTATCCAGGTGTAACGTGTTATGTCAAGTGTGAATGGGCGGGGATTATTGCTCTTGGGAATCCGGAGAAACAAAACAACCATTGGTTATTTTATTTTGAATATACAATTGTGTTTTTTAACCCTCCAATGCATACTCTTGCCATATGGCAACAAATAACATAATCCGCTTTATTATATTAATGTAGCTACCTCTCGATGAATCTGTGGTTTTTTCCCCCATCTATTACATTGGTGGCCCTAGGCATTTGTAGCTCTGTCCTGCCAGTGACACTGTTACAGTACGTTGTTCATGTGACCCTGTGAGTCGTGAAAACTTGCTGTAAAACATTATTAAACAAACATTACAACACTGCGATGCAAAAAGTAACCGCAAAAATACACTATAAATTTTTACACTACGCTGCGAATATCATGCAAGCGAACCTTTTCAATTCTTTTAATATTAACATATTTTGTGTTACCCATTCAGAGGACAATCCGGAGGACATCTTGGATTATCTTTCCCAAGGACGCCAACACGTTGCCTCTATCATTAGGACATAATTTTAAAAATGTTAAAAGTAACCACAAACTGAGTAGTAATTTTTTCAGAATATTGTGTAAGCTTTTAAAATCCTTTTAATTTTAGCAACTTTTGTGTTACCGAATCGGAGGACAATCCATGTGACATCTCTGATTGTCTCCCTCCAACACCCTACCCCGTCGCCCCCCGTCATTAGCGACACAACTTAGACAACCAAGGGGGGGGGGGGGGGGCACCTATCAAATAATCGATCGGGCGGGGCATCTAAGAACTACCCAAACAGGGCCCAATTTATGAAACGCCGTCGCCTCTAAATTAGGACACAATTTTAAAACTGTTAAAAATAACCACAAAATGCTCTGTAATTTTTGCAGGGCCATGCGAATATTGTGGAACCTTTTTAAATCCTTTTAATTTTAGCAACTTTTGTGTTACCGAATCAGAGGACAATCCTTGTGACATCTCTGATTGTCTCCATCCAGCACTCTACCCCGTCATTAGCGAAGCAACGTAGACAACCAAGGGGGGGGGGGGGGGCACCTATCAAATAATCGAACTGGCGGGGCACCTAAAAACTACTCAAACATTGCCCAATTTATAAAACGCCGTCGCCTCTAAATTAGGACACAATTTTAAAAATGTTAAAAATAACCACAAAATGCGCAATAATTTTTGCAGGGCCTTGCGAATAGTGTGGAACCATTTTGAATCCGTTGAATTTTAGCAACTTTTGTGTTACCGAATCAGAGGACAATCCGTGTGACATCTCGGATTGTCTCCATCCAGCGCCCTATCCCGTCATTAGCTACGCAACTTAGACAACCAAGGGGGGCCACCTATCAAATAATCGATCGGGCGGGGCACCTAAAAACTACTCAAACAGGGCCCAATTTATAAAACGCCGTGGCCTCTAAATTAGGACACAATTTTAAAAATGATAAAAGTAACCACAGAGTTCTAATTTTTGCAGTTCCTTGCGAATATTGTGTAAGCTTTTAAAATCCTTTTAATTTTAGCAACTTTTGTGTTACCGAATCAGAGGACAATCCATGTGACATCTCCGATTGTCTCCATCCAGCACTATGCCCCGTCATTAGCGACGCAACGTAGACAACCAAGGGGGGCCACCTATCAAATAATCGATCGGGCGGGGCACCTAAAAACTACTCAAACAGGGTCCAATTTACAAAACGCCTTCGCCACTAAATTAGGACACAATTTTAAAAATGTTAAAAGTAACCACAAACTGAGTTCTAATTTTTGCTGTGCCTTGCGAATATTGTGTAAGCTTTTAAAATCCTTTTAATTTTAGCAACTTTTGTGTTACCGAATCAGAGGACAATCCGTATGACATCTCTGATTGTCTCCATCCAGCGCCCTATCCCGTCATTAGCGACGCAACTTAGACAACCAAGGGGGGCCACCTATCAAATAATCGATCGGGCGGGGCACCTAAAAACTACTCAAACAGGGCCCAATTTATAAAACGAGAGGGGAGGGCTTCCCCCCTCACCAAAATGCCCCCTTCATGTGACACAGCCTGCAATTAATACTGCTCTGTGGATCCTCCCCGGCAATTACAGAGATACGCAGGCCTGATTAAAAAAAAGCAAGGCCTGGGATCTTGAGGAGTGTGGTACGCCTCTCTTGTTAGCTGGATTTCGTGATTCTGTTATTAATGCTCGTGTTTTCCGTTAAAAAAGTCTTGAATTTCTGATGCTGTACCGAGATGGAATTGCAGATGTGAGGAGGATTTTAATGGAGGAGATGATGTGGGGTGGAAGTGTATGAAATGATACGCTTGAAGATCTTGGATGGGAGTGTTTGGCCTGGAAATGCAAGACATCTGGTGATATTTCATGGCTTGCTAAAATTATCGCTCTCGTAAAAATTTTGTTATAAATCTTCGACTCATGTAAAGGCATGATTATGTAGCAGAATGACAGATGAGAAATTTTTAAAAGTGTCTTCCTTTCACTGTAAAAAAATCAGACATGTTCTTGATTATATTGGGCAGCTATATATTAATGTTATATATCCAGCTATATATTCAAATATCATTCGGTTAATACTCTATAATTTAGCAGCCAGTTTTTGTTTGTACTCTGAACATGGTGAAATAAGTCACTTAATAGCATATAAAATTATAAATTCAAAGTAAAATAACAAAAAAAAATATTTCATTGCAGTTGCTGTAACTAATGAACATAATTAAGCTTTTTGTAAGAATTCTGAAAATCGACCAAGTGAAATATCTTTTAAAGACCTAATTTTTACAGGAATATCATAAAGACACGATATCTACTTAAGTAATTCAGTTAGTTTCGTGAAGAAAATCATTTTCGCTGTTACTTCCAGTATCAAACTTTATCATGTTTGAATCCTTTGACTACCCTCTAACGATGTTATGCCAATGCCATGCTCTAAATTGAGAAGTTGTAAAATGTAACTGACGATAAATTATACAGTATTCATAGCCATCAAAATTTTCATAAGGATCATCTTTCATTTGAAAGCGCTGTTCGCTTGGAAAGAACATGGCTGCATTTCCATAACATTGTGGGAAGTTTAAGTATACCGGAAGGAGTGTGAGGTACTGGCAAGAATGGTATTCGATGAGAACTTTTTTTTTAAATACAATATAATCTACTACGGTTTGATATGGTCGGAACAAGGTAGTGCCTACTTGGAATATTTTTTCAGGTTAACGATAGGGTGTTTCACTTTTTAAATATATTGAATTTCGACTTTCAGAAGAAGAAGAAATTCAGAAGAAGAAGAAGTTCTTTCAATTTTCTTAACATGTGATAAATCAACGAATGTATGAAAAATTTCAGGGAAATTCAGCAACAATACAAACTATTTAGTTTTTTACATCTTTTTTAGTTTACTTCAGATAAAATTCCTTTAAAAGCATTTTTAATATGACTTTATGACTTTCTTGATGATGGAGAGCAAGTTCGATGAACACTGCGACCTTAGGTCTATTGTATAATATAATTTATTGTGAAATCGTTTGTTTGTTTTTTAAGCATTTTTCAAAAGTAATAAGTATTTTAATAAATTCAAAATATAACTAAGCAAAAGACAGCAAAAATATAAATGTGTTATTTAGTTCAAACACAAAACCCTAAATGTAGTAATACAATTGAAATGAGTGTTATAACTCAAGGTACCTATAGTATAAGTTTTACTGCTAAGCATTTAAAGGTTTGAAGAAGAAAAAGTTGCAATTAAATAAAACATTGAAACATATAAATGTCTTGATACTTCTATTACAAGCAATGATAAATTGCAGAAGAAATATAACCGTAAAGATTACGGGTGATTAAATGGCAAATCATCCACTAATTACTGTGGACCCAACTTCATTTCTCCCAATTACCAGTTACACTTCTGGCCAAAGAATCTGGAACAATTTCGTTACTATTGGGAAATTCCGAGACAAAAATCACAAATTTGCCTTTCGCCTCAACGCATTATCCATAAATCAATCATTAAGAATCCTCTTACTTAAGTTATGAGAAAGCCATCTATTTGAACATAATTGGGACGACTCAAATAGATTTTATGTACAGCATGTACATGAAGAAGTGCCTAATTAAGATACATAATAGCAAACGTGGAAAGATTTGGGTAATAATTAGTATATCTTGGGTGGTCTGATTGTGGGTTTCGATTTCACAGAAGCCAATTGGGATTTTTTATAAGTGGCAAGGAGAGAGCACCCAAAATCTTTGCTTTTTAGAGAATTGCAGAGGCATTAGAGTTATTACTTTTTCTTTCCTTTAATGCATTCCCAATGATTTCCATCAAATCATAAATATTCAGCCACATCTTTCCATTTATAAACATCAATCAAAATTAAATCGAGTCAAAATTAAATCGAGTAAACAAATTAATCGAGCAAATATAATAAAGCATTCAAAATCAGATAAAGATTTTAAATAAATATATTTAATGAAAAAATGAAATAATCTGATCAGGAAATACTTGACAGGACCTTTAATGATGAGCAAAAACAGCAGCAACATGAAATGTCCCAATAAAATACGTTCAACAAACCTCTCAACAGATTAATACATTAGATTCCGTTTGATTTTGTAGTCATTTTATTTGACCATTTTCCAAAAAACCTAAAACAAAAAATACTTCGAGTGAGTTTGGTTCCTGTCGATAAACTGATCATCGTTAATCGGTTTGTTTTAAGCATAATAAAAACTTCAATAATTGGACAAAATATTTTTTATTGTAATTCTGAGCAAATCAACATCTATATTTTGCATTTAGCATGGCAGACTCCCCATCAATCAATCTATTGAACTTATAACTTTATTGAGGCAGACGAGGTCCAATTCCGAATAAACACAATAAAAAAAGACCTTAATTACCTTGCGCAGTTTTTACATTGGCACGTTAAGTCCCAGCGCACAACAAAAATTTAAAACTTCAATTTTTTGGCACATGCTATATTCAATACTATCTGCATACATGAACTCAAGATGACAGACATGTCATCAATCAATGTGGCCATCCACTCATCCGGCTCTCGCTGATCCAAATCTCTCCCGCATTGAGACAGAAGGGAATAAAAACAACAGCCATCATCTCCGAGAAAGGAAAATGACAAATGGTTAAGGTCCCCCCCTTCATGACCAATTACTCCGCAAACCTCACCATTAGAGAAGCCATGGCTTGAAGATAACCACACGCAGGCCATGGGAATTACTTACCGGAAACCTCTACTTTCAGCTTGTCCAACAATATTAATTAACATACATATTGGAAATGATAACTATCGGGGACTGCCAGATAGACATCGAGCTACCTGACTGTGTTGTTTGTTGAACAGGTGGGGTTGGGTTGGATTTCATTGCTTGGTATATAAGGTCCGTTTTTTTCCCCCTCACAGAACGTAAAGGGGAATTCTTTTCCGAGAATGGCTTAGATCCATTTCTGTCATTTTTGGCTGAATGGTTTAATATTTTCTTTTGTACAGAACATTGTGGCTGTTAACGAAATTAATGCGCAAAATTTATTATAGAAAGTTTCTGTAGTACAAACAATAAAAGCAGTTGTAGTCGTGTATGGATGACAAACAAACGGAGAATGGAATTGACCTTCATAAATAAGAAAGTGGCAAACAGGGAGTCAACTGCAAAAATAGACGAAACATAAACGAAGAATAGAACTCACCAAAAAAGACGTGCATAAAACGGAGAATAGACTTTTGTGAACTGGCCTGAGACAACTGGTGAAAGGATCGTCATCAACCAACGGACGTGAAACATAAGATAAAACTTTCTTGAAATTGAGGTTTTAAATTAGGACGTACGTAGAGAATAAGTTTCATGTATCTGTAGTGTGACGATATTTCAATATAACCTCACTTTTGTGAAAGGCAAAACCTATTTCAAAAAATCCAAAACAAAGAAAAAGTTGCATACTTTTTAAGCATAGACTTATGTCGTTAGCAGAAAGGACATTCGTACTGAAAACCCTTTTCTGAGAATAGACAGTCATGAATAGACTGTTAATCAACTATGAATCGACTCTCAAAAATAGATGTGTGACTAATATCCAAGAGAATGCTATGCATAGACATGAGACAAAAAGAGAATATACCATCGCACCTAGACATAAGATTAAAAAGATATATCCACCAAAAGAAGACTCGACTTGAGGCTTACTGCCATCATTCTTTTCGACTTTTGATGAACGGATCATTGATCAATCAAGGTGAATATACTTGAAAAAAGCGCGGTGAATAGACATGAGGCAGGCGGAAAATAGATCATCGCGTTTCATCCGCATCTTTTGGAGTAACGATGATATCCATTCCATCGTCCAGAACGTCGATTCTGACAGTGTCATGAAGTCGTATAAATTCGCAGCTACTGCCATTTATGACTGTTTTTACTCACTACTTTTACCGCATCTTTTGGAATGAAGATTATATCCATTTCCTCGTCCAAGATTGTCCACAGTGTCATGAATAGACATGATACAAACAGAGAAAACATAGTTGTATAAATTCGCAGTATCTACCGTTTATGACTGTTTTTACTCACTACTTTTAACCAACACCACTCATTATTTTTACCGTTTTGAATAAATTAAAATATACCCATCATTTGAAAAACTATATAAGTATGCATAAAAAGTTATAGAGTTTCATTTTAATCCGCTCGAAATAATTTCGGCATTTCACGAAAGTTATTTTTCTGTTACATGTTTATTCAACGTTTGTCTCATGTCGATTTGCAACGGTCTCAAAAACGACGAAATTTTCTTTAATTTTGACGATTCTGTTTTCTGGCAAATGCTCCTAGTTTTCGTTTCCTCAAAGTGAGGAAATTTGAATCGTCATTTTTATGAGGATTTCAATGTTGTCTAATCTAAAAGAAATATTTCGTCATTTTTGAGCATGTGAGTACAACAATGAGATTCAGTTTCCTCCAAATCAAGATACAGAATCGTCAAATCAAGATGAGAAAGTGAGGATTCGCGTTTACTCACAAGTCACATGATATTTTGACGAAACAATCCTCAAAATTTTAACGAAATGAGGCTTGAGGATTCACGAATCGTCAAAAATGAAAGTGTTATTTCTGAGAGTGCTAATTGAATCGGTGAGAGCAGAAACCGCTTCAGTCAAAAAAATCCGAAAACTCGTTTTCAATGAAAATAAGCGTAGAAAGGCAAGATGCGTGTCGGGTGCAAAAACTACGTTAGTCTGTTGATTAGTTCCGTAAATACAGGACGTTTGTTTCGAGTGTTGAGTGCAGAAATAATGGAGGAGTTATTACGTTTTTTCTCCCTCCTAAAAAATTTGAAATTTGTGACTGACGTTGTTTCTGCACTCACCGATTCAATTGCTTCGGATAATCGGAGTTTTACTGTTCTTCTTTCGCATCCTCCAGTTGTTGTTGGCATAGGGGAATCCACCACCCCTTCTTTTGTTTCTAATTATTACCCGGGCATGTTTGTTGAGGGGCAGACCGTCCTAAGTGGCAAAGCGAGAGTGAGTAATGTGGACTGTGGTGATGATTGGCGAGATTTTCGCGGAACCGGCCCTCGGATATTACCGTGACCTTTCCAGGAATTGGTTGGGTGGTCCTCGTCTCATTTGTAGGTGCTTATTTTCTCAGGGTGGTTTCATAATAGAGATACAAAAGTTGAGGATGCGGGGTTGCTTTTTGTGATGGATTGTTGTTGTTGGGTAATCTTCAGTTGACTGGTGACAGACTTGAATCAAGTATTGATACAATCCAGAAAATGTTGTTAAAATACTAATTTAATTGCTGTAAAAATATTAATTTAATTGTTGTAAAAATATTAATTTAATTGTTGTAAAAATATTAATTTAATTGTGTGGCAGATGTGGGCAGTGAAATATAAATTTTTGCGGAGTGAAATTTAATTTAACGTAAATTAATCCTTCGCAAAAACATATTAAGAAAACTATTACGATCCTGCTTGATTATGTTGTTGAACTCCAAATATGCAAACTCCGATTATCAGAAGTTGTCCGACTCCACTATATGCAAACTCTAGGTTCTCCCAAGTACTGTAATTCATAGAATACACATTCAGTTTGCACGCAATTACTCTTCTTTTAAAAAATTATGGGGATGATGAGTTGTCAAATTGTAGTTTTTTATAGGTTGTATCCATCTCAAGGTTCAAATTCTATTATCCAAGTTTCTATTTTCCTAATGAATTGCGATCCTAATTAATTAGAAAACTGGAGTTCTACGGTTCCTGTTCCACATTTGAACCAAAATCGACTCATGTTACTTAACAATTGACTCCTACTCAGGATTTATACAATTTGCTTATTTAATAATGCAATCATTATTCCTAGCTATTAAAGTCTTTATCAGCAATCAGTAAATAGAAAGCAATAAACCGAGAAGAAAGAAATAAATATTTAATATCTTGATTCGAACAAAACAAGTATTGTAAAGATTCTTTGTTTATAAAAAAAAACATGATCTTTATTTACGATATCCTATCTAGGGCCCTTTCCATTTTTTGAGAACATCTGTACATAATAGTATCTATCTTCATCAAAAATCGTGAATATATAACTATATTCTATTACCAGTTGTAAGTAAGTAATCAAAGTATCATTTCATTTCAAACAACAGCAAAAAAACAATCTTTGTTCTTAGAAAACATTAACAGGTCCTGAACTATCCAACATATAAACCAAAATAATATCATCTATCCTTCACGAATCCAATCAGATGAGAGCAATTAGGTGACGACATCTCCAATTCATTCCGTGGGGTAGCGCATAAAAAATAATTCCATGCGTCTCAGAGGTGGCCAACATTCTCGACAATTCTTACGCACCAGGTGAAACGGCATAATCTATTCCAACAGCTGGGCATACCACCTTTCCAAGCAGTACAAACATTGTCACGAAAAACAACGCCAACCATATTTCCAGGAACAAGCAGCAGAACCACTTATTACCCCTCGTGCTAAACCGACCACGCCTTTGCCCCTCGCCTATTTGTCAATATGAAATTTTCAATTCCTCCTCATAGGGGGGATCTCTTGATACATAATACAGTAATAATCCATAATTACAACATTGTCCTTGGCGAAGAGAGCCTTCAGCAATTATGTTTTGCATTGGAGCTGTAAAAGGCAAAACCCTTCTTGGTGGTAACGATTTTTTTAATGTTGGTGGTCTTTAAATGTGGACGTTGGGTCAGATTTCGATAAAAAAAATATGTGGAAAAGTATAAGATGGAGCAATTAGCAGTTCGCAAGTTCGTACCTTTTTTTATGTTGCTGAAGATGGGATTTTTATGGGTGGCAGTAAAGAAGCAATTTGCGTTCTGAAGGTTATTTTATTTGTGTAAAAAAAACAGATGGTTTCATCTTCATTTTTTTGGCTCCGTAAAGGAACAATAATTAATATTTATTGGCTGTGTGAGACGAATTAAGTTTTTGCAAGTAATTTTTTGAAACTTAATTGTAACCTTTTTATCCCTAATATAAAGCAGAATTAAGAGCAGAATATTTACGTGTATTACATAATTTTCTTGATGCATTCCAAGATAATATTTGAAAATAAAATGCAAGACAATGACATTGCTTATAAAAGTTATACTTGGCCATATTTTGAAACAAAAGTTTTGAGTATTTCTAAGCGTAAAATAACCCTACGTGAGTTAAAGTTTAAAGTATTCGTTATAATATGATTGATATTGCACCTTAAGTGTGCAAAAAATAAGGAAACTGCCTAAATAGAAGATGACTTATGTTTGCACTCATTACGCTGGAAAAAGCATAAAAAAAGTAAAATGTAAAAATAACGATGCACAACAAAAAAAATATTTTTAAAGCTAAAATTCTTTTTAAAAAAAACCTCATCAAAATCATCAAAAAATAAAACTTTTATATGAACTGATGTGTCCCAAGAGAAACTTTACTTTCAAATAGAAAAATGATTTTAATGAATTCATAAACTTTATTGCTGAATCTGCAAATTCATCAAACATTTTCTCACGTGCATGTTCTCAAAACCCATAAACACTTGCAATTTCAACACATTAAGAGAAATCTATACCAACAAATTGGTGTTAAACAAGAAAGAGTTATAACTCCTTTAATTCCCACTTCAATTGACAAATTAATCACGCTTCATTAATCGACACTATAAATCACAACTTTCGCAGCAGACCTAGCCCTTTTGGCGTTATTTTATCAACGCAAAACAAAAAGTCATCTATCAATTAGCTGATCCCTACATAGATAGGCCCTTTCACTATAGGTGAATATGCATAAACATTTCCTTGCACAGTTTTCACTATCAAAACTGCACCAATCTTGTAGTGTGTACGCTCAGGAATGTAACTGCTTCGTGGTAGGCCGCCTATGGGCCTACAGCATCGTTTCTACTATCCCCCCCAGAGTGGAACCCCCCCCCCCCCTCTTGTTTCCACCCAGCCCACTTAGTCTTAGTTTCATTAAGTCATTAAGTACCAAAATGATGTATTGGCTGGGGAGATAGCGTTATGTAACCTCAATGCCTTGATATGATATACAAATTGCTTTCTTGCTGCTAAATTAGAGCTTTTTTTTATTTTGCTGTTTTTTGGTTTTTTTTAGATGATGTTGTATAAAAACTTGATATTATAGGATGTAAAAAAATCATGTTTGATTTGAAGGTTGTAATTCATCGTATTTTTTTTAAAGAAATTATCATTGAAATTTTTTTTCGGGCATCTGTCTAGCTTCCAACATTAGTAAGTATAAAATACATCATAATTTGTCACCATGTTTGCAGGAGATAGTTATGTTTTTGTTATTGATAATAGTTATTATTTTATTACTTATGTTTTTTTACGGTTGAAACTAGAAAAATGTTTATTTCTTATATATTTCTTTAAAATAATCTAGTTTTCAATTTTTATTTTAAATAAATAAAAAAAAACCGTTAATATATTCTCGAAAAATAAAACCCAAACTCTAGTTAAGCTTCATCGAAAAAGTATAATGTATTTCATTAGTATTACCCAGTGCTGCTCCGCATACTGACTACTATAGCAGAAAAACCAGTTTTACAGAACCAGTATTGAGAAAATAATTTTCAACGAATGGATAAACGTTAGTGTTATTATTGGTGAAGTTTCTAGTTTAATTGTTTGGGATTGTTTGCCAGACCCAATATTTGTTTCGGCCACAAATGCGATAATTATACTAATTTTTCTTTTAACTAATCCAATTGATATAAATTTTCTTTGGATTTAGCAAGAGGATATGGTATTTGTCCTTGTGGTTAAACTTTCAAAGGACGCTGGTTTATCCTAAATTCTAACAAAAAAATTGGATTTCTTTTTGGAATAAAAATATCAACTCTTGATAGGTGGAGATCTCCGAGTACACTGGGACAGACGTAATTGTTAACCCTTTCAGTCCCAGTCCATTTGGCATCGTCTGTTTCTGATCATAATTTTAAAAAATAATGCGGCTGACCATCTATTGGGATTAATAAAAAATATTTTCTAAACGAAAAAGTTTGAAGAATCGAATGATGTGCTTTTTGACAACGTAAATGGGTATAGACGATCAGATTATTTTTTTCTTAAATAATGATGTCAAATTGTCATCGGGACTGAAAGGGTTAAATCTTTGGAGTCCTTTGGACTTTGGTACCGATGGCACGTTAGCGCACATTGTAGGGGTTGAAGCTCCGTTTGCGGCTCGACTTCATAACAAGACGTAAGTGTCTAGATTAAGGCCTTTTTGGAAGCCATGCATTTTAAGTCGGAAACGTTTAATACTAATTATACATTCGCCAATAACAACTTAATCGGGATACTTATGTCTCGTTATGAAGTCGAGCCGCAAACGGAGCTTCAACCCCTACAATGTGCGGGAACGCGCCGTCGGTACCTAGGGCTCCAAAGATTTAACCTTTTCAGTCCCAATGACGCTCGTTGGACTAGTAGCGGCCCAGTCGTCAGAACATCAGCCTGTCATACAATGAGTCCCCCGTTCAAAACCCGGCCACATCCTATAGACGGATATTTGTTGGCAAAAATAATAAAAAAATCGACTTAAAAACGGGGTTTCTAAAGTACACAGGGACAAACGCGTACTCGTTAAATCAGCGGAGTCCGAAATCCTGACGGCTTTAGCTTACGATGTCGCTCGATGTTCTATTGGGTTACATCTCAAGGTGTCGACCTATAGTCACTTGACTGCAGTTCTAAATTATAAGTGTATAATAGCTCAATGGAGGCTAGATACACAGCCGGAAAACGTACAACCTAACCTAACCCCCATGTGTAGCTTTTATCGACGTATATGGGCCTGTCCGTGGCCGAGTGGTAAGGCATACGCCTCTGGATTCAGCCTTCTCTGGAGTGCGGGGGCTCGAATCCCACCTACTGCCAGTCATCCTGTAAATTGGATATCTGTACTGGGAAAAAGTAGAAAAATCCAACACGTGACGGATTGGCCCGAGTACACTGGGACAGACGTGCTCGTTAAATCTGTGGAGCCCATAGACCCGACGGCGTCAGCGTACGATGTCGCTTGAAGTTCCGTTGGGTGCCCGCTCAGGTGTTGACCTCGTCACTTGACCAGTGTTCTAAATTACGAGGCGTTATTGGCTGTATTAAAGCTCCTAAAGAAGGCTAGAAATAGGCAGCCAGAATTGATTACATTACCCATTATCGACGTATATGGATAACTGGAAGCATCTCTACTGTGACGGATCTCACTTTATGCGACCATTCGACTTATACAACGTTGGTAGCTCTAGTGAGACTTTACTTATTCACGCTAAACTTTCTTCAGGGGAGGTCCCTCGGGATCAACGGATTGGAAAACGACTCCTCATGCCGGTGACGCCCACGATCCCAAATCACCTGGTTCAGGTGAGCTCACGGTTGGTTCGAGGTGCTCATTATCGTCTGACGTTCAGGGGTGGTCCACTGATTAATGTCTACAATCACGTAAGAGCTCTTTTCATCATTATTATTATTTAAATGTTTAGATTTCATTTTGAATCAAAAATGGAGCTGGAGTTTGTTGTTGCGATTTTAGAAGAGTTGCTTACATCTATGTTTATTGTTTTAAAAGAAGGGTTTTGCAACCTGCTATTTTTTATATGTTGTCCTGTTTGGTTTGGTTGAATTTTATCCTACAAACACGTGGGCGCTTTTCATTTATTATATGTCGGGATTTCACTTCTGATCAAAAATGGCATGGGTTTTGGGGATTTTAAAGGAATTGTTTATAGCTAAAATTGTTTTTTCTCCATCAATATTTCAAATATTTCTTTATGTCAATAACATACAATTCTAGGAACTTAATGCCTCTAAAAGAAATCTAATTTTTTTAATGTTTATTTGAAGAAATACCATGAAAGCTAATGAGTTTTTGAATTATGTTCCTTTTGCAATGATTTTTTTTTAATCTTTACAAAATTAATCAAATAATTTTTTTAATATTAATACATAGTATTTTGAATAGATTTTTTTAGCTTAATTCTTTAACTCAGCACTCAGCCTATTACTTAGCCTGGTTAGGTTAAATTACCATCGCACTAGAGCCACACAGGGCTCTATTGGCGACGGGAATCATAATTTAGAACCAAAGTCAAGAAAAGGGCTGACACCTGATTGGGCACCCAACACAACTTTTTAAGTGCGACATCGTACACGGCATCTTGACTTTGGAGTTTATTTAACGTGCGCTTTCTCTACACAGAATTATCGATCGCCGGACTTTTTGCTGCACACGCAGTTCACTGTTAAAAATTTCAGTTCAACGTTGAACCAAATATTGGTGAAAATTTAAGAACTTCTGGCAGATACACCTTAAAATGGTTCAACCAAATATTAGATTCTGGAAATAGACCTGCTTTCACGAAAAATTGGTTCGACTACTTGCGAAAGTTCGGTTCAACTTCTACTAACTGCAACCGATAATTTAACTGTTTGCTCCAAACGGAGCGCCATCAGTAGTATTGCTTCTGCTCGAGAATTGGCCCGTCCGTGGCCGAGTGATTATGGCATCAGCCTAGAGATTCAACCATATCAGGAGAGCGGGGGTTCGAATCCCACCTACTGCCTGTCATCCGATAAATCGTATCTCTTTACTGGAAATAGTAGAAAAAATCCTCAATGCATCAAGGATGGGGCCCGAGTACATTGAGACAGACGTGCTCCTTAAATCTGTGGGGTCCAACGTCCCGAAGGCGTTTGCTTACGATGCACGAAATACCGTTTTTTTTTTCACCTTTCACTATTGTTATAGTAACGCGTTGGAAAAATCCCGCATATGGTTCAACCTCTCACCATAGTTACGCAATTTAAAAATACCATTTTATGGTTCAGCAATCTACCAAATCATGGTTTCAGCAAATTTGATCCGTATTTTGGTTCTACCTTGAACTACTATTTTTAACAGTATTTATAGACCAGCATTTATTTTGACAATCCATGGACCCGAGCCTGGGATGCTTTAGCGACTGGGCTCTCCAGTTTGAAGAGTTAGTATGGAATGGTAGGTACATAGATATTCCAGCTTGTGTGCTTATTCAGAGAACCGCTTATAAGCTTTCGTCAAGTGGGACAGACACCGAAAGAGTTTTTGCAAGCACAAGAGACACACAAAGAGAGGACAACACGAACACATAGACAAATAACAACATTTATTGACGGTCACAAACATCCATGCCTGACCGGGAATCGTGCCCGACCTCAGCAGCTCCAAAGGCTAGTATCCTAACGATTGCACCACCGGGTGGCATTTGGTGAGTTAGTGAGTTAGTTGATTGATTCATTTAATCGCTTCAGGGTTTTTATTGCTTGTCTCATTCTTTTCAATAAGGAGACATGTAAATGATAGATTTTTCAATTATTTTACATTAGTACTTTCATTGTAAGGAGTACGCACACATTTTCAATCTTAACTTTCAATTTGATTGACATATCCATCATCCTGGTTAACAACAATAAATTAATGATGTCTCTTTTTAACAGATAGTGTTAGCAACAACAACCTTGAACTATTATTTTTAACAGTGTTTATAGGCCCGCAGTTATTTTGACAATCCATGGACCCGATCCTGGGATGCTTTAGAGACTGGGCTCTCCATTCCTTTTTTTCTGTTTGGTGAGTGAGTTGATTGATTCATTTGATCGCTTCAGGGTGTTTATTGCTTGTCTCATTCTTTTCAATAAGAAGACAGGTAAATGATAAATTTTTCAATTATTTTACATAACTTTCATTGTAAGGAGTACGCACACTTTTCCAATCTTAACTTTCAATTTGATTGACATATCCATTGTCCCTGTTAACAACAATAAATTAATGTTGTTTCTTTTTAACAGATAGTATTATACAATAAAAAATTAGTATTTTTAAATTAATAATACTTTTTTAAAGTAAAATTTCATATCGCTCTTAAAATTCTTATATTTAATATTTTGATCAGTTTGATTTTTTTTAGTTGAAATCTATAACTCAGTCAATGCGTTTTATAGAGCAAACAAAATCAACTCTTTCATTGCCAAAAATACATTATAAGAACATATCTAAAAAATTCAAATACAGTTTTCTCTTTTACCTTACAAACATTTTAATCTGAATTGGCTTTGAATCAGTGCTCCATTTATGTAAATATCTGAAATGTTACTAAAATGAATTACTGAACACCATTACTGAAATTACAATCACTGAATTGTATTTATTAAAATCGTATATTAAAGCTGTAATGGTGCATAGAATAAAATTTTCATGTATGTAACAAAACTAATAATAGATACACAATTTTTGTGATTTAATTTTTCTATTTATTCATAACTTATTTTAAACTATCAGGTTTTCTAAAAACTGATTTAACTATAAAGGACACTAAAATAAATATTATATTTATACGTTTTCATGAATCTAAATTGGATAAAGTAAAATATGCACTATGATGGCTATAAATAGCTGGTTTTAGTTGATAAACATTCCATTGCAACAATTCATATATTCACATAATGTTCGTGATTTGAAACCAATAATTGATACATTTTTGTGAGTGAACAAGAAAATTTGATTTGAATTAAACTTATTTTAATAAAGTATTTTGGAAACTAAAAGAGAATTTTATTTCTCCTTTAAATTGTATTGAATGAATAAATGACAAAACTAGGAAAAAGTATTGTTAAACATGCTGATATCTCAAAATTTGACTTGCTTTATTTCAACGGTTAAAATTGCTTGAAAAAGAACAAAATGTTGACGGGATATTTTCAGGTTTGAAATTCATATAATTTTTTCCGGTTTTCTAAGGCGTAAAAATAGTTAAATAATTACGAAAAATCAAAGTTATAAATTCTTCAATTTATTTTATGGAGTAAGTTATTTGAAAAATTCGTCGAGCAGTCTTTGTCCTTTAATTCTTTTTCCTCACACTCTCAGAAATAACACTTTCATTTTTGACGATTCATGAATCCTCAAGCCTCATTTCGTTAATTTTGAGGATTGTTTCGTCAAACTATCACGTGACTTTTGAGTAAACGCGAATCCTCACTTTTACGATCATGATTTGACGATTCTGTATCTTGATTTTAAGGAAACTGATTCTCATTGTTGTACTTACATGCTCAAAAATGACGAAATATTTCTTTAGATTAGACGACATTCAAATCCTCATAAAAATGACGATTCAAATTTCCTCACTTTGAGGAAACGAAAACTCGGAGCATTTGCCAGCAATGGGATCGTCAAAATTAAGGAAAATGTAGTCGTTTTTTGAGCATTCATTTTAGTGCAGACTGTAGGATATAATATTAAATAATTGCATTACTATATATCTTGGGATTATATAAAAAAACTATTTAGCGTAAACAAAAATAGTCAAGTAAAGATTTTGTACAAAAATTATTTTTTGAAAAAAAAACTGAGTATTTCTTTAGCAAAAGAACCAGTAAGGATATTTAACAAAACTCCATATATTTTTGAACGTTTAAAAAAAAGGTTTTATTTTTATATGTCACTCTGAATAGTTTTTTTTTTTTTACTTTGCATTTAGAATGACGAGACGGCTTTTAAAAAATACAATTATTTTTGTTCAAGATATGCAATAAATATTTATATTAAAATTCGCATACAAATATTATATGAAAGGCAAAACTATTCCGAAATTATCGAACGTAAACTTTATTAACAAACAGAGAAAGATAGCCATAAAGAAAGAGTATAGTTGAAAAATCAAGAACAAAAATCCATTTTATTTTGAACAGGTGAATTATTATCGGAATTTTATTTATTTAGGATCGTTTCATAAAAGTTGAATTATCAAGGCGCAGCATCTATGCCGCATTTCTTACTTGTTTATCATCTCTTTCGTATATGGCTGAGTTCTGAGATTTATTTAAGTATTTATTTGTTTATTTGAAATGATTTTTTTTTTTACAGAAAATTAGTAATTGATTTTATCTTACTAATAGAACCAGACATACACTCTTAAAACAAAAGAGTGAAATCCACTCATATAAGAGAAGTGCATTTTCGACCCTGGAAAAGAGTGAAAATTAACTCGGTCTGAGTTAAATTCACTCTTTTGTTTTAAGAGTGTAAGCAACGTTTTAAAAATGCAGGAAATAAGTAATTGATTTTATCTAACTAATAGAACCTGGCAAGAGCAAAGTAAGAGTAAAAAAAAAGTATTTTTTTTTTAATTAAAATTGAGTTTTAAGTTTTATAAAATAGAGTCGATGAAATCTTCCAAACGTCTGAAAATGACCAAAAACTTCTTAGTTTCATTGCAAAAATTTTACATAAATTTTTAATATGTTAAATATGTTTTAGAAAATCGGAACTGGGTTTGTTCTTGAAAATATTATCTCAAAATCTAACTAATTTTATCTAACTAATAGAACCTGGCAAGAGCAAAGTAAGAGTAAAAAAAAGTAGTTTTTTTTAAATTAAAATTGAGTTTTAAGTTTTATAAAATAGAGTCGATGAAATCTTCCAAACGTCTGAAAATGACCAAAAACTTCTTGGTTTCATTGCAAAAATTTTACATAAATTTTTAATATGTTAAATATGTTTTAGAAAATCGGAACTGGGTTTGTTCTTGAAAATATTATCTCAAAATCGTTCTCAAGTGAAAAAAAAAGAATTTCAATTAAAATTCTGTACACTCTTAAAACAAACACTCCTAATTTAACTCAGTCTGAGTGGATTTCACTCCTCCAGACTGGAAAATGCACTTCTCCTTTTGGAGTGGATCCTTTGTGTGTTAAACCTCCGACAGGATCACTCCAAACGAGTGATTTTAACTCAGTCTGAGTAAATATGCATGCCTTTACGGTGTCGAAAATGCACTTCTCCAACTGGAGTGGATTTCACTCTTTTGTTTTAAGAGTGTATTTATAAAATATCATAACTTAAGTTTATTGCTAGAAAGACTAGCGCATAAAATCCGGGAAAAGCCGGGTTGAATCAAAACCCGAATTAACCTACACTCCTTGCCAACCTAAGTTGGATAAATAGGAATATGCTATGGAGAAGATCCTTCCGCGGATAGCAAGAGTTCCATAAATAATTGGTGAATCCATCCAGAAAACATGTTTAAAACATAAATTTCGTTTAAAGTCTAACAGATTCGATTATTATTTTAGAAAATTTGGCAATTTTATCGGAATGAAAAGTGTATTTTTGGTTAAATTGTATTCAGATAATTTTGTATGTAAATATTACCTTACAAGATTTTACAACTAATCACGCTTTTCCCTTTTCCCTCTGCCTTTTTAATCTTTGTTTTTACCCAAGTTAAGTTGGCAATTACTGCAAATAAAAACTTCAAATTATTCGAATAAGTTCATAAACTCCGCATTGACAGCAACACTAGAATTGTGATCAAATAATTTCAAAATTTTCGACAGCAATGGGAAAATTCAATTTAAGCAAAAAATATTAATTCCTTTTATTTAATTATTGTTTTTATACATATTTTAAATATTGAATACTGTGTGTTCTAATAAGTTTGCAATTTATAAATGCATTTTGATAATACAGTAGAGTCCCGTTTATCCGAATCCCGGTTATGCGAAATTCGGTTTATCAAAAAAAAAAATCCCGAGCCTTTCGGTTAAAATGTGAAATGTATACACAAATGAACCAATCGCGCTTTTCCCTCTGCTATTTTACTCTTGGTTTCTATCCAAGTTAGGTTGGCAAGGACTGTAAATCAAAACTTCAAATTATTCGACTAAGTTCTTAAAATCCACATTGACAGCAACACTTGGCTTGTGATCAAATAATATCAAAACTTTCGACAGCAATGGCAAAATTCTATTTAGCAAAAAAATATTCATTCCATATATTTAATTATTGTTTTTATACATATTTTAAATATTGAATACTGTGTGTTCTAATAAGTTTGCAATTTATAAATGCATTTTGATAATACATTAGAGTCCCGTCTATCCGAATCCCGGTTATGCGCAATTCGGGGTAGATCAAAAAATTCCCGAGCCTTTCGGTTAAATTATGAAATGTAGGGGAGAGCAGGGGAATGCCGCCACCTCGGGTAATGGCGCCACCCCTTGTATCTCGCCAGCGGAGTGTGTGGGAGGGGGGCTGTGAGCACTGACCTGTAGCCTGAAACAAAGTTATTTGTAGTATAGACGCTAATGGCCGTGCGGTGAGTTGGTGTAAAGTTATTTAAAAAATACGGTTTTTAGTGATTTTCATCTAATCTTGAGCATTCTGAACTAAAGAAATAAGTTACTGTTATCTCTAAGTTAGATAAATCAGTTATATATCATTTAAAAGAGTAATGATTTGGCTATTTTATCACGTAGTTAGTTTGGACGCTAGGCTAAATACCTTTCTTTAAACAAGAAGTCTATGCCATTTTGTCTTACTGGGGTAATGCCGCCACATCAATCTGGGGTTATGCCGCCACATGCAAAAGGATGGCGGCCTAATCCGTAAAATCGAAATTTCATAAATTGGCCCTACAACCTATTAGTTTTCGTCAGAGAAGCCACGTATCCGAAAAAGAATAACTGAACTGGTCAAATAGACCAACGAAACTTAAAAGAAAAACCTGCTTAGTTAGTTGGACATAGAAAGTTAATAAAAGAGCTGTACCCTGTACAATTTACCATTCCAAAGGTAATTAAACCTATTTTAGTTCTATATGTATTGCTTTATTATGTAATTTTCCATTATTTATAGATTATTTGTTTTGTTTATTGATGTGGCGGCATAGCCCCAGTGGTGTGGCGGCATTACCCCAGATGCAGGGGTAATCCCGCCACTGTGCGAGCATTAGAAAAATACAATTTTATTCGGTTAATATTAAAGATTTAAATTTTAAAAAATCACTACAAGATAGGTTATGAACTGTACTATGCTATGCTCATTACAATTTACATTAATTGCAACACAATTCCGCATGAGAGTTCAATTTCCCTTAAGGTGGCGCCATTCCCCTTCTCTCCCCTATACTCATAAATAAATACCCAAAAAATATACACGTACTTAAAAAGTTGGATTTATTTCTCAAAGTATGCAGTATTTATTATTATTATTATTATTGTTGTTGTTGTTGCTGCTGCTCAATTTTGGTCCCGTACCTCTCGGATAAGCGAGACTCTCTGGAAAATGCACTTCTCCTTGAGGAGTGGATCCTTTGTTTGTTAAACCTCCGACAGGATCACTCCAAACGAGTGATTTACTCAGTCTGAGTTAATATTCACTCCTTTCCAGTGTCGAAAATGCACTTCTCCAACAGGAGTAGATTTCACTCTTTTGTTTTAAGAGTGTATTGTAATAAACTTCAATTCAAACGAAATTCCTCAATATGTGATGAATCAATAGAGATATTAGTATAAGCCGTAAGAAATATGCATACGAGCGTATTTATACTATTCAAAATTAATAGATTGATAAAGAAAGCGACGCACTGAAATTCCCAGAGGGACACTCAGAATAAACTTTTGCCACTCGGTTAAGCATGCATAGTACATCATGTGACGTTGGTTAACTAAATAATTACTCATTTGAAAGATTATTATGTCATCACTTGCTCCAAGTCATTTTTCACTTAATTATTCAGAATTAGAAGCATTTATCAAAAGTGCCCTATTAGAATAATGTATTCTCTTTTAATCATGTAGTTTATTATGGGAAGTTATTATGGGCCTAGTAGAAATTCAGAAATAAATGCGGGTATTTTTAAACTTTTTATTATACTGTATACAAAAAGAAAATCATGCATTTACAGTAGAGTCCCGCTTATCCGAAAGGTACGGGACCAAAATTGAACAGCAAAAATTTTTAAAAAAAAATACTGCATATTTTGAGAAATAAATCCAAGAATTTAAGTACGTATTTATTTTTTGTGTATTTATATATGCGTATACATTTCTTATTTTAACCAAAATGCTCGTTTTTTTTAAATTTATTATTATTATTTCTTTTTTTTCTTTTTTTTATTTTGATGAACCGATCTTCGGATAACCGGGATTCGGATAAACGGGACTCTATTGTACTTACATTATTATTATTGGTGTTCAAGGGGTTTTTTTTATATAAAGTTACGAGGTTGCTTTGATATTTAAAGGGATAGTTTTACTACCATGTAAAGCATGTTATGTATGGTAACTTGAACAACGGAAAAATACAAGAACATACAAAATTCATAATTATTAATTAAAATAGCGTTTTATTTATCAAACGGATATCAGTCTATTCACTAACTAACACAGGTTTAGATAAATATTTAATACTTCGTTAAAACAAATTTAATATAATAGTTAAATAAGATTGTACAGTTTCGTAGTAATTTTTTCTGTATATAGATTAGAAGCTTTTTCTGCAAAGCATGAATCTCGCTTAGAAAAACAGGCGACAGATGGCGCGCTATGTCATTTTCATTCAACTTTTCACAAGAGGAAGAAAATCATACTCATCCCAAATTCAGTGGAATTAGAATTCTTTTTCACAGGACAATTATGCGTTTCTATGAAATATAAGAACAACGCTGTTGTGTATGAAGAGGTGGATTAAATAATATTCTGATTTTAAATAAGATGAATGGAAAATGAACCGATTAAGAATGTTTTAAATTTAATTTAAAATAGTTCTATGAAAAAATAAAATAAAACAAGGACAACTTCCGAAATCATGCAACACTCAATTTAATACGTTTCTGAAATTAATTGTTAAATATTAATTGATAAAAAAAATAGTTTAAACGATTTGCAATTAATTCTACACAATGGGTATGTTTTATGAGATAAGTGGCAAGAGTTATTGTTTTAAGTTTTAGTCATTCTGGAATTACATTAGTTTTGGCAATAATTTGAAGTAACTATTTAAAATTAATATAAAAATATTGGAATTGATAAATAATTTTGGGTACTGTATTTTTCATATAGCCATTGTGATTTGTGCTTTTGATATTTATTGTATTGCCTACTGTAGAATATTTTAATCAAAATATAATAGTAATATTCTGACTATAAAATATTCAAAATACTAAATAGCCTTGTTTTCTTCAAGTGAAACCGAAACAGCCAATGAAATCGGGGAAGTGAAAAATGAAAGCTGAAAACTTAAGTCATCTAAAACAACCCAATTTTCATATTGTTAGACCGTTTTCTACATATATCTTTCGTTTTAATTATTGACTGAAGATATATAGCCACTACTATCAAAGTTGTATAAACATATAACTATTTTTAAATGCGCCGAACCTGATCCAGTAACGTTAACCAGCATATGACGTACGTTCTTATGTTGATCACCATATAATCAGGGCTGTGGGGCGCCCTGTGGTCAGAGTCTCGATCTCCGGATCGGAAGGTCCCGCGATCGAGTCCTGGTCGCTGAAAAACCACCGAGTATATGCGGAGTACGTGCTCGTCAAATCTGTTGGGTCCGAAAGTCCCGTGGGCGGTCATTGCACAGTTTCCCACGGGTACGGGTTCCTGGAGACTATTTCCCTCCCCTTCATTGACATGTCTAAATTGTGGAGGTGGCTTGCGATAGATGGCAGCATCTGTCACGTGTGTGAGTTGTGTCCGTCTTAGTTGACGAAATTTATTAGCGGGTCTCTGACCAAGCACACAAGCCTGAAAATACCAACCAACCAACCATATAATCTTTATCATTCATAAAAAAACAGCTTTTATGCGATTAAGTTTTTGAATAAATTAGGAATGTAGGTTTGTGTTTATACACATTTTTACTTAAGTAAATAAGAGGTAACGAATTCGGTAATGATATTTTCGGTAATGGAATGCGTGACTTTGAATAGCTGGGTAAATGAAACGAAAGGAAAAACATTCAATTATGCAATTCGGTTTGCCTAAAACGGTTTTATTGCCATTTCATGAGTCAGTCTCTGTACGACAGCAACTTTCTCACACTACTTGAGAAGGAATATTTATACACCCCTTTATGTAAGATCAAATTTTTCAAATTTGGATAGATAAAATTTCACCGCTATAAAATGATACTGAAGAAGTACATTTGATGTTTTTGTCAACAACAAAAATGTAAGACTGTAAGAAAAAAAATGTAAGATCATATTTTGAAAACAAATTTTTTTGAAATTGCATTTTTGTAGTCATAATTTGAAAAACAATTGTAAAAATTACCAAAAACACAATAAAATTACATAAACTCCAAAATTTGGACATTTGTTTTGGATCCTTGCCTCAAATGTATAGGCACAGACGTTGAATAGATGAGCATTTCATGATAAACCAAACAAAAAAGTAGTTTTGATACACTTTCATAAATGCGTTGTTATTAAAGGAAATATGACTGGTAGATTTTGTTGCCCAGATATTTGAGTTAACTGACACAATATTCATTGATTTTGTCTCAGTTTCAGAAGGGAAAAGGCATAAGTACCACCATTAGCTTTTAAACCAGACTGTAAGAAGCATCAAAGGCAAAAATAGCACAGAAAAATTTTGTCGATATTTTATACCTTTTTAAAACCTAGTCCATGTTTATTTTTAAAACACCCATACATATCTCTTCAAGCACGCGCGAGGTATGATTTCTCATTACAACTGCATAATTCAACGAGACTTAGCACGAGTGCCACGAAATGCCGTAAAATAACGGCAAAGAAGACGCCAAGACGGACGCCATAAACGTCATTCAAGCTCTTTTGTCCTCGATTTTTTCCCTATCTATTATTTTTATGGCGAGAAATCAATGTGCCTAAATGCAATACTTCCACCGTAAAAGTCAACGAAATCCGCTGTCTTATGCTAATGCCGATAATATATATTGGCGCAGTGGTATAACCAAACGGGCGTTAAGTTGGGTGGATTTTTGGTGTTTTTGGCTGAAAGTTATTTTTGGTTGTTGTTAAACTCTTTGTGGTTTTAGCTGTAGGTAGATAACACATTTTCAATAACTATTAAGTGTCAGTCAATGATATACATACTATTTAAAAGTGTTATAGAAAACACACTATTAGTACACATATAATAATGATATATTTATTCTACTTCAGTTAGACTAATCTAGTCACTTTAAAGTTAGAGAAATTTCATGACAATTTCAATAGATTTATTTCGTAACAACAAAATGTAACAACACTGACTCTATTTTTGCCAAATTATAGTATCAATAAGAGTTTCATTAAAAGCCCTTTTGTCTTCATTTAAAACCATAAATCTGCAATTATTACAAAGTAAATTTATGATTAGAAATCAGATCACTCAAAAATTTTGTTCAATTTCGAGGGCTATTTGAGAATAAACTTTGAAATAAAAAAAAAAAAACTTGGAGAATATACTCTTTTTGCTTTATTACGTATTAATTTCTCTTTTCGTATTTTTTTTTTTTTTTTGCTAAAAATATATTTTGTTCTCTAAAAATCTAAAAAAGTTAATGCATGTGCACTGTGAAATTTTCAAACTTACAACGTATTTTTCTATTTGTTTTCGCAGCTCATTGTTGTAATGATCACAGCACAAGGTGATAGCAACACTTTCATCATCACACAGTGATGGTAAATTAGAGGGGTTTTTTTATACAGTAACGCCTCGCTATATCGCGCCTCGTTATATCGCGCATTCGGATATAACGCGCCTTGTATCATATATCCCAAATTTCCCTCTGCTCTTTTATTTCAATATGTAATTTCCTTAAAATCTATTGTAATATTGGTGCTAAATTCATCTAACATTGGTGAGATGCAGTTAGTCTTTAATAATCTTTCATAATCTTTAATATTAAAAATCTTTCTTTAGTTGACATTTGCGGGGAAACAAGCTTTACAAGAAAAATCAAAGCAGCTAACTTTAGATGATTTTTTACTAGAAAATAAGTGGAATATTATTACCTGTGCAATAATGTGTAATGTTTATACTAATGAACAATAAGTCCTTTCTAAATTTGTATTTCTTTTTTTAAGTGGTTTTATTATTTTATATGATTTAGGTTTATCTTTTAAATACATGTTGTGCTTTAGTTCAAAACCCTTGTTATAAATACATCAAAAGTGTAATATTTATCAAGTCGCTCGTTATATAGCGCCTTCGGTTATATCGCGTATTTTTGCTTGTCTCCCGGGAAGCGCGATATAACGAGTTGTAATGTGTACCTTTGAAGCAAAGAGTCTGTACTTATTTCAAGCACAAATAGACAGGACTGAACTGATCTATCTTTAACCTCCCAGTGTAAAAATTCCCGACTCTCGTGCGAAGCTGGGCATGATATCGAATTCATGTTATTCCTGTACGGTCGAGATCATCAAATTGTGATTCAAAACCCATGTATTGAGGTCTCGGATATACCTTCCTATTGTGGTTGGAGAGGTATTAAAAACAGTGAAAGCGGCTCCAAAATGCAAATGCTCCATTGGTTTAGAAGTTACGAGGAACCATAAACTTGTTTTCTGTGTGTGTACAATCAATAATTCAACAGCGCAGGAATTCATTTTATTGTCTGTTGCTTCGGGAAAAGTCTGGATGTTCGACACTTTGACGGCTGTTTTGGTTTTGTTTAAGGTAAGTGAGAAAAAATAAAGTTAAGTAGGGCAGTTGTAGTGGGAAAGCACTATTGGTGTCTTAGTGTTCCTTAAGAAATAGACAAAAAATGACTACATTTATGAAATCAATATGTTTTATATTCCAAAAAACGTTGAGCAACTACAAGGGTTGGACAAAATAATGCACGCACTTTGCAACTAACAAGTAATGTGTAAAATGCTCTTATGTAACTGTAACACATGTTGCAGTACACATTTTGGAGTAAAAATATAGTCTTTAATGTAACTTTATAATGCGCAGAATAAATCCAAAGAAAAAAATATAATCCATAAAAAATCCATAAAAATTTATCTTTTAAAGAAATATGGGTATCACAAACAAAGTCGTGCAACATGAAAATATGTAAAATACATAATCAAATGAGTTACCTATCTCTCTCTACCTAACTACTATAGAGAACTATAGATACCTAACTCAAATCGTGGATGTAAATAAAGTAACCTATTGCAAATGCATAAATAAGAATTGATTAAAATATAATTATTATTGTGTGCTCAACAATAGTGTGGGAATTTCTAAAAATGGTCAGGTACGGATGGATGGACGTTTTGATAAACATTTTACATATGATCATCTATTATTTATTATTATTATTACAGTTTTTTTTAACTCGATTGCTTGAAAGGTAAGGAAAAGTTTAATTGATAATAAAACCTTTTCAATGTTTGTTTCGACATGATCTTAACAACTAAAGTGTGATCGATAAAAAATCATCGCATAATGTTTTGGGGTATTCGGATTAAGAGAAATCTTGTTTTTCATACTCATTCCTGTTAACTCATACATGTTAAATCTCCCGTAAAACAAAATGGCCGAAATACGATTCAAAGACTTTGGGACCCTTGACCATCCATACATATGATACATTGGTTTCGCTACATAAGCTTCTGTCTTTTTTTTTTAAATAATAATAAGCGAGAGCTTACTCACATTAGCCCATCTTTTACATTAGTACTTAACCCTTTCTTTCCATTTAGACCACGCACGACGTCATATGAAGTGACGCATACCGTCGATTTTCACGTTTGCCGATTAAAGAGTTGGAACGCTTTTTTTTACTCGCACTAACGTACATGGAGTGGAAACCTATAAAATGAATCAGTGAGTGCAAAATGTATATTTATAGCAGGATCTTAACAGAAATAGGACTGTTGTTTTGTATTATAACATCAGATATCTGTCCTTTTTCTATTTAAAGGCATTTGCTGGCTTTTAATATTCATTCGTGTGTAAGTGCAATGGTTTTAAATGGTTTTCCTTTCATTTGTGGCGGTAAAGGAGCGGAGTTAGGGTTTAGAGTTCCCATAGAGAATCTTTTTTTAATGGTTTCATTTCATGCATATCTGGTTATCCTTTTGTCAAAAAATGTTTTTAATACCTTCAATGTTGGTGTTTAAGGGATTATGTACTTTCTCCCATTGAAAAACAGAAAAACATTGTTTGATAAGTGTTAAGATAAATGTTGAATGAGTGCTCATTTTTTAAATATTTTTTTTAGTTAACTGATAATCGAAATGCATTTTCCCCTTTTATATTAAATAAATATTACTTTTAAAAGTGAACAAGATTTATTTATAATCTATTTTAAACACAAACACTACAAAAAATGAGAAAGGGGGAACAAAGCATAGTTTAACAGTTTCTTTTTATAATTTTGCATACATATTTTATTTATCAAATCAGTATTATCTTTTAGAAAACATATATATAGTTGTTTTTTCTTACATTTCAGATAATTTTTAGTTAAATTCTTATTGGATAAATCAGCCGTTTACTCATGAATGACTTAAGAAGATTAACGATTTTTTTTTTTAAATTATTATCCACATAATCTGGCCAGCTGAAGGTATTCTATTCAGAAAAAAAACGTACAGTGAAGCATTAAATTCATAAAAATAATAATAATAATATGTTGTGATTTTTGTAATAAAATTCGTTTTTGAAATTATAATTCTAATTTATTGTGGATAGATATAAAAAAATTATAAAATCAAAGATTTGCAATCGTTATACAATTTGTGACGATGCCTGGCAAAATAAAAACACTTTGGAATGCCAGAATAAAATTTATAACTATGCTGTAAATTGTTACAACAACAATATCAAACTAAATATCAGCACATAACTATCGAAAACTTATCGGAATAAAAGTAAAATTAGATAAATTAAATAATAGATTAAAATTACAAGAACAGATTAAACTCTCGAATTCTGTATTCTGCTTTTGCGATATTAAATCAAATTCTATACTATAGAAACCAAATTATGAAATATAGAATATTTTCCTAAATATAAACCACAAAAACTTCCCCAATTACGGTAATCAGATTTTACATACTTCAAAAGTCGAAATGCGGGGTTCAAAATTATCATAAAACCCATTAAAATCCACAAACTTGATAAAATCATTCAAATTCGGAAATTGAATATTTTTTTTTTATCTCTGTTCTGATCATCGATTACTGTAATGGTCAATGCTTTGGATTGGTGTTTTTCGAGATTTCCTGTTTTCGCCCATTCTAATAACATTGGTCACACTTCAAGAAGAACTGCGATCATCACATTTACATGAGAAAAGAGACGAGAAATGCAAATGATTTTTCCAATCATTCGAAACTGTCTTAGAGTTTGTTCCGTTCGTAAATGAAAAAAAGAGGTTTTGCGACTGACTTGGCGGAAAATAATGCTTAAAAACTTTTTGAATGTGATTAAAAGATTTAATCAAGGAAACAGGCCTAAGAAATAACCTTTAAAAACTAATATTTTCGCTAAAGAGTATGTATATTTTAGTGCAATAACAAAAGTTTTTTTCAATGATTTATTGTACTCAAATTGTTTGTAATAAAATTATAAGTTAGGAGATGACATTGTATTATTCCCTTTTAATTATCTGTTGTACTGAAAAAGTCGAATTGAAATAAACTTACTAAAATTGACCCATCAGCCGGATATTTTTGGATGTATTATACTTACATACAAGTATTAAATATACATTACATTATAACATTTATAGAATATATTTTACTATGTACTTTCACCAAAAATTTAACGTCCTTTAATGATTTAAAAAAATAATATTTTTACTTGTCAGTCCCTTCGAGCAGATTTTCATATTTTACTTAATTTTTTTTTAATCATTTTCAAAACTTCGAAATTTCGGTTTTGAAAGTTTACGAAAATTATCAGTACAAGATTTTGCTACTTTCTAGTAATAAGTATTTAAGTTAACGAATCCGAATTAATATTCCATTTTAAGATGACTCTCTTTGGATTCCACATCTTGAAAATCGTAATGTTATTCCTATGGAAGTCAATTACCGCCACAATTTTATTAAAAGGTTACTAGTTTCTTGTATCATTGTAAAGAGCGAACGGAACTAAAAGGATAAAACTAATTTGTTTTGTGAAAATCACATATTTAGTATTTTTAATAATTTTTTTAAGTTAGTAAAAAATGGAGTAAGCATTAAGTTGTAACATCAAAAAATTATTAAAAATACTAAATATGAGATTTTCACAAAACAAATTAGTTTTATCCTTTTAGCTCCTTTCGTTCTTTACAATGATACAAAGAAACTAGTAACCTTTTATTAAAATTGTGGCGGTAAGCGGTAATTGATTTGCGAATGTTTTCCATAGGAATAACATTACGATTTTCAAGATGTGGAATTCCAAAGAGAGTCCTCTTAAGACTTAGCATATACCCTCGAATTGATTTTGTTAATATTTACTACATTTTACATTTTTTACTTCATTCTACATTTACATATTTTTAAATTTTTTAATTGACTTAACATTTTTCTGCAGTTCATTTTTTATTTACATTATTTTGAAGACATATTGTTTGAATATATGTCCATTTAAACTATATATGAAACAGGTGCACATCAGTGTAAAATTAAAAACAACAATAAGAAGAACTATATCATTGATACAAAGCATGTTTTATCTTGAGTGACAAAATGCTGAATGAAAATGAATTATTTTTCGACCGTCGATCGGTTAATCAATCACCAATCGGAGAAAGAAACCAAGAAATGAAAGCTGGAAAAAATACGTCACCTCAAACAAGCCCACTACACTCTTAAAACAAAAGAGTGAAATCCTTTCATATAGGATAAGTGCATTTTCGACACCGGAAAAGAATGAAAAGTAACTCAGATTGAGTTAAAATCACTCGTTTGGAGTGATCCTCTCGGAGTTTTAACTAAACAAAAGAGTGAAATCCACTCCAATAGGATAAGTGCATTTTCGACACTGAAAATAGTGAAAATTAACTCAGACTGAGTTAAACTCACTCTATTGTTTTAAGAGTGTATAGGAAAGGACATTTTTTTTAAAGACAAGATTTTGTTGTTTGGAAATTTAATGAAATTGAATACGCAATTCTTACCACGGAACATAACACAAATCAAGCTTCTACACAAAAATTTCACTACTAGCAAAAACAAACAAGTATGTTTGTCACTTAACCCGCTTCCGCACAACAGTTGTGTTTAACAGGTAAAAAGGCGCCAAACCCAGCATTTATTCTATTTTAAACATTTACATGCTAAATATGGCTTGTTCATTCATTTTATTTCGAAATTTCAATAATTATTACTTACCTTTAAAAAAATCATTTATATATAAAAGAATAAATATGTAATATTCCCTCGCTTTTAAATAGAATAAAAACATTTCGTATCAACATACAACGAATCTCGAAGTGAAATATATTTGACGTCATTTCGAACGGGTCGATGTCGCAAAAATAAATTTATTTAAATTTATTGTCCAAAAGAATTAAAGTTTCTCGAACGATGTGATGGCTATGGTGATTTAAATCAAATAAAAATGGCTTCCTATGCTTTTTAAATGAGGACTAAACTCTGCCTGTTTTTTGTTTTTGTTTTTTTTTTTTTAAATAATTGCGAAGTACTTCAAAGTTTTTTTTCTGAAACTTTCGATGCACTGAATTTTTTGACTTATTACACTTGTCCGTCGCATTTGTAGTTTGGTATATGAAAGTGGGTAACGGGCGGACAGACAGACATACTGAACGATTATCATACCCTCCACTTTTTACATATAAACGTAGTGTGGGAGGCAAAATCACCCCTAAGCAAACATCAACCCCAAACCCCAAAAATATCAGCACATCTCATTCCGCTTCATATAAATCCCTCACAAACCACAACCCCGAATGCCAAATCACATTTCACAAAAACCATAACAAAAATAACAACCCCCCCTCAAAAGAGAAAATCACAAAAGAAAACCAAACAAAGAACGAAACAAAAGCCTCAACTCAGATTCGCTAATATCGCCAAACCCGCCCCAAAAGGGGCCGTAACCACTTTATTCCCCCCCTCGGCCATCAATTGCCAAGTTTGGCGTGAATCCCGCCTCCGCGATGGTGCCAAGTTCCGCCGCACGGGGGCGACAGCGTACGGAGGTGGGAGGGGATTGGCGCGATCCTTGGCGTCGAGCAGTCGGCGATGTGAAAGGCCGATGTGAAGACTTTCTCGCCTCAGCTTGTGACTAGCCGCGAGCACCAAACCGATGGTGGGAGTTTAGTTTCATCGGCGGACCTGGTTTTTTGGTTTGTTTAGTTGGTTGGTTCGTACGAATTAAATTTTGTGCGGAGAGAACTTTCGGATTTTTTTCGTCTTCTTGGATATTGGTAATTAGATTTTGATTTGGGTGTTGGTGGTATTGTTTTTATAAATGGCTCTGGTATTTGTGTTGACCCCTTCGGTGGTCAAAATTGGACATTTGGACAATTACTGTAACTTTTAATTACCTTTTCCTGAATAGGAATGGGTATTAAAAGTGTCAGAAACTGTTCTTAGATGAACATTGATTCATTGAGAGTGCTTGTATGCTTTAATTTGAACTTTAAAATCACGATGAACATTAAAAAGTTTCACGTTTATTTCAAATATTTTCTGTCTTGACAGCAGATTTGTCACCTGCACAAGTTATTTGAAAATAGAACGATCAAAGCACTGTTTATATAAACACTTGCAAGCAACAGACAAAATTTATTGCACATAATACAAAATATATTACAAGCCACTCAAATATCAGAAAACGAATCTAGTCATTAAACGTTCCTGATATAATTTGTAAAAAAAAAAAAAAAAAACCTTGAAATTTGTGCAATTAATTTATTGCCAGATAAGTATTGAGAAAAATACACGTATTTCTGCTTGAGATTTATATCTTTGTTTACATTGTGCAACATATAAAATCGAACCAGCAAATATTTAATACCGAAGAAAGAAAATCATAGAAAATAACCTGATGCTTTTAGAATATTCTTTATAAAGACAAACAGGGCACAAAAAGTCCTCTTGTTTACTGTTTCCTTTAATTTTCATAACCTTTAAGATAAACATTCACATGAACGATTCAACAACTAGAAATCTTTGTGTGTTATAACTAAAACACCGATCATCAACTTAAACAGTTACAATTTCAACAACAAGCTCACAAACTTCAACAAGAAAAAGTTCCTATACAAATTACAAACTTAGTACTTATCATCATATTCTAACCTAGTACAGAAGAATATCATATGCCATTACCACCCCAAACCAAACAGCAACCACCACCAAGACTGTCCTAAAAACAATCTCTAACAATACAATACCAGCTAAGAAAGCAACAGCAACCACCACCAAGACTGTCTAAAAACAAACTAATACAATACCTGCAAGAAAGACCCATCCCCGACTACACAGTGGCCCACATGCGCTTCGAGCCTACCGACCTGGGGCCCGGAATGGCATTTCACCCGTTCCTCCTGGGGCCCGGGGCCCGACTTCCCATGTCCCAGGCCGACTTCGCCATGGGGCCCCTGCTATCCCAGCCCCACTACCTATCCGCGGCCCTGCAGAGTTTCAACCCGGCTCTGGCCGCGGCCTGCTATCCCCCGCCGCCTCCGATGTTCCCGAAGCCGAGTCAGCCCCACCACATCACGGCTGAGGATGTCCTAGGGGCCCACATGAGGGCCCAGGGCGGCCCACTGAGGGCCCTGGAGCCTGAAGACGATGGGGTGAAGGATGACCCGAAGGTGATCCTGGAGTCGAAGGATCTGTGGGATAAGTTCCATGGGCTGAGCACGGAGATGATTGTTACTAAGTCTGGAAGGTAAGGGATTTTTGTGTTACCTATAAAGATAAAAAGAATGATTAAGTTCAGTTGTATAGTAGTCACATAGTTGTTATCTAATTTAGATATTAATTTCGAACAACCAAAATTCTTTTTTTTAAGGGGATAAAATTGTTTTTTTCGGGAATTAAGATCACTCCTCTGGTTACGATGAACATGTAAAATATCTTAATTAATTAAGTTCAATGTAAAAAAGAGGCTATGTTTTTATTTTAAAATTGTTATTATTAAGCTAAAATTGTTATTATTAAGTTATATTGCTTAATTAAGTTATATTGGTTTTAACGAAAAATGAGTGTAACAAGATTTAAGTGCAATAAAATACCATCGATATAAAAAGTGTTTATAAAAAGTATCAAAACGTCATTGTATTTTTGGGCATTGGTTTTCGAAACCATAGTTCTAAACATTTATGTCTGCAAAAGGTTGTATAATTGGGAATCATTTTCGACTACTAAGTTCCGATCATATTTAAATAGTTTTTTCTTAGTTTTTATTATTATTCCATTTAATTTACACACAGTTGGTAGTTCTTAAATAAAATGCAATTCCTTAACACATGAATACTTTTGGATCGAATTATTTCTGAAGCTAAACTATTTAACTACGATTTACAAACCTTAAACTATCATTAAATATGTAATAACCATTCTCTCTCTTTATAACAGAAAATAAAAGAGTTTTATTCTAGATTTTTTGTTATCTAAAATTTGATAGTGAAGCATTAGGTGATTCACTGTAAAACTCTGCTAGATAATGTTACTTTATAAAACTGGTAGGAAACCTAGCGGCCTCTAGTTTTATGGAGTAGCGTTACATTAAATATGGACTAAAGCTATCAAGAAAAGAAGTTAAATTAAATTGGAAACGGCTCTATTTAATGATTTAGTAATACTTCATAAATTTAGTGTAAAGTTACTACGTCATATGGTTGCCATCTATTTTTACAGAGTAAACTTGTTTTATAACGCTACTCAATGAAGCTTGAGTTAACCTGACACCAAATTTTTGCACTTTTTTTTACAAATTTTATTTTGAATGTTCATTACAAAGGTTTATCTTTTTATATTTTTCCAAATTATCTTGAAGTCCGAAAAATGGCAGTTTTTAAATGTCTCTCAAGAGCGTATTTACATTGATTTTATAAATTGGGCCTGAAGATATTCTTTATCAAGTCACACATTAACTGCTTTAAAGCACGTTGCTGAGAAAAATGAGATCTTTCTGCTTATTATTATTATTTTAAACTTTCTTATTATTATATCGTACAATGATAAAGAAAATAAAACACGCAATAGAATCTATTATTATTTATCTTCCATAACAATACAAATCTATTTGTCCTATTTTAGTTTATGATTTAAAATGACAAAATAAAATATTATTTAGGCAGACCTCCTTTCTATTTTAAACTGTAAAAAAATGGGTTGAATAGTAAAATCTTGAACTATTAAAGCTTTGCTACTAAAGTAAAGTCTTGTACTATTGAAGTAAAATCTAATACTATTAAAGCTTTATGAGGAGAAGTACATAATTTACTAACCAAAGGTACTTTGTTTTCAACACAATAAATTAGAACTTCTACTTATAAAGCTTTAATGGTTGAACAAAACACAATGTGTCGACTGTCCATAACCTCGTATGATCTCTGTAAAGAAAATATAAACTAACGATTGCTTGTATACCAAATTTTTTAAATATATTTTATACATGTAATAAGCACAAAAATAGAATCTTTAACGAAGGTAACTCATTAAAATTAACTGTAAATGGCGCTATGGCTTAAAATAAGTAAAATGTATATTAAAAAAATTAATTAAGTATTTCAAAAAGACCAACGGAATTGCTTACTTTATTAATTATATAACATTTTATCAATGAAGCTAAAGCTTCTTTAGGTAGCTAAAAAATCTTATGATAAATATAATTAAGTATTCACCGAGCAATCTATGAAGCAGCATAAATTTATGTGCTCATATTATAATTACACATTCAAAATGTGACAAAATGTTCATTTGTCAAAAACTAAATATGGAAATAGTTTAAACTTCATTTTTTTTTCATTATTAATAATTTTTTCAAAAAACGAAGAGTTATAGCGTGTGCCTCTCGTAAAATAATATACTCCCACAGAAAATTATTCGATAGCAAATGTATCTTAGTTCAAAAAAAGAATTTAGACCTCGAAACCATCTTAGTATTTGTTCATTACTAATCTTTGTAATCATGAAAAATTTAGTTAATTTTAAACATTCATTTTTAAAAAAAAAAAAATTTTTAATTAAACCCTACAACCCGACAAATGAAACTAAAAAAAACTTGAGTTTTAAATCAATGTAAACACATGCATCAACTATTCTTGATACTTATCTCAAATATAATAACGTTATTTATTATTTTAACAATTATTTCAAATATGCTAATAATAATAATTGTAAGTTACGATGAGCTCACAGAATCTTATAGATACAAATTTTAATATAAGATCTTATGAACATTTCATTATGAATATTACGTCTTCTATTTTTAATAGTAAAAATCATTGACGAAAAGTATATCCATGTATAAAAATTGTTAATAAAACACTTATTCAATATTAAAGCAATTTTTAGTTAACTTAGTTTTTAATTATGCAGCATAAATTCCTTAGGGGATAATATTACCTTTATTTAATACATCGTTCCTTCATTTTGTTTTGGTTTCGAATAAAAAGTCGAAGAACAAGAATCAATTTTAGTGTTTTAAGTTATAAATTTGGATTCAGTGGATTATTCAATTTAAAATGTAAGCAATATTAAGCAAAGTATTTTCTGTCCTTTAAAAAAATATTTTCGTTATAAACCTCTCGCCATATTTTCAACAAAATGATATTCATTTTTATCAGTTCGCATACCATATTTTCAGCAAAATGATATTCATTTTCATCAGTTCGCATTACATATTTTCAACAAAATGATATTCATTTTCATCAGTTCTCATACCATATTTTCAACAAAATGATATTCATTTTTATCAGTTCGCATTCCGAAATAAAAACCATTGCAATAGAATACGTTGAACGTCAATTCTTATCATACTACGGTATGCAGTTATATTTATTGTATGTACTTTTCTTTTAGAAAAGGCTGAAAACGATCGTTAAAGTAGCGATTAAATGCATTCACTAGAATCAATTCATTCTTCTCTTAAATTTTTAACCGTATTTTTCATTCTTTGTATTCAATATGAACTGAGTTCTTAAAGTAAATTAATGCGCATTTAATTTATAAATTACTTAAAAAATAATGTTTATCAAATTTTTATAACTAACCTCAGCAAATCAAAGCTGAGATAGAAAATGAAAATCTTATTAAGATTTCAAAATAACGCTACAGTGGTGGCCAAAAGTGTGGACATTTTTTTAAGTTTCATGTTTTTCAACATTGTGTGCTTGTAGAATATATTAATTTTCACTTTTGGCAAATGTTATTACTAAATTCTACATTAAATTATCTTCAATTTAATGTATTAACGTTTGTATTTAAGTAAAAATTAATATATTTTACAAGCACACAAAGTTACATGAAACTTTAAAAAAAATGTCCATACACTTGGCCACTACTGTGTAACTGAAATTTTTTGTAACGAATACATTTAAAAAACATTGTAGAGGAAGTAAAAAATAATGTGGATCACTGAGGGTACATTCTTGGTACATTGTCTCTCTCTGCATATACACTCAGATTGTCAATGGATTTATGCGGGTACATTATAAGCGATTAAAATTTTGTTTTTATTTGAAGTATATGAATAGGTCTATTTGACGAATATCCATATATAGTACGGAACTACAACAACATATTTAATTGCTTCAAAAATTTACAGTTATTTTTATTCTTTTAATAAAACTGTGTTAAAATTAAAAGAAAAATAATTCAAACTCAAAGTTTCATATTCTAAAAATGTAAATCAAATCATTAATTAATATAAAAGACGGTACTCTGGATATTTTTAGCATCAAAATGTCGTTTGCCGCGTTTTTTAATGGTAAATTGTATCTTAGAATAATGCTTATTACTATTAAAATTTGCAAAAATGGCCATATTTAAACATCGATGAAACTTACTGCTTTTACCATAGTTAAAATACAGCATCTTCTTTCGAGTTCTTTAGATTATATCATTGACTTTTCTTTGTATTCCTATGTACAATAACTTTACATAAAAATACAAGTCTTTTCTAACATGTTTGAGAGTGTTGAAAGATTATCTGACGCTCCTTTGGGGATTATAACATTCGTTTTTACTAATGATCCATAGAACTCTTCTTAAAGTTATTTGGGAAAAATGATTATAAATGAAATACAAAAAGTTATTCGATGTGCTGATTACTCCAATATTATCCACCAAAAGTAATTCAAACTTTTAATATCTATTTATTTTAGTTTTTGTAACTGAGTTGTGCATTAAAATGTTGACTCCACATTTCGAAATTAAGTAATAATAATAACTATTTTACAAATCAGCATTAATATTAAAAAAAAATGGGATATTGTAACAATAATTCACGTAACATTATGATGTGTGTATTTATAAAGAACAAGTTATGCTTGTAAAAGCAACTACTTTAACAAAATAGACGATTGAAATAAGGTTCTATTTGTTAAATAAAATTTATCATGTTGAAGATTTCAAAATACAAACCAAAAATAATGATTCAAATAATAATCCTCAAGTTTGTTTTATTGTAATGTAATATGATAAATCTTTTATCGCACGCTAGTTAGTTTGGAATATACAACGAAGTTTATATTCTAATGTTATAAAACAAGATTGGTTTTCCACTTGTTTGCTAACATTATGAAAAGCTTATGTTTATAGTAAAAAATTCCTAGAAACCGAAAACAAATATACATGTTTACGCTATATTAAACAACATTTACGAAAGTGTATTTTAACGCACAAATTAAAACAAACAAATAAATGTTTTGGCATGGTTATTCATTTTTTTTATTATTATTAACCCTCTAATGCATACTGTTGTTGTTTGGCAACAAGTAAAATAATCCACTTTATTCTTTTAAATTAGAGCTCTCTTTCGACAAATTTTGTGTTTTTTTCATCGATTCCATTCCATTTTGAAGTTTTATTTTAATAATCGTTATAGATGACAGTAGTAAAAGTGTATTCAAAATTAAGGAGTGGGGTTATTAACTGTTGTGAACTTACGTTTTTGGCAGTTTTCAAAGTATAATAATATTAGCACTAAATTACAGATAAATTGTTTTGAAAAATTAATTATAGTTAAAAAGGATTATTTTGAAATATATTTAGTAGTTTTCTAGTCATTATTATCAAAATTGGAATTATGTCGTTAGTTTTTGTCCTGTGGAAAAAATTTAAAAATTGAAATTATTTAAATTCTAATGCAGTTAATTTTTTTTCAGTATATTTCCCATAATGTATGAGTATTAAAGATACACTCTCAGAAATAACACTTTCATTTTTGATGATTCATGAATCCTCAAGCCTCATTTCGTTAATTTTGAGGATTGCTTTGTCAAAATATCACTTGACTTTTGAGTAAACGCGAATCCTCACTTTTACGATCATGATTTGACGATTCTGTATCTTGATTTTGAGGAAACTGAATCTCATTGTTGTACTCACATGCTCAAAAATGACGAATTATTTCTTTAGATTAGACGACATTCAAATCTTCAT